>CM061158.1:3312988-3717988 GCA_030710495.1 Labroides dimidiatus | reverse complement strand
CTTGCTGGTGGCGGCACCTGGAAGCACCCATAGGCTTCTGAAGAAACAGGTGGATTGTTTAAGGGCCTCAGCGCCGCTTTTAAAGAAGTCCTTTTCTTGACCGTTCAGAAAGTCCTCCACTGCAGGTATGACATCATCATCTGACTGAAAGTGGGTACTAGAAACAGCTTTTTTCAATTTCACAAATAGATGAAAGTCTGATGGAGCGAGATCAGGCGAATGAGGCGGATGCTGATAGTGCGGAGAGTGGAGTACACGGAGCCCTGTCTAGAATTGATGATTTCACGTGAGTTGTACTGAGCTAGCTTGCCGGCGGCGGCAACCAGAAGTCGATAACCGCAGGCGGAAGTCAACACCCATCAGCTTCTAAAGAAACAGGTGGATTTTAAATGACTTTCCAGCCGTGACGTCCGTCTCTCTGTGCAGCCTTTGCTTGCACTTCAGTAACTTTAGAAGAGAGAGCAGAGTGGATGTGGAGGAATCTAAGATCTGATTATCCATAATCAGTCTGTTTGGAGTTTCAGTAAAAGGCTAAAGGGCCGTTCCACTGAATCTGTGCCGTTTGCTTGTTGTAACTCAAAAAATGTCTTTTAAAGCTTCCTGCATGAGGTGAGCTAATATTCAGACTAATAAATCAACTGACTGAGGACATGTCGGCGTCAGGCTAAACTAATGTCGTGTCATTTAAAGTCGGTCAGACCTCACAGCGCCCCCTCTGGAGGAACTTATGATTGCAAAAATGTTTCATTTGAACCGTCAGCGTGAAACTGTTTAGATACACTTTGCAAAAACAACTTGTTGCATCACTGAGGTTATTTTTAGCTCCTGTTTTAGCAAAAACAAAAGTAAAGATGAAGAGAAACACATTTTAGCAGCTGGTTTTATGTTCTGCAAAAGTCAGCTCCGCAAATGTTTTAACAGGATTGAGCCGCTGAAGCTAAGTGTTAGCTCGTGGGGACTTCATGTTGCTCATTTTAAATAATACAGAAATAAATGTCCTTCATTAAATTTAACATAAAACGTCACGTGAGGACTTTTTGATTTGGAGTTATACTCTTTATAAATAAATGCTTCTGATTTTATTATATGAATGAAAGATATCAATTAATAGGAAAATAACAGGAAACTTCTTCCATGACAGGAACTTTCAATTAACTTTTAGCTCGAAGGCTTTTCCAGCGTTCCTCGATGATGTCACCTGTGATGTCACAGCTGTCCTGGGCAGGCGAACATGGGCAGCAGGTTGCGGTTGTAGGTCAGATATTTCACGGCGCTGCTCCTCAGAGCTGCTCGGCTCTCTGCGTCTTTAAAACTGTGCCGCGGAGGACGGGGGTCTGAGTCGTCTTCGTCCGCCATCGGCTGCCTCCGCTCACCGTCCTGCGGAGACGGACATCAGTCTCAGACATCAAGCTCAGACTGGGTGATTTGTTGGGTAAAAATGAGACATGCATACGTCGGCTGAGGTGATCTGCTGGAGCTCCTGCACCAAGTCGGAGAATCTGTCGTGATAAATGGCCAAACACCAGCTCTGTCTGAAGAAACTGAGGAGACAGAAACGCTCAGATTCACTGATTCAAACACTTCATGTCTCTGATAAACCATCACATCCTCCTTTAAACCTCACACAGACAAAACTAACCTGGTCCTTCTTTCTTTTATTTGGATTCTTCACCAAATTACTTCAAAGCTTTTATTTTGGCGGGACTTTGGAAGAGCTCTGAAGGCTTCTCCCTCTGATCTGCAGAGCTGTGCATGTGGACAGTGAAATGATCTGTAATGTAGGTGTACTGACCCTTTAAATAAAAGTTCAGTATCAGAGAAATCAAACACACACACACACACACACACACACACGCAGAGGCGGAGACCCACTTGCTGTGTTGACTGAGTAACCCCCAGCCGCCACACGGTCAATCAATTATTTTAACGGCTCAGGACGCTCCGTCAGCCTCCACAATGACTTTACGAGTCAGCTGAGTGAGCGGCGTGACGAGGAATCTGTCTCTGCAGCGCGGAGGCTCCGGCTTTGTCTCGTCCCCGACGGGCCACAAAGACAGATTGGGGAGCTGCATAAACAGATTAGGAGGTGGGGGGGGACAATGGATGTCCATATCTGGGGGTCATTTGTGTTGAAACCTCAGAAGCAGAAGCAGGTCACCCGCTGTTTAACAAACACACACACACACACACACGCTGCAAAGTCACAGCAGCAAACACGCAGACAGAAGCAGGACAAAAGACGGTGAGGGCCTAAATCTCTGCGTCCTGTTGGACCACTTGTGTGTTATTGTGACGTGCCGGGTCATCAGTCAGCAGATGCATGATGGGAAGTTTCCGATTTCTCTAAACGTTTCCTCTTTCAGGGACAGGAAAAGTGGCTCTCATTTTTACACAAAAGTAGCAGAAAAACAGATTCGACCTCCTGCAGTTTGTTTCATTTCTGCACCAAAAATCACAAAAACGTTTTTCCATCTTTTCCCCCGAACGACTGAAGCGAATGATAAAAGCGAATTCCTTCAACTGCGGAAACGCAACAACAGTGAAGGAAGTATGAATTTGGTAAAGATGATTGTTGTTTTGTTGACGACAAACTGAAAGCAGGCATCATGGAGCTCAATAAACTGGTCATTTTCTCAAAGTCTTTTGTGCTAACAGCCGTGTGCTGGGCTCTTACTCCCCTCCAGGGTTATTGATTCTGAGAAACAGATCTCTGTAAATGATACAGGAAAAACATCTGAAAATGAGGCTGTAGGCATGTAGAAACTTTTCTGAATACCAGACTACAAACACGCACATCAGTGAGAAACTTAGACCATGAAGTTTTCTTCTTTTGTCCCGTAAATACGCAAATACACCCCAGTTTCTGATCGCTGCATCTTATTTGTGATGTTTACGTTGTACAAACACAAACTGCAGCACTTCAGAAATGCTCCCTTCACTCTCAACATCCAGTTATTTAAAGCCAGTCTGTGCAAACATGCTGCAGTTCAGTGACTGCATTACCCACAATGCTCGGTTCTTCGGTGTGTTGTGGGACGCGCTCGTCAGTTTCAGCTCATTTTGTCGTCGGTGGCATTTCAAATGAACCACCTGCCTGTCTGTTGGTGGACCTTTATGAATGAGTACCTGGTCTCTGTCTCACCTGTACAGGTCGTGGATCAGGCCCTGGCAGTAGTAGGTGGACAGCTGGCCCAGCAGCTGCTGATGTTTCCCGTACAGGCTCAGGTAATTAGAGACGGGGAGGGGCTTCAGGGAGAGACAGGTGAGTGTCTCCATCAGCTCGTAGCTGTCCAGCTGAATGCAGAAATAGTTTCCTGTCTCCACTCGTCCGGTCGAGATGCCTCCATCCTGTAACTGTAACATAAACACACAAGAAGACTGATGGGACAGGTTTTCGGTGTGTGTCCACATGTACACAAGACTCCTGAAGACTTCAGGGTGGACGAGATCTTCTGAGTATAAACCTTACATTTTTAACTGGAGCCCCTGGTAGGATGGTAGCAGACGGTTTGGTAACGTGCAGGTAGTTAAATCCACCGGGCAGCTTCCCACCTGAGGAGACAGGAAACATGTCAGTGAGGTGTGTACGATCACATGTTCTGTCAAAACAAACCAAAGTCTATCTGCAACGTCTCACTAAACTCCTGCCAACTGCTCAGCAACTCGCACCATTAACGTAACAAATGGTATGAGTAACTGATTGATTGGCGCAAATCACTGAGCAGTTGGCACAAGACACTGTGTGATTGGCACAAGTCACTAAGTAAATGACAAGTCACTGAGCAATTGGCACAAGTCAGTGTGTGATTGGCACAAGTCACCAAGCAATTGGCACAAGTCACTGTGTGATTGGCACAAGTCACTGAGCAATT
Source organism: Labroides dimidiatus (assembly GCA_030710495.1). Taxonomy (NCBI): domain Eukaryota; kingdom Metazoa; phylum Chordata; class Actinopteri; order Labriformes; family Labridae; genus Labroides; species Labroides dimidiatus. The sequence goes on along the minus strand of CM061158.1, from coordinate 3,714,116 downwards.
GGCACAAGTCACTGAGCAAATGACACAAGTCACTTGGCGAATGGCACACATCACTGAGCGAATGGCACACGTCACTGAGTGAATGGCACAAGTCACTGAGCAAATGACAAAAGTCACTGAGTAAATGACGTGTCACTGATGAATTGGCACAAGTCACCGTGTGAATGGCACAAGTCACCGAGCAAAAGGCACAAATCACTGAGCATTAAAACAAGTTATTTTGTGATTGGCACAAGTCACTGAGCAAATAACACAAGTCACTTGGCGGATGGCAGACGTCACAGATGGCACAAGTCACTCTGTGAATGAAACGAGTCACTGAGCAAATGACAAAAGTCACTGAGTAAATGACGTTTCACTGATGGATTGGCACAAGTCACTGCATGAATGGCACAAGTCACTGAGCAAAAGGCACAAATCACTGAGCAATTAACACAAGTTACTTTGTGAATGGCACGAGTCAGTGAGTGATTGGCATGAGTCACTGTGTGATTGGCACACGTCACTGAGTGAATGGCACAAGTCACTGAGCAAATGACAGAAGTCACTTGGCGGATGGCACACGTCACTGAGTGAATGGCATAAGTCACTCTGTGAATGAAACGAGTCACTAAGCAAATGACAAAAGTCACTGAGTAAATAACGCGTCACTGATGGATTGGCACAAGTCACTGTGTGAATGGCACAAGTCACTGAGCAAAAGGCACAAATCACTGAGCAATTAACACAAGTTACTTTGTGAATGGCACGAGTCAGTGAGTGATTGGCATGAGTCACTGTGTGATTGGCACAAGTCACCAAGCAATTGGCACAAGTCACTGAGCAATTAAAACAAGTTACTTTGTGAATGGCACGAGTCAGTGAGTGATTGGCAAAAGTCACTGTGTGATTGGCACAAGTCACCGAGCAATTGGCACAAGTCACTGTGTGATTGGCACAAGTCACTGAGCTAAATGACACAAGTCACTTGGCGGATGGCACGAGTCACTGAGTGAATGGCACAAGTCACTCTGTGAATGGCACGAGTCACTGAGCAAATGACAAAAGTCACTGAGTAAATGACGTGTCACTGATGGATTGGCACAAGTCACTGCGTGAATGGCACAAGTCACTGAGCAAAAGGCACAAATCACTGAGCAATTAACACAAGTTACTTTGTGAATGGCACGAGTCAGTGAGTGATTGGCATGAGTCACTGTGTGATTGGCACAAGTCACCAAGCAATTTGCACAAGTCACCGAGCAATTGGCACAAGTCACTGAGCAATTGGCACAAGTCACTGTGTGATTGGCACAAGTCACTTGTGGAATTGGCACAAGTCACTGAGCAAATGACACAAGTCACTTGGCGGATGTGACACGTCACTGAGTGAATGGCACAAGTCACTCTGTGAATGGCACGAGTCACTGAGCAAATGACAAAAGTCACTGAGTAAATGACGTGTCACTGATGGATTGGCACAAGTCACTGTGTGAATGGCACAAGTCACTGAGCAAAAGGCACAAATCATTGAGCAATTAACACAAGTTACTTTGTGAATGGCACGAGTCAGTGAGTGAGTGGCACAAGTCACCGAGCAATTGGCACAAGTCACTGTGTGATTGGCACAAGTCACTGTGTGATTGGCACAAGTCACTGAGCAAATGACACAAGTCACTTGGCGGATGGCACACATCACTGAGCGAATGGCACACGTCACTGAGTGAATGGCACAACTCACTCTGTGAATGGCACGAGTCACTGAGCAAAAGACATAAATCACTGAGCAATTTACACAAGTTACTTTGTGAATGGCACGAGTCAGCGAGTGATTGGCATTAGTCAATAAGCATAAACAGATGGCACAGTGAGGTTTTTTTTAAGGTGAATTTGGAAAAAATTGTCCAAATTTGGTCACTTCAGGATCCAAAAAAACAGAAACTTCAGTTAAAAAAACAAACAAAACTCTCAGCTAAAAAAGGATGAGTTTTGAAGTCAAATTTGGATCATTTCTATGTTTGCATTGTTGTGTTGACTTTGCATGTAACTCCATCAAAAAGTACGACTTACACTTTGTGGAAGCCACAGTTTTTGTTTGTTTTATGCATTTTTCCATAATTGATCAGTCAGACAAAGAAAGCCTTTCAAACCTTCATGTAACCGATTATTTGTTTGCTTATTTCTGGTTGATGCTTCCTAAAAGCAATGGATTCCAGGTGTAATTACATTTTTATTTCTTGTATTGTTGTAGAAACACTTTTCACACATCTTTGAGCAGCTTCTCACATTTTTACACCAAATTAGGAAATAAATGTGGCTGAATAAAGACGAGCCTGCTGAAAAGCACATGTCAGAATAGTGAAGGTGTTTAAAAAGGAGCTTTTATCAGAGGGAAATATTCTAATAAGGTGAGTTTCAGTGCTCAGAAAAAGAGGCACAGAAAAGCTGAAAGCAGCCTCATAACACAGCATTCAGTGTTAACATCCACCCACAGAGGAAACGGGGCCGAGGCGATGAACTCCGATAGCAGGCGGTGATATGGCAGCTCCGCTCTCCCTCAGCATTGAAATGCCTGTGAGAAGTTCATGCGTGTTTCATGGTTGAGAGGAGGGCGAAGCAGAGTGGCTGTTGTGTTTACGTAACCTGTGAAGTGGCCTTGGTCACTCTGTGAATACACGGCAACACAATACGGCATTATTACGCCCCGGTGTGGTTTGAGTGTCTGCCACAATAACATCAGTGGGTGGGGGAAAGATTGCAAAATGTTCCACAAAAGCATAATGAAAAAATACCATTGAATCCTCTCAGAGAGAAGAGAGAGAAACGTGTGCAGAGAGGAAGGACATGGGCGGCAGTATGGAGGGAAACTGACAGACCCTGAAAACATATCGATCCAGGAGTCCTGTTACAGTGTTTGAAGGAATGTTTCCGTCTGTTAGACCTTCAAAATCTTAAAAATGTGAAATGTTAAATGTTTTTGGCAGCAGGATCCAGTCTGTGGAGAAGCAGAGGATTCAAAGATTCAGTAGAAAGTAAAAGGAATCAGTAAAAAGACTCAAATCAGACCGTGGATCTTGGCCTGTTCGTACAGCCGGACGTGTCGATTCCTCTCAGGCTGATTCTCCTCCAGCGTTGGGTCAAAGAGAGGCAGCAGCACCGCCGCCAAATCCTGGCCAACCTCCTTGGAGTTGAAGTTGGCGTGCGTCCACTCGTCGGCGTGGTAGCAGCGGGAGAATTTGGTGAGAGGTCCGGCTGCGTAAATGGCCGAATCTCTGGTTTGGAAGGCGGTGTTGATGACGAGCCTGCTGTCGAAGACCAGGAAGGAGCTGTTGATGCTTCTGAAGGCGTCAGAGTCGACTCCTTTGTTGGAGAGATTGATGAACACCTGAGGAGAGAGGGAGCAGGTTTCCTGAATGGGGGTGAAACGTTTAGACTGAACGATGGCTTAGCTTAGCATAAACATCACTGAAATTACTCTCTTTCCTTTGAATCAACAGCTAACCGGTGAGGCGGTTTATTTCACAGAGCATTGTGAACTCACTCCACACTGCAGATGAAGAGGCTCTGCGTCCGTGCTGAATGACACACACGCGAGAGGATCCGCATGCTCGCCGTTGTTCATCTGGGCCAGCAGGCAGTTATGATGGACCTGGACCTCGGCTTTCTGCAGCGCCGCGTCCACAGCCCTCTTCACGTGAGGGTCGGTGAAGCAGGAGACCGCGGGGTGAGGAGGGGGGAGCACGAGATGGATACGACCTCCCCGAACTCCGAGGCTGAGCAGAGTCTCTACGGTGGTGAAGACATCGATGCTGCTTCCGTAGACGACGGCGTTATCTGGAGGAAACATCGGCAGAGTTTTACTTTTTCTGAACTACAGTCAAGTCTCTCTTTTGTGCAGCATGAAAACGGAGGAAAGCACCACTGTTTGTGGAGAGTAAAATAAATTTTCAGTCGTTCTTGTTCCAAAGAAGCTCTTGAGCTCAGAGGAATTGAAAACTGACTGAAAAACACTCCTTTATACAGAGGAGCTTGTCATTTTCCCAGCAGCCATGATACAAATTATTTCCATTTCCAATCAACAATAGAGTTTCAGACCAGCCTTGGAAGAGGAACAGAACCACTATTCACCAGAGGCCCTCAGGTTCCTTAACCGTGAAGCCCCGATGCATGCAGGGAAATAAGAAACCTGAGCGTCTGGATGGGTTTTTACTTTTAGTGAATCCTTCCTCTGATGTCTGCTCTTCACTGAAGTCTCTTCACATTTTACAGAACATATGAGCTCCTATATGACCAGAGCGCGTCCTCCTGGCTCTCACTGATTAGATATAAAGTACAGACCCTGGAGCAGCAGGGTCATCATGCCTCAGGATAAAAACTGGAACCTCAGATCTGTATAAATCTGATCTGTTATGATTTATGAAAACGGGAAGAAAACCCTTTTTAATGTTTTTTAGCAGGAAGGATCTACTGAGACGACTCTGCTCTCATTCGGAACAGAAACACTCAAAGCAGTTTTTCTTCATTCGGTTTTCTTCATTCTGTGTTTTTAAAGTCATTGCAAGAAACTTGGGGTTAACATAACAGATTGGCCACTGAGAAGCGTAGTTTTTTTTTAACAATCGTTCATGTATGAATCATGTCATGAAGAGTCTGAAGGTGGTGGAGTGTGTTAACAGGCTGCTGCTGACTTTCTCTGTCCATGGTGCTGAACCAGAAGAGGCTGCTGCACCAAACTCACCAAGTTTTCATCGTCTTAATCTGGTTCCTTAGAACGATTCTGCTGCTCAAAACCAGCCTGCACCACCTTCATCCCCTCCATCATTATTCCCAGGATACAAATCCATATTGATATCTGATTTATTGATACCTGATTCTAAAGGAAGGGTCCCCAAACTTTTTCCTGTGAGGGCCACAGAACTTTTCCCTTCTCTGGTGGGGGGCCGGAGTGCCTAAACATAAACGTTCATTGTTTCCCAGAAAGCCACACAAAACCAGATATTAAAAACCCTTTCCAGGATCTTCACGGAAAAAAAGTCAGGAAATAAATTTAAAAAAACAAACATTGAAACTATTTTTGTATTTCAGAAACAGATCCTGCCTTTAACTCCTGCTGGTCTCTGCCACTGTTCTCTCTGTGTTGGATCGTGGAGATGTTTTCTACAAGCACGCCTCGGCTCACGCCTCTCCCACCCTCTGGTCTCAGTGTTTCATGGAGCTCTGAGGTGCACGACTAACTTTAAAGGTCTCACTCATCACGGTTTGCTTTATGAACATAGTGGTTGGTCCTCTTTGTCTGCGTGTAAACAAAAAACACTGGAGAGCTCTTATAATCAGGAATCTATTTAAGGTCTGCAGCCTCTCTGTTTTAAAGGTCGGAGCTGAGACGGTCAAAAGGGTTCAAATTTGATCCATTTACTTGAAACAGATTCCAAAAAGAGCTGAAGCTAAATGAACGGGTCTTACTGAGACATTTTAAGCTGCTGTGGATCAATCTTGACCAACATTTCCCAACTTTCTTGCTGCTGCCTCGCTCCACCAGGACACGCTTGAAAGGGGAATTTTTATCTCTCTGAGTTATTTCCTGGTTAAATTAAAATAAATATATAAATATAATATTTTGTTGTGTCTTTTAAAATATTTTTTTTGTAGTTCTTTAACACCCTAAATGAAGTTTTTTATCTTTGTAGTCTATGTTTGTCTATTTTCCAAAAGCTACGTATTTGTTGTATTTTCTCTTTTTCCTTCGACTGACATCTTTTTTTTTTAACAGATAACTGTCTATGACAAACCACTGAGATCTGACAGGGAATTGATAACCCTGTTAGAGCATTTTAGCATGTTATGTAGTAAATGAAACACTGATACAGCGGATAATGAGACGACACTGAAGCAGTCTGCTGTCGTGTCTTTAGTCTAACATTGAAAATTTACATTCACTTTGTATTCTCCAGCTGTAGCTATTAGAATATGGAAATAAACAGTGTATCTGCTGGGCTGAATTAGCATTTATTAATGGTTTTCTTTTATGACTGGGATCAACTAATTAGTATGTATAAAAGCCTCCCTCTGGATCCAGAGACAATTCCTTCAGAGGGCAGATTAATTTTGCTTAATGACACCGTGTACGCTCTCCTGCTCTGAGCAGCCCGGCTCTCAGAAAGTGATATGATAATGGAAAATGGATGGAGGAGGCCGACCTGATTCAGAGAGATGAAAGATTTCTCTGCAGCTAATTAGCCGCTAATTATACCGGGGTACTTCAGCGCTGACTGGCTGAGTAATGACATACTACTGCACATTCATTTTAGGATCACGCGTGTGTGTGTGTGTGTGCCTGTGTGTGTGTGTGTGTGTTAATCACTTACCCTCCAGCTCCACAAAGTTGGCACAGATCCAGCGGCGGGCAGCCCTGCAGTCATGGAGGTCATTGAGGGTGAAAAGGTTGGAGGGGACGGGCTTGGTGTATCTGCTGTGAGCGAACTGAGCCTGCAGCTGAGCGTTGGTGACAGGCCGGGTTAGATCCACGCCCGTAGGACAAGGAACCTACAGAACAGATGAAAGAGAGTCAACCAAAGCTCAGGGTCTTCATCCTGATGAGGAGGAGTGCGATTTGGAAAGACAGGAATAAGGCTGTCAATAATTCCAATAACAAGAAAACCCTTTTTATGCAAGCACTAAACACACACTGATCATATCAGAACATATCACATCATATCACATCATATCATATCATGTAATGTCATGTCATATCATAAATCATGTCATATCATATCATATCATATCTTATATTATATTATATTATATTATATTATATTATATTATATTATATTATATTATATTATATTATATTATATTATATTATATTATATTGGATGGTTAAATATTGCACGGTAACTTAACACAACATATCGTATTTCAATGTATTGTATTACAACGTATTTCAATTACTGTATTAAAACATTATAACACATTGTATTATAACACATAACGTATCATATCATAGCATATAGTACTATTATGTATAACAAATTGTATTATAACATATCATAATGTAACGTATCATATTGGAACATTAATTAATGTAACACTAAGTGTCATATCTTTCAGTATCGCTTTGTTTCGTATCACAACTAAATATATGTTATTGTAGCTTTACATAACATATTGCATTGTATTGTATCATATCATATCATGTTGTATTGTACTTATTGTACTAATTAATTGGAGTTGAGCTGGGTTGTATCATACCGCATCATATTGTACCGTACCGTATCGTATCGTAACTTATTACAACATTACATAACGTGTCATTTCGTAATGTTCTGGAACATTTAGTCACATTATGTGTAATGTGTCATATCAAATGTATCCACTTTATATCATCCATTTTCTATACCGCTTCTCCTGTTCAGGGTCACGGGTGGCTGGAGCCTATCCCAGCTGGCTGAGGGCGAGAGGCAGGGTACACCCTGGACTGGACGCCAGTCAATCGCAGGGCTGACACAGAGACACAGACAACCATTCACGCTCGCACTCACTCCTACGGGCAATTTAGAATCTCCAATTGACCTAGTGAGCATGTTTTTTTTTGGACTGTGGGAGGAAGCCGGAGTACCCAGAGAGAACCCACGCATGCACGGGGAGAACATGCAAACTCCACACAGAAAGGCACACCGTGCCCGAACCGGGATTCGAACCGGCGACCTTCTTGCTGTGAAGCAAGAGCTCTAACAGCTGCGCTACCGTGCAGCCCATAATGGAATGTAACCTACTGAAATATATCATAAGGCAATATCACTTGATGCAGTGCAATGCATTGTATTGTAATGTAACTTATCATGATATAATGTAATATTTCATAGAGTATTGAATTGTATCGTTTTCAAATGTAACTAATGTTAGTATCATAACAGATCATATCGTAGTGTAACTTAATGTAGCATCCTAATATAAGATATGGTACTGCATCATGTCCTATCATTCTGATCTTACTGTATCAGACTTGTGTTGATGGTATCCTGTCCCATTGTATATTTCATTATATCATATCACACCTTATTGTATCATATTGTACTGTACTGTATCATATCATAGCTTACTTTATCCTTTCTGATCGTATCCTGTCATTTTTATCATACCATGCTGTATCATAGCATTTTGTATCATATTGTGGTGTCATTAGAAATATCTATCGCGTGGTTTAGTAGTATTTTTCTTGAAACAAACTGCAGCCTTCTTCGATTAAGGTGAAAACAAATCTGAGTGAAACTTCTGTCGACTCCAAAACCAGAGAACATTTCAAAGGGAGTGTCCTGTTGCGTAATGATAACCTCTATGTTACCATGAGATCCTGTGAGATTCAAACCGCAGATTCAAACCTGTCATTTCACAGAGATCATTTTCTCACCTGGTACTGCAGGCCTGTGCAGAGGATGAGGTGATCGTAGGCCACCTTCCTCCCACCAGACACAACAACATTTTTAGACTTCCTGTTGATTCCGACCATCTTCCCGGTCACCACGGTGACGCAGGTTTCAAGAGGAAGCTGGGCTAAGTCTCTGCTGCTGTAGGCATGACTGCAAAGAGAGAGAGGAAAGGTTTAGCAAAGTGAAATCTAAGTTAATACCTCCAGTATTTATTCCTTCTAATGACTAATTTGATGTTTGGGTTTGTTTTTCTTTTTTTAAAGAAAGCTGTGCAGCAGAGCTGACACTGAACAGACACTGAAGTGGGTCATGTTTTCATGATACCATCCGGGTATCATTCAGGTTAAATTCACTCCTTTTTTACTTTGGTTTCAAAAAGACAAGAAGCATTTACACAGGTTAATGATTTAAGAAAACTTGTGACACATTTAATGAATAACTCAAAGAGCTCGATGCCGTCCCTGTCACTCACGTTGTGGAGAGGAACCCGATGTCGTCGTGGTCACAGTCTCTGAGGAGCCCGTGTGTTGAGATGAGGGTCAGGTGGTTGAACTTCAGGTGAGGGCTGCGAGAGGAGAAACAACACTGAAAATAACGAGAGCTTTACTCACAGAGCTGGGTGAATACATACGGGGCACGGCGTGGGAGGAAGGTTTCATGAGAAGGTCAACTTTCTCCGTGGAGTATTCTGAGAGCCGAGCTGGTGTAAACGAAGAACAAAGCTTTGTGTTCCACGAAGGTCTATAGATGCTTGGCCTTTCCAATCTTTTACCCAACCATTCTATGTTACATAAAAAATTAACTCAGCTTATAATAACAAAAACTTAAACAGGGATTACGTCCGACCAGAGGTCGACTCTGTAGAAAAGGATTTCTTCGTTTTTATCCTTGACTCTTTCTCCTAAAGTGTTCTCTCTCTCTCTCTCTCTCTACAGGGTTTGTGTTAAAGTAGTGAAGAGGCTTCTTGGCTGTTTGTATATCTTTAGTCGTTTCATGGGTTTACATTTTTTTTTTTTGAGGCTCTGAGGTAGATTTGTGGTTCTTTTTTACAACCCCAATGCCAACGAAGCTGGGACGTTGTGTAAAACGTAAATATTCACTCTTTTTGAATTTGTTGCCTGCAACACGTTCCTGAAAAGTTGGGACAGGGTCAACAACAGACTGGGAAAGTTTAGGAATGCTCCAAAAAACACTTGTTTGGAACATTCCACAGGTGAACAGGTTCAGTGGAAACAGGTGAGTGTCATGATTGGGTATAAAAGGAGCATCCTTGAAAGGCTCAGTCGTTCACAAGCAAGGATGGGGCAAGATTCACCACTTTGTGAACAACTGCGTGAGCAAATAGTCCAACAGTTTAAGAACAATGTTTCTCAGTGTACAGATTTGATCATCTACAGTCCATAATATCATCAAAAGATTCAGAGAATCTGGAGAAATCTCTGCACGTAAGCAGCAAGGCTGAAAACCAACACGGAATGCCCGTGACCTTTGACCCCTCAGACAGCACTGCATTAAAAACCAACATCATTGTGTAAAGGATATAACCACGTGGGCTCAGGAAGACTTCAGAAAACCATTGTCAGTTAACACAGTTCATCACTACATCTACAAGTGACAGTTCAAACTCTACCATGCAAAGACAAAGACATATATCAACAACACCCAGAAACACCGCCGGCTTCTCTGGACCCGAGCTCATCTGAGATGGACTGACGCAAAGTGGAAAAGTCTGCTGTGGTCTGACGAGTCCACATTTAAAACTGTTTTTGGAAATCATGGACGTGGTGTCCTCCAGCGTACCATATGTGTCTTTGTAGCTGTTTTGTGTTTCCATGTAGAAAATTTTTGTCTCATTAAAAGTATTTTCTGTTTTCTTTTATCAATCTTTTTATTCATCTTTGGTGCTTTTGTGTCTCATAAATCTCTCTGAGCTCATTTTAATCTTTTATTCTTATTCGTCTCTTTGAAGCAGTTTGATTATTTTTTCTTTTTGTAGATCTACTTTAACTTCTGACACCACTTTGTGTCTCTTTTGTTTCTTAGGTTGGTTTGTGTCCTGATACATTTTGTGTCTCTCTTTAAGTAAGCCATGTGCCTCTGTCTTTGTTTATATTTCTTTGTACATGCTGTTTGCCTCTTTGTTTTGTTTCCATGCAGCATATCAGAAAAATTCCACTCTGGAGGGCGTTTTAAAAAAGTTGCGCTTTAGGTTGGTCAAAACAGCGTTTCTGTGTAAACAAGAGGCCGAAATGTGACAATACTTTTGCGTTTCACCCTAAAACGGGGCCTCAGTGAAAGATGAGGAACAGAAATGGTCTCAGGATGTTCTGCAGCCTCCAGCTACCGATGCATCAGTGTCTGCTGAGTGTGAGGAATCCTGTTCTCCTTCCTCTGCTGTGCTCACTGTCACAGAAAACGTCGCCTTTTGTGATGCAAATGACCTCCTTTGTTCCGGCCTTCGGGACATTATGCGGCTGATAACAGCAGCTCCGGCTCCTTGGAGCGCTGAATAGCAGAGTGTGTAGCTCGCAGTGTCCGGCCTTATCGCGGCGACGCCTCTGATCGCCTCCTGTGCTGTTCTTATCTCAGCTTCCTGCTAAATTAACGCCCGGCGGCACAGATCTGCAGCGCCAGACGCCTGAACGCTGCTAAACCTGCTGGATATACGGGGATGACCGTCGTGTTACAGAGCTCGCGAGACAAAGCAGGGTTATATATCCTGAAAGAGAGAGGATTGAAATTTATCAGCCTGCAGAGAGTTAGCAAGAAAAGGAAAACTGGCTTTTCGCATCAAGACTAGATAATTCATGGAGGTTTTTCAAACTGAACAGTGCTTTTTTCATCATCCATGAAGCGGTTTATGGGTTTGTAGAAACATAAAGTTGTATATTGAGAATGAAAACCAGGAAATCCTCCAAAATGCTCATTTTGATGTGATCAAACCACACAATCGTTTCATGGTTGGTTTTTCTAACCTGCTCAGGAAATTTTGGGGATGTTTTTGTAAATATCTGGAGATTCTTCTCTCTGAAGGAGTTTTCAGACAGATTAACTGGAGTGTGATAATCTGTGGTTTCACCGCTCGGTATCATCTCCGGTTTGATCCGTGATTTTTGTCGTAAACATGTGAGTGACAAAAGCAGCCCTGCAGCAGACAATGAGAGCAGTCAAACTTTGCTTGTTAATCTGCGCCAGAAGGTGGATTTACGGCGCAGCGCCGTGGCATTAAGGCCCATTATTGGTGTCTGGATGTGGCTGAATCAGAAGTCCTGGATTTGCTCGGTTATCAGGCGGTGACAGACGGCTGCGGTGACCCTGCAGCCTGACCACGGAGAGCAGAGGGCCGCGCCGCTGCAGAGCTCTTTATCTGTCTGACCCCGTCCCAAACAGTAATGGAGTTGGTGTGCGTGTGTGTGTGTGTGTGTGTGTTGGGTCTGAATCAATGAGCACATGAAAAGCTGTGTTGTGCCAGGGGGGGCTGAAGGGGGGATGGACGTTTGGGCAGGCCTGATAAGGGGGGCCCCAGCAGGCCGAAACTGACCCATCATTCACCCTCTCAATGCGTCGCCGCCTCACCATTAGTCCAGCGGACACTAACTGCCTCATTAGTCAACTCATTAGTGACAGCAAACACAGATCGCTGCAGCAGATCCCTGACGGGGAAACAGTGGAGTGGCTAATTAAAGGGGCCAGCGCTGGCCCTGCCCAACGCCAGGCCTCACACAGCTGCGTGCGCCTGCCCGCTTCGCCCTCGCGGCCTTGCCAGCCGTTGCCAACCTCAGCGAGCTGAGAGAGAGAGAGCCCGGTTGCCTGGCAGCTATCACCAGGTCCTGAATCAGCAGCTCAGCGCTCCTTATTATCTACCGCAGTGCTTAATCTCACAAAGGAGAACAACCGACCCAGAGTCAAGTGACATTTGCAGAGGTTGGATTCCTGGAATAAAAGACGATAAAGGAATGAAAGAAGATTCATTCGGAGACCGTTCTCCTCACGTTCAGGGGAATCTGGAGTATTTCTCTACACACATCTGAACACCAGCATCTTAATACCTTTCCTAACACCACCTGACAACTTACTTTAAGTCTCTATTTAAACCTCTCTGAACTGTAACACCTCAAGACTGAAATCTGAGGACAGCTGGTCGTCTGCCTGCTCAAATTTCTCTCTTCTGTTCGGTGAAAAAGACACCAAAACATCCCGACACCAGGAAACTCTCTCTCTGCATCCTCTGTCCCTGCAGACATCACCCTCTGAATCCATGCCCGAGGTAAACATTAAAAACCTCACACTTTAAGCTGTATTTTTCTGCACGTTTACCCTCTTTTTTTTACAATATTAAATACATTTTCACGTCTGCAGTGATAAAGTCTGTGTGAAGCAAAATCAGCCATTTGAATAGTCATAAATGTATTTCCTTAAAACGTGTCAAAGCTGATTTAATTGTGGTCAGAAATCATATTCGCTTACGACGGAGCTAGCATTAGCATAACCCCGCCCCCTGCTGATATCGATGGCGTTCACCTGTATCGCTGCAAGGCAACCCAAAACCGATAACCACTCTAAGAAGAAGTTATCTGTCATAGCAACACCCACAGGCTTTTGAAGAAACAGGTGGATTGATAGCCTAACTGTATTCGGCTATGCTAGTTATCCATGTTGCTAAATGTCATAAACGGGAGAAATAAACGATCATTCTGATGGAGACTGAGAGGAACGAGGCTGAGCTCTATCAGTGTCTGACTCTGAGTCAGTTTCTGGCTCTGATGGCTCAAACAGGTAGGGCTGGCTCCGTCCCATCACGCTGCTAGCGCTAGCTTCCAATGTTACTGTGGGTAACGTCCTTGTACAGTACAAAGAGGTGGCTCCCCTCTTGCGTGTGGGCGTGGCTCCAGCGCCTCTATCTGACACGCCCCCAGCGATCCACAGCAGAGAGAAGTGCTTATTTTTCCATGATTTTGAGACCTAATTTTATATACTTAGCTATTTTTTTTTAATCTTTCAGATTTGGCTCAGCGGTCAACGACACATGTTTCTGCGGTGTGACAAACTCATAACACAAATTTATTGCTTCTTTACACAGACTTTAAAGTCCCTGTGAGGACTCTCTGTTCGGTGTTGTTAACAGTGACCCCTGTGCTCAGAACCATAGACCAATAGACAAAGTGAGGCTGCCACAAAAACTGCTCCCCCTGGTGGCTGGCTGCAGTATAGGTCAAAAACTGTTTCCCCGTTCATTCCAGACCGGCTGTGGTCAAAGTTTAAAAATTTATACACCTCCCAGAAATGTTTCTCTCATCGATATGCTGTGGTAATATTTAGTTATTATTCAAACGTCAGAGATCAAGTGTTCTCGTCCTCGTTTAGGAAAACAGGTCTGTGTCTGACTTCTGGGTCAGATATTTGAGCTGCTGTGTACAGTCTGCTGTGTGTCTGGTTCTTAAAGGGGACTAGGGGACGTCAGAGTGCTCACACACTGCACAGATGGTGAGAGGTGTGTGTGTGGGTCTGTGGGAGGTGTGTGTGTGGGAGGGTTAATAGGAGCCTAACAGTAATCGTTTGCCCTGGGGCCCCTTTAGAGGTTAAGCCTGTCGACGTCTCGGAGGAGAAATGTGACGTAATTCAGCTCGCTGCTGCTATCTTATGAAATAAATGTGACGAACGTACCGAATATGTGACAACAAGGAGCTCTCCTGACGCAGACTCACCAGAAACAAAGAACCTCCAGGAAAGATAAACCCGTGTCTGACGCCCCGACCACCACGATCCGAGTGTTTATGGTGACCTTTGGCTCCATGGTCAACTTCCTGCTGATGAGGCTGAGAGCAAACGGAGCCTGAGAGACAGAAACAGACGGAGAGAGAGAGAGAGAGAAAATGTTTGGGTGAAATCCTTGAGGGAATTCGCAGCTCTCAAAATAACCGGAGCCATTTTCTGAAAATTAAATCCTCCATCAAACGCAGCTACGTTTAACGATCATCTCGCTAAAAGCTTCACGAGATGAGGTGTCTAATGGAATATCACAGGATCAGGGACCATCTTTCATCAGCTTGCAGAGCGACTAAACGTTTAATGCAGGATGAGGAGCTGAAATTCAGGCTCCTGAGATCTGTGCTGAGGGAAGAGATCCACGAAACTGCTCCCTGTTTTTATCAACTTTGGTTTAAATGATCAGCAGATCGTGTAGTTGGGGATTTATTCTCATAATTCTATCCACCTTTTTTTTTATTTATTGCTCTTTTTTTTCATTTCCACCTGATTTTGTGCTCTGCTCAGTCTCCTCTCTATCAGAGTGATGATAAATCAGCAGAATCTGATGGAGATTCATGAGAGCAGGTGTGTGACCCTGACAGTTTAAGACCCTTTTCTCACAGCAAATTGGAGGAACGTTGGAGGCGTCTCTGGTCCCCGCCCTGCTCTGACGCAGCTAATGGCTCCTTCATCATCTATAATTAGGCAGATTGGCCCCACAATGCACCTTGTTGGATGCAAACAGTATTAAACAAAAAGAGGGGAAACCCGAGGGTAGAATTAACCTTTGTGTAATATTCAGATTGTGTCTGTGAGGGCTCATGTGTCTGACATCTGTCACCAACTGAGGAAACAAAAGGGAGTGAGGTCATTCATGTGTGCACCAATCAGAAGTATAAGTCAGCTCATAATTAATTTTAATTGGAGGGATAATGAAACAGATTATTTATGACTGCCTACACAAACATCAGAACATCATTCAGTCGTGTAAACAGGTTTCTTTTCACTGATATCAGGTCAGAGAGCGAGTTTCAGGACGTGTTTTTGGAGGTTTGTCTACGGTGGCCCTGAGAGCTCACAGCACTGCAACTTAGGAAAACACATGAAAAAAGACAAAACACAAGAAAATAAAGAAACATCTTCATCAATCTGACAACACATGAAAAACACACCGGAAGACCACAACACAACACCATAGACAAAATGTGTTGCAGGTAAGGAAAGAAAGGAGGAATAGAAGGAAGGGAAGGAAGGAAGCGAAGGGAAGAAGCAAAGAAGGGAGGAAGAAGGAAGGAAGGATTGAAAGGGGAAAGGAAGGGGGTAAGCAAGCAAGGATGGAAATGAAGGAAGCAAAGAAAGATAGGGGGATAAAAGGAAAGAAGGACAGAAGAATGAAAGGAGGGAAGGAAGGAAGGAAGGAAGGAAGGAAGGAAGAAAGAAAAGGGAAGATGCAAGAAAGGAAGGAAGAAAGGAAGGAAGGATGAAAAGGGGAAAGGAAGGGGAAAAGCAAGCGAGGATGGAAATGAAGGAAGCAAAGAAAGACAGGGGGATAAAAGGAAGGAAGGAAGGAAGGAAGAAGGAAAGGAAGGAAGAAGGAAAGGAAAGAAGAAGGAAAGGAAGGAAGGAAGGAAGAAGGAAGGAAGGATGAAAAGGGGAAAGGAAGGGAAAAAGCAAGCAAGGATGGATGTGAAACAAGCAAGGAAAGAATGGGGAAGGAAGGAAGGAAGGAAGGAAGGAAGGAAGGAAGGAAGGAAGGAAGGAAGGAAGGAAGGAAGGAAGGAAGGAAGGAAGGAAGGAAGGAATAACAAGTTTTGAAGGAACAAATACACAAATGAATGAAGGAATAAACAAAGCAAGGAAATCAGCTAGGAAAAAAGAAAGTCAGCAAGGAAGGAAGGAATGAAAGACTGACGCAAGGAAGAAAGCAAAGAAGGAAGAAAAGATTGAAGCAAGGAAGGAAAGGGACAAGCGAGGATGGCTGAGAGAGAGGACAGGAAGGGAAAAACAAAAGGAAGGAAGGAAGGAAGGAAGGAAGGAAGGAAGGAAGGAAGGAAGGAAGGAGGAAACCCTCATATTTCCTTATCCTGATAAGTCCATGTATTTAAAGACGTCAGCTGTCAGAGTTGTTTAGTTTCTGCTGAACGAACAGAGTTTTATCTGTAAACACGCAGACTGAGCAGCCCAGACGGAGTTCAGTGAGACGTTTGACACCTGATTCATTTCAACATTAATACATCATAAGATGAAAGCTGGGGGCTGTATGTAAGTGGACAACGGGCCACGATGCCAAACACCTGATGACTGAATCCATGTGAGCTGTCACAGTTTCACCAAACACAACAAAACGTTTGCAGACTCGTTTAGTTTTGAGAGGGGTTTTGATTCATGCTTAAATTTGTTATCTGTGAGTTATTGAGCAGATTTCTTGATTTGAAAATCGGGAAGCATTCAGTTAACTGCAGTTAGACTTTTTACACAACAAACAAAAGCAGGCTTTGAGAGTTTAGATGAAGAAAACAGAGAACATTTAAAGGCATTCGTCAGATTTCAACAATGACACGCTCCTAATCGGCCTTGATTCTGCAGAATGAAGGAAAGAGAGAGAGAGAGAGAGGGAGAGAGGAGGGAAATGTTTCTGGTTATTGATCCTCATAACAGTCATCCACTAACACAATAACACAATAACACATAAACGATGAAGGGAATAACAGTGATGTGTAATCTGTGTGCCATGCAGATGCTGCACTCTGACGTTTATTGATAATGAGGGACTTTAAGAGCCCAGCATGTGTCACAGACGACTGAAATGCCTGCATTCATCTGTCTGAATGCTGCAGGAATTAACCAGATGAGACATTCACGCTGCCTTCTCATCTGCATGCTCGGTGCAGCAGGTGCAGCAGGTGCAGCAGCTCTTATCACGCCTCACCTTCACTGCACACAATGACCGCGGCTCTGTGTAATATGATCCCTGTACGTATCAACAGAGGTGGAACGCGTGCTTTAAGTTTGATTAATCGTCCTGCAGGAGGCGAGGCGCTTATCTGCACCGAGTCTGGAAATCACGACTGCTGTGATACCGAGGTGAAAGGGGTCAGGCCGGGTTCGAAGGAGTGAAATGAACGTACGAGTTTGCAGGATGACGCCTTGGGTTGAAGAGCTCTGCAGCATGAAGTATAAATATTTAAAATGCAGGAAATCAGATTAAATCACAGAAAACAAGAATGAACCTGTGTTATAATGTTAAAAGAGAGAAAACGTCAGTGTTTTATATTTTTAAATGATTGTCACTCAGATGAATTTGTTTGTAAAGTGTCAGTTTGCTGTCTCTGTAATGTTATGAGTCACTCTTCCCTTTTGAAACAGCACCACCTAGTGGTCACATTGCTGCCAACACCCCGTCAGCAGCTAGTCTACATTCCCTGGCAGGCTGCTCCCCGTCAGCCAGCTGCTACCGTGCCCACCTGGTCCTCCGTGATCTGCCTGGAAGGGGCGTTGATGCCAAGCTCCTCCAGCGGGTAGATGATCTGGCGTCGCGGGCGCACGGGGACCGCACAGCTGAGGAGCGAGTCCAGATGGACGCAGGAATTCTGGGTGCAGAAGAAGAGGGCATGATGTCAGTGAAACACCTCCTCTGAGGTTAGAGCATCAGTGTGAGGGCTCGGGAGGCGACGCGGTGATAATGAGCTCAGATGATGCAAGCGTCACACTGGAAACCATCAGCCTGAGCTTTTTCCACCGGCTGATTCTCTTATTCTATTTGCACATCATCATCTCCCAATCTGCTGCTTGTTTGTGCAGATAATTAGCAGAGGAAGTGGAGGCCTCTACATGTCGAGGAAATGGAGTGGAGAGGTGGAGCTGGCAGCAGCAGCAGCACCTGCTGCCCCCGACCCCGGAGACCGCAGCCTGCAGAGGGCCGCAGTCTGCAGGAAACAACCTGCTCAAAGTTTCTACATGAAGAGAAAACAGATCTGAACTTTAACAGACCAGGAAAGAGGAGAGAAAAGTGCTGAAAGGAGCATAAAAACAAACGGTGACTCTACAGGTGAAACAGCTCTAATTCACACTAAAGCAACTTTAACACAGAAAGATATTAAAAGTCTTCAGGCAGACCCTTCAGTTAAGATCAGCAGCACCAATGAAGCTCTCTGTTATTCCCAGTTTAAGTTTAAAAAGATCTGAAAAATAAACGTCAGAGAAGCTGTGTGTGTGTTCTACGTTAAATAGTTCTATTGACTTTTATCTATTTCTGCAAATAAGTTAAAAACACTACTTTACATGCTGTCACAAAGTTCTTGTAATTATTTTTTTAATTTAAAGAGACTCTGAAGTGGACTCTGAAGTGGACTGCAGCTACACCTTTTGTCTGGAATCGTACGCACACTGTTGTGATGTCATGACTCTTAACAAGGCGTGTGTATGTTTTGGAAATGAATGGAGATCAGATCTCCTTTTTAACACTACTTTTCTTTGTTCAAAACAACTTTTTACCAGAATGTGACCAGGTAAAGTATTTATAAACAGCCTGTGTTTCAGCCTTTAGCCTGTGTTTTAGCCTTTAGCTTATGTTTTAGCTTTTAACTCATGTTTTAGCCTTTAGCTAGTGGTTTAGCTTTTAACTTGTGTTTTAGCCTTAAACACGTGTTTTAGCTTTTAGCTCGTGATTTAGCCTTTAGCACGTGTTTTAGCTTCTAGCCTATGTTTCAGCCTTTTATTCTGTGTTTTAGCTTTTAGCTCGTGTTTAAGCCTTTCGCCCGTGTTTTAGCCTCAAGCCTATGTTTTAGCTTTTAGCTCATGTTTAGCTGCTAACTCATGTTTTAGCCTTTAGCTCATGGTTTAGCTTTTAGCTAGTGTTTTAGCCTTTAGCCTTTAGCTCATGTTTTAGCTTTTGGTTCATGTTTTAGCCTTTAGAATGTGTATTAGCTTTAAGCCTATGTTTCAGCCTTTTATTCTGTTTTAGCTTTTAGCTCGTGTTTCAGCCTTTAGCCTGTGTTTTAGCCTTTAGCTCATGTTTTAGCTTTTAGCCTATGTTTCAGCCTTTTATTCTGTGTTTAAGCTTTCAGCTCATGTTTTAGCCTTTAGCCTATGTTTCAGCCTTTTATTCTGTGTTTTAGCTTTTAGCTTGTGTTTCAGCCTTTAGCCTGTGTTTTAGCCTTTAGCTCATGTTTTAGCTTTTAGCCTATGTTTCAGCCTTTTATTCTGTGTTTAAGCTTTCAGCTCATGTTTTAGCCTTTAGCCTATGTTTCAGCCTTTTATTCTGTGTTTTAGCTTTTAGCTCGTGTTTAAGCCTTTAGCCTGTGTTTTAGCCATTAGCTCATGTTTTAGCTTTTAGCCTATGTTTCAGCCTTTTTTTGTGTTTTAGTTTTCAGCACATGTTTTAGCCTTTAGCCCGTGCTATCACTCTCCCGTTTAGCTCTCTTCTTCTCTTTTGTCCTCTTTCTGTCTGACAGTTCAGCTCCAGTGTCCACCATCACTACTAAAATAATCCCAGAAATTGTTTTCAGCAAAGAATTCTACAGTTCTACAATTTCATTTGGCAGACGCTTTTGTCCAAAGCTAAGTACAAGACAAGCAAGAATATAAACAGGAAGGGAAGTTTTTTGTCATTCAGCAGTTTATATGAATATAAATTCATGAATTTATTAACTGAAGAATAAACAAAGAATGTGTAGATTTAATGTTTTAAACTTTGCTGTAGTTTGTTTTGTTACATCAGTGCTGCCGATGGCTGCTGACGTGGTTTATCTGACTCTATTTAACGGGGCCTGTTAATTGAATTAGGCGTACACTGTGATTGGCCCTGGTACACAAGTTTAATAAATCACACCTGAATGTTGCTGTGAGCTCATTCCTATATCCAAATCTGCACTAATTCCCATGCAAGACTGATACATGAGGGCCAGTGTGAGCGTCTCCGTGCACCCACCTCCCGGCTGAGGTCTGAGGGGTAGATTCTGAGGTACAGGCAGGACCTGTGGGCCAGTCGCAGGACCTCCTTAAAGACACGTTTGGAGAAGTGCTGGAAGGAGTGTTTGAGGACAAAGTGCCGTATCTGAGCGTGCTCCTCGTAGCGATGGTGGCTGAAGTAGATGAAGTTCTCGATGTTGTAGTGGGAGCGGATGTACTCCATGTCCTAAAGAGGAAATCCAAGGTTAGAGGAAGGTTAATGATTGTTAACGCTTTAACTTCACGTGTTTGAGACCATTTGAAACCATGAAACTTACCTGCTCATCTCTGATGATCAGGATCCCCACAACCTGACCAACCTGACTCTTCACCTGGACTACGAAGGCCTGCAGAGTGACCCCATCCTGACAAACACAAGAACATATGAACGACATATGATTTTAAAAACGTGAGCTCTGCACTGACTGCTCCAAACCCAGCTCGGTGTATCAGTCAGGGCCATGAATACACATGAAGCGGCTGCATTCAAGAAGTAATTATCAGAGTTGGAGCTGCAGCAGTGACAGCTGGGGCGTCAGTCAGAGAGGAGAAGCCGCTCAACTGAATTCTCACCAATCTGTTCCCTGGCATACGAGACATATTCCTCCTTTCTCCAAAACAATCACTGTCAGCAGCTCCAGTCACACTCCGCCGTCCAAAACAATCAGCATGTTTTCATTTTCAAATCTGAGGGGATCCCAGAGAGAATCTGTAACCTGCTCTTATGATAATCAGGACGATTTGTGAATGTCACCTGACAGATTTACCTGAAACAAAGTTTAATTCATCTTTGTATATTAAAAAAAATAGAAATTTGAATATATTCAAACGAATAACGGTTCATTTTATATTCGTTGGAACTTGATTTTTTTTGAAAAAGTGACAGCCCTAATACTTGATTTTCCATTTTCTTCTTTTGTCTTGGGTTCAATAATTGTTACTCCTCTTTCCTCAAACTCTGACCACCTTTGAGGTCGTAACAATCGCTTTTTCTACATCTACATTAAAAAAATATCTGTTTCTTTGACGGATCAAACCTGTCTGATCTGTGGAGGATTTGATGTATACATCTTTTGTTTTCTTATTTATTGTATATTTTGAGTGCTCATTTCATGTATCTGATCTTGTATTCATTTGCTTGCTTTGATAACTGCTGCTGTAACAACACAATTTCACAGTTTGAGATAAATAAAGTTATTCTATTCTATTCTAAACTCCTGAAAATTCCCGTTAATTCCTGAAAATTCCCATGGAAAGTATCCAATTTTGACAAACCCCAGAGTTTTGGAACCCTAATCCGAACCAACACAAACCTGAAGTATCGTACTAACTGGAGCCAAATATTCAGACAACATGTTATACTCTCATATTTAAAAGATTCTGAACTGAAGTAACCTTTGAGGGACAAAATGTGCATGATTTTCATGTTTTTTTTCCATCCTGAGTGTCTCCAGTTTTTCCTCAAAGAGGCTGAAGCGTCTCCACGGGGCGGCTTGTAGCCTGAGAGGCAAAGCTCAGGGCAAAGACGGACAAAACAAGAACACACTGCTGCTGCAGGAGGCAAAAACCGTCTCTTATCTTACCATGATGGGAGGAGCAGGTTTGTACTGGGATCATAACTGACCAGATCTCTGCAGGTGTCATAGAAGCAGTCCAAATCCTGCAGGAGAGACTCCCTCAGGCTCAGATCCTTCACCAGATCGGAGACAGCCAGGCGGTCTGCAGCTACAGCCGGTCTCACCTCGACATCCCTGCAACAATCACCACAAAGTAGACGTCATGAAAGCCGGCAAACACTGCTGCTCCTCTGGACGGAATAAAGCTCTGACCCACATCAGCCCGTCGCGGTGGAAGACGTAGAGCTCATCTCGGAGCTGGCTGTTTGCACGGTGAGGCATCCTGTAGAAGCTCTGCAGCAACGGGAACTCAGGGGACAGCCTGGGGACGCTGATGATGCAAAAGTCTCGGTCCTGATGGAGAAAAAGCCTTTGGTCTGAGGACTGATGTTTCAAAGACTGGGTTTGGGATTTTGATCTTGTTGATCTTGTTTTGTCACAAAGCAAACCCTGTTTTCTCATCTACGGTAAAACAACAAGGTCACAATTCAGAAAGTGAGCATTAAACTTTAATGAATCAGACTTGAATTTGGGTCCAAACTGGAGAGTTAAAAATTATGAGATACTAAAGTCCTAATTATGAAATAAAAAGTCAAAATTATGAGATTTCTCATCATAAATTTGACTTTTAATATCTCATGATTTTAATGTTTTGTCTCATAATTTCGAATTTTGTCTCATAATGAAAACTTTAATATCTCATAATTTCAACTGTTTATCTTATCAAACATTTTTCTCAAAATTTTGACTTTTAATCTCATAATTTCAACATTTATCTCCTAGTAATTACTGTTTATCTAATAATTTTGACTTTTATCTAATAATTGTGATTTTTTTATCTCATAGTTTTAACATTTATCTCATAAAAATGACTTTTATATCTCAGAATCTCAACTTTTTATCTCGTAATTATGACTTTATATCTCATAATTTTGACATTTATCTCATAAAATGACTTTTTTTATTTCAGAATTTTGACTTTTTATCTTGTAATTATGACTTTATATCTCATAATTTTGACATTTATCTCATAAAAATGACTTTTATACCTCAGAATTTAACTTTTTATCTCGTAATTATGACTTTATATCTCATAATTTGGACCTTTTATCTCATAATGACTTTATCTCATAATTTCAATTTTTTTCTCATAAAAATGACTGTTTATCTCATAATTTCTAATTTTGTCTCATAATGAAGACGTTAATATCTCATAATTTCAACTGTTTTTCTTATCAAACACTTTTCTCATAATTTTAACTTTTAATCTCAAAATTTCAACATTTATCTCCTAGTAATTACTGTTTATCTAATAATTTTGACTTTTATGTAATAATTTTGATTTTTTTATCTCATAGTTTTAACATTTATCTCGTAAAAATGACTAATATCTAAGAATTTAACTTTTTATCTCGTAATTATGACTTTATATCTCATAATTTGGACCTTTTATCTCATAATGACTTTATCTCATAATTTCAACTTTTTTCTCATAGTTAACTTTTTATCTCATAATTTTGACTTTTCAGCTCATGAATGACTTCAATATCTCATAATTTTGACTTTTTATATAATAATTATGAATTAATTTCGAGAAAAAAAAAATTTAAACAAAGCCAAGTTTTGATTATTATTTTTTTTAGCTGTTTTTAATGGGCTTTAATAATAAACTCATGTGGAAAATGTTCACTGAGGGAATAAAACATGAGAAACGTAGCCTCAGTCTTTCGCCAACTTTAGGAAATCAGACGAGTTTCACCTTCCAAAACTACCAGACTGATAAAAACACAAAGGCACAAACTTCCAACATCCCTGAATGTTTTAGGAAGAATTTTTCAGGATATCAATATGATTCATATTTCATATCTTAAACTGGCCGTTATGTGCAGGAATCCAATCCTTTCTTCTGTTTTGTTTTGTTTTGTTTTGTTTTGTTTTGTTTTGTTTTGTTTTGTTTTGACCTGATGCATGCCTTAGAGGAAGAGGAGGATATTTAATGAGGAAGGTTCATTTCCTGTTGAGCTTCAGCTGCATGTAGTGAAAAGAAAAAAGATGATACTCACAGGGAAAAGGTTGAACACATATGGAATAAAGTCCACTGATCTGGAAGAGGAGAGGAGGAAAGGGGAGGTTAAGTGAAAATATGTGTTGGTGCCAAACTGTGACTGAAAGCCGAGCTGCTGACGGCCGCGGCGGAACAACTGGCCGAGCAGTCTGCCCGCAGCTTCCGGCTCAACTTCTCGCCTTCAGCTCTGTCACGCTGTCACTTTCAGCGCGCCTCTCATTAATAACATGCTCACTCTCTGCGGGGAGCCGCTCGACTTCATATTCAGCAACAGCTGGGAGGTGCGGCGGTGGAGAGAGGGGCTCAGCGGGAGCCAACTAACAGTCACTCTCTCTCTCTGCTGTAACACGGCATATGACTGATGGAGCTCTGGACGCCTGCCACGGACGCCGCACCAGCCCGGCTGAGAGACGAGAGTGACTGGAGGGCAGAGCTCCGCTTCACTCTTCAGCTGGTTTTCATTCTTAAAATACACATGAAGCATCCTGGACAAAACTCTGCCTTACTGAAGATCAACATGGCTGACTCATGATGTCAAAACGCAGATGATCCCCTCAGGGTTTGAAGTGTTTTTGCTCCTCATCTGGACCTGGACTCTTTGGCAGCAGGAGCGTGTCAGACTTTTTTTGGGGCTCAGGTGGCCCAGCGACTCTTTGCACCTTTAAAAATAAAATTAAAACATGCTGTTTTTTTTAATAATCAGCCTTACCTCGTTTCATAGCTCTTGTTGATACCAAAGAACTGAACAAAGAAAGCGCTGGATTTCGTCTCCTCCTCCTGCAGAGATCGAGGTCACGATATCAAACAAACCACAGTCAGAAGATTTAACACACGTCATTAAACTGCTTTCCTACTCGTAGCTGAGCTCGCAGGTGAAATAAGTGACTGA
Organism: Labroides dimidiatus; assembly: GCA_030710495.1. NCBI lineage: Eukaryota > Metazoa > Chordata > Actinopteri > Labriformes > Labridae > Labroides > Labroides dimidiatus. The sequence goes on along the minus strand of CM061158.1, from coordinate 3,689,444 downwards.
TTCAGGAGACGCACCTGCTGGGACTCAGGCTCAGCGCGTTGTGTCGGTTCGTCTTCCCCGTCGTGTATTTGCTGCATTTTGCGCAAACAGTCAAACTCCCTCAGATCAAAGCTGTCGTTCAGGCGGATTAAATCCACATCAGAGGTGACCCTGATGAAGCCGACGACGACTCCATCGCTCTGTGGAGGGAACACACACACACACACACACACACACACACATAAACACACATGTTCTGGAAAGATTTTGAGATTTTTATAACCCTACAAACCAAGCTTTCGATTAAACTGAAAGCAAAGGATGAGTTTTATTATGATGATCAACATCTCATTAATTTAACGATCCTTAGAAATTAATTTCCACAAAGCTGAATTCTCCAAATGTTGACCTTCATTTTCAGTACTCCAGCTTGACTTTCAGAGCTACTCTGAACGCATAAAGATGACTGACAATAACTATCATTCAAAAACTATTTAGAGAAATGTGATCTTCACCGTTTTGTTTTTAATTATCATCATTAATTTGTACTCTTGCACCTTCCCTCTTTTTTTTTAATTGAGTTATGATGCAGAACTTTACTGCTTTGTAAGAATGTGCACAGTAGCACAGCTGTTAGTGCTGTTGCTTCACAGCAAGAAGGTTGCTGGTTCGAATCCCTTTCTGTGTGCATATCTGGGTACTCTGGCTTCCTCCCACAGTCCAAAAACTGTTAGGTCTTTCCACTGGCTCCCTGTCTGTCAGAGGATAGATTTTAAAATACTTCTGCTGGTTTATAAAGCAATAAATGGTTTAGGGCCAAAATATATCAGTGATCTTCTGATCCAGTACGAACCGTCAAGATCACTCAGGTCATCTGGATCAGGTCGACTTTCAGTCCCGAGAGTTAGAAGGAAGCATGGAGAAGCAGCGTTCGGCTTTTATGCTCCAAGTATCTGAAACAAACTTCTAGAAAATATCAGGTCTGCTGAAAATCTCAGCTCCTTTAAATCCAGGTTGAAGACTCACCTTTTTACAGCTGCTTTTAATCAAACAAATCATTTTAATATCAATTTTCTTGCACACCTCTGCATTCTGCACTGTGACTGTTATCCTTCTTTTTTTGCCATTTTACTTTCTTTTATTGTTATGTTATTATCATTATTAATTTTTTTTTTCTTTTAATTAATTTTTAAATTTTTTCTTTTAATATGTTTTGCCGCTATGTGAAGCACTTTGAATTGCCTTGTTGCTGAAATGTGCTATATAAATAAACTTGCCTTGCCTTGCCTTGCCTTGCCTTGCCTTGCCTTGCCTTGCCTTGCCTTGCCTTGCCTTGCCTTGCCTTGCCTTGCTGCTGAAATGTGTTCACTAGGTCGATTGCTGATTCTTAATTGCCTGTAGCTGTGAGTGTGCGCGCGAAAGGTTGTCTGTCTCTGTGTGTCAGTCCTGTGATTGGCTGGAGACCAGTGCAGGGTGAACCCCGCCTCTCACCCTAATGCTGGGCTTACACCAACCGATTTTCACAGTCTCAGACTAAAAACTGAAAATCTTTAGTAAATCTCTGAGTTTTACTGGAGTCACGGCGCGCTCCCGTTTTGTCGATCGTTTAGTGTGAGATAGTAATCTGCGCTGTTTCACATCAGTCTTTTTCTAGTCTTGAGTTTGCGACAATATCAAACGTGTTTGATATTATCGCAAGTCGCAGTGACGTAACACAATCAACAACCAATAGATGAGCGCTGACAAAAGCAGAAACAGGAAACCCGGCAGTCATGAAAAATAACAATGAAGGGACGACGGAGAAAGTGGACCGTGGAAAAAGAGGAGCGAATGGTGGAGTAATGGGCAGAGCATCCCTGCCTGTTCGACATCAACTCTCAAACGTACCACGACAGAGTGGAAAAGGAAAAGGGTTACTACTAGGAGCATGATGGGGAAAAAATTGCATGGTGGGAAAAAAACACTAAAAGAATCTAGTTGTAGTCTTGTAATTAGTGACCCTGCAAGATTCACAGTCTTTGTAAAATCTCAGTCTGAGACTAAAAACTCAGAACACTTGTCTTTAGATGTGAGCAGGTGTGAGCTGATAGTTTTCCAGGAGTCTTTTTCAAATCTTTTCAAAGTCTTCTGATGTACAGGTAGCATTAGACAGCTGGGATAGACTCCAGACACCCGTGACCCTAAATAGGATAAGCGGTATAGAAGATGTATGAATGAATGTTAAATTAACATAAATGTTCAATAAAGTTCTTAAAAAAACATCGATACAGTTTGTTTTAACACGTTAAAATCAAAGAATCACTATAAAATAACCAAATCTGTCTGTAACAGCCTTTTCTAACCCAAAAATATCTCCGTGTTGAAATCTGCAGATCCACAAACCTCAGAATAAACGAAATCCCAACCCTCTGGAGAAATGTCTGACTGTTTGTTCTCTGAGTGCCGAACACATTCAGACAAAAAGCCCAAAATGCTTCAGATGTCTGGACACAATATGTTCAGTGAGAGCATGTCTTGGCCGAGTATCAGCTCGTATCTGCCATATGCTGCCACGAACACATGTCAGCCCGACTGGCAGAGAGGAGAGAAGATCTGTCATCCCCGAGACCCCCGGGGAACGGGCCGCGGCGGGGAGTCTGAGGATCGGTTAGTGTTACCAGTTCGATGATTGTTTTAAATGAATGAAAACGGATCAGAGAAGACTGAAGGGACCAGAAAAACGAGAGGAAGGAGCGGCAGGAAACTCTGAAAAAACAGTACGCCTGTGGCTGAAGCTCTGCACAAACCTCACACACAGCGCTGTGGTTTCCCTCATTCTGTGTCTCAATGATTTCAGCCAGGAAGTACGGACGGCCTTCTGACAGCTGTTTGGTCTGCTCTGCAAAAAAAGGCATGACGTCGTCATGATCTTCAACCCTGCAAAGTAGAGAAAAAAAAGCGGTCTGCACCTTTAAGTCCAAATATAAGACAGTTTTCATCACATTTTCATTTCAGGGTTCTTTGAATTCACTCAAACTTTCATCGTTTTCAGCCATGTTTTGATCCTTTTAGTTTCACGGCATGTTTGCAGAGCTGTGCATTCACTCTGAGCAGGAACGGATGGAGACTAAACCAGAGTGAGGAGGAGAGTGGACTCATCACATCAGGCTTTGAGGAGGTCAGCTTGTTTAGGCTGCCCCCAAGTGGCCAGAAAAGGAATGCACGCTGCTTTAATGTGCAAAGATCCAAATGTTTACACACATCTCCACCTTTAACTGTCTCCTCACTGCCTAACATGAACTTAATGTGTGAGTTTGACAGCTGCGCTCTCTGTAAGTGTGAAGGAATGATGTGGACTCACCTGGCCGGGCGGATCTGGAGCCTGGGGAAGTGGTTTTCTCTGTGACAGATCAAAGCCAAACACCAGGGGCCGGGGTCGGTCAGGCGCTCCAGAGGCTCAAACATCTCCTCCAGCGCTGGCTCTGAACAAACACCAATCACAAGAGTCAGTCTCCTCACTAAAGGACTCTGAACAATCGATGATGATTCAGGAGTTTGGAGCAGATCGTCACCTAAATCACCCTCATGTGGACTGATGAGACAGATGTGATCCAGCTCTGCGACGGCGTTAAAGACGGCTCTGAGAGGAGAAGAGTGAGACACTGAGGAGTCTGACCGTGCTGTGAAAAAGTATTTGACCACTCACGGATTTCATCTACGTTTTCACATTTTTTCAGACCCAAACATATTTTCATTTATTAAAGGAAAAACCTATCCAAACCATCCTGACCCTGTGTGAAAAAGTAATCTCCCCTCCCCCGTTAAATCATTCACTGGGTGCGTCTCAAAGCTCCAAAGTTTCATCCTTCCTTCCTCCACTTTGCGTCGTTCACTTTGCGTCCTAGTCCCTCCCGCCAGAGATGATGCCGAGATGAAGGAAATGAGGAGAGGAGAGAGGAGACGAGGACAGCATCAGCTGATCACCTCTGGATCATCCGTCAGTCAGCTCTAACAGCTGTTAGTGTGTCTGCACATGTTTATTCTGTGTCCTGTTCAGAAGCACACGGATCACTTCAAAGGTAAAACGCGTCATTATTAGATTATTTATTAATTATTTAGCCTTTAGCATAAACTCTGACTCTGGCCTCATCAAATTCTGGACTTAAATCTGACTGTGATGCTGAGGCATGACCTTAAAAGGTCTGTTCATGCTGGAAAAGCCTCCAATGTGACTGAATTCAAACAGTTCTGCTGAGAAGAGAACGGGCCGAGACTCCTCAACAACTATGAGAAAGACTCACTGAAAGTTATCACCAACACTTGGTTGAAGCTGTTGCTGCCAAAGAAGGATCCGCCAGTTCTTAGGTTTAGGGAGTGATAACTTTTTCCCACAGGGTCAGGATGGTTTGGGTAGCTTTTTTTTCCACATTAAATACATTAAATTATCATTTAAAAACTGCATTTTGTATTTGCATTGACCTTTAGAAAATCTGCTTTCTGAGACTGGTTTGAACCAGAAACTGATGCATGTTTTCATTTCTCATACCTCAGTATTTCCTTTATGCTTGCTACAGTAAAATCCGGCTGTGCTACGAAGAGGTGAAGGAAGAGTGTGTTCAACGGCTGCAGCAGGAGAAAATTTAGAGCAACATTAATTCAGTCTTGGCTAAAGATGTGACGCACAAAATATTAGAACACATCCCCTCAAAAGATACACACAGTACATGTTTCAGCCCTGAAGTTTTTCTGCAGGAAAGATTCCCAACGAGCCTGATCCACCAAATCTCCAACAGGGTGATCAAAGAGGGAGGCGTGAGCCAGAATTTCCTCCTTTTCATTAGCCAGAGTCACAGCCAGGTTGGCTTTCTCTCTGGAAGGAAACACACAGAGAGCCATGAGAGAAGAAATCAAAACACTCACAGAGAATGTGGCTTTAGAATTAAAGAACAAATGTCATTTGTCGAGCAACACCTAAATTATATACACACACACACACACACACACACATATGTGTATATATATATATATATATATATATATATATATATATATATATATATATATATATATATATATATATACACACACACACACACACACACACACACACACACATATATATATATATATATATATATATATATATATGTTTAATAAAACCTCAAATATATAAATAAACAAACAAATAAATAAATAACACAAAATGAAAATATGTGTTAAAAAAAAAGGAAAAGGGAAAAGAAAATTAACATCCAATATTTTAAAAAATTATTATTCCAAAAAAATTCAGAATTGAAATAGTTTTTATCTGAGATTAAGATGCTGAAAAGAAAAGTTTTGTCTCACAGGAGATGAATGATGTTAACTCGTCCAAACACCTCCAGACTCTGGAGGCTGATGAGGCTGTCAATCCTCTCCGCATCCGCTGATTCAGTTCTTCTCACGGTCACAGCTGCCTCCTGACCGCTGGCTGACGTTATGGTTCTCATCTTTACAAAACTTAATTTAAAAAAAGACACGGTTTCTGTCAATATCAACGTTTCTGATAATAACAACAACTAGCGTCGTGAGCTAGCTTACATTGTCGAAAGTTGAAATTCAAGTGTTGTCCAATCAAAAACTGTACTCTCACTTACTTATCAAGAATTTATTTTGTCAAAAAACTTTCCCAAATTTTTCTCTCTTGTTCTGCTGCGTGAAAATAAGAAAATAAAGGGAGAAACTCTGTAAAAACTGTGGTTAACGTTCAGGGTTGGCAGGCTCGCGAAGCTCTGTAACCGTAGCAACAAAATGCTACACCTGGGAGCTATGCTACATTCACGGCTCATTGGATACTCGGAGTTCACAATTAACATGACAGCTTTCTGTCTCAAATTGTGTACACATCTTAAATTCATATTCATCTACCATTACCTGTCTTTTTCAGAGTTCAATTTTTTTCTCCTACCTCCATGCCGAGTCTCATATTTCAGGGGAGCCTTTACGTCTATGTCCACAGTTTAATAAAGCTGGAGTTCAGAAGCTCATTTTCCCCGATTTCAGTGACGTCACTGAACGTAGCGCTGATGTGACCTCGCTGAGCATTGTGGGTTCTGTGATGGTGTGACTGAAACGTTTCGCTAGCTTTAGCTGTTGCTGTTCCGACTTTTTCTGAGTATTTAAGGATTATTTCGGACTGATATCTTAGTTGAACCGGCCGACACCATGGCGTCCACTGCGGCCGGTAAGCAGCGGATACCTAAAGTGGCTAAGGTAAGGAAAACACAGAGTTATAACCCGAAGCATGAGTTATCTATGCTAAGCTAATGCTAACACACCGCCGAAATTCACTTAGAGGAAACTTATAGATCCCCATATCTCGCTTTTATTTACTTTAAACCAACCCCAAATGCAGTATATTATTATTTGGACAGTTTCTTACATTAAATAACAATTTAAGGCTGCCAAACCCAAATACATTCCCCTGAGCTTGTTTGATAGCTAGGCTAATTTCCCCGCCTGAGCTCAAAGAGAGTTTATTAACCGTTAGATTTTTCTTTTTTAGTTCTCAGTGTTTATTTTAATGTAATGTGAGATAAATTGTATCTTTTTGTCTCCTAACAAGCTTCTGTCTGGCTGTATTACTCTACCAGGAACTGCAGAGTCGTGCTTTTAAAGCTGTATTGTCCAAGAGACAGTTCATACAATCTTATTTACACGAATCAGACATCATATTAGACTTTATTTATTCAAAATATATACATATTAAAATAGGTACTACAATACAGTATAAACACCAAAGGTAGAAGAGCATATTGCTCGTTAGTTCAACGTTATTTGCTAAGAGGATACAGACACACATGTGAGGGTATTATAAATAAAGATAACGTATTGATCTTAGTTTAGCATCGCTAAGTAAGCAATATGTATCGCAAAATTGCCTTAAATCTACAATACTGCCCAGTGTTTGCTTAGATCTGTCTTTAAAAAGAAGAAACCTGGGCTCAGGATGTTACTGTACGCTAAGAAATCCTTGAGATAAACTCTTAATCACATACTTTCCAGAAGGGCCGGGCCGATACGGATTTTTTTTTAAGGCAGTTGCCGATTCCGATATTTGCCAGAAAAAATACCTGATAACCGATCAGTCAGCCGGTTCATACAGGCAGAACATTTTACGGTTTTACAAAACTTTGTCCTTTTTTAACTTTACAACAGAGAGACATTTTCAAGCAGAAAAGCATTAAACCTCTGAGAAATTATATAACCTTAAAAAAAGTCAATCTATAAATGAGTTATGAAAAACATCTTGTCTTGCACTTCTTGTTGCTGCAAATTAAAGGTAGGTTATAGTACAGATAGAACAACTTTAAAGAAAAGTTGTAAACAGGCAGTTGTTTTAACATCTACATTTTATTGAGTTGATAAGTAATTACAAATGCATGTAAACAAATAGAAATAAGTAACAAAATCTCACGTCACATGATGTGGATGTATTGTTTTACTATATGTATAATGATCTCCTCTTCTTCTTCTTCTTCTTCTTCTTCAGGTGAAGAATAAAGCCCCCGCAGAAGTTCAGATCACTGCTGAGCAGCTGCTTAGAGAAGCCAAAGAGAGGGAGCTTGAACTTCTGCCACCACCACCCAAACAGAAAATCACTGATGAAGAGGAGCTGAATGATTACAAACTGAAGAAGAGGAAGGTAAGGATGCAGCTCTGTTTGTTTTCAACCTCTGATGACGTGTTTTGATTTAAATGTGCTGCTTATCTGACGAGAAGATTTCATATTCAGCCATTCTGGGTGGTAGAGCGAGAGTTCAGGGTCGACTTAAACAATGCAGGATATCACTAATCGGATAAATGTAAGGTTATAGATTTAACCTGCATGTTTTTTCTTAATATCACACTGACTGCTCTACGTTTTCTTTTCAGGGGTTTGAGGACAACATCAGAAAGAATCGTACCGTCATCAGTAACTGGATAAAATACGCACAATGGGAGGAAAGCCTGAAGGAGATTCAGAGGTACTGTTTCAAACGATTTCCTGTGTGTTATCTGACCAGCGTCTTTAACACACCCAGGTACGTCTCAGCTGTACAGTTTTCCTTCACCGCTGCTTCCTCTGGTTTCAGGGCTCGTTCCATTTACGAGCGAGCGCTGGACGTGGACCATCGAAACATCACCCTGTGGCTGAAGTATGCCGAGATGGAGATGAAGAACCGGCAGGTGAACCACGCTCGCAACATCTGGGACAGAGCCATCACCATCCTCCCACGAGTCAACCAGTTCTGGTATGAGTCATGATGATACATGGAAACATGTAGAGCAGAAATGTATGGTATTTTGGTTTGATTGACGTGTAAGGATGTGTCTCCTTTGAAGGTACAAGTACACGTACATGGAGGAGATGGTGGGGAACGTGGCCGGCTGCAGGCAGGTGTTTGAGCGCTGGATGGAGTGGGAGCCCGATGAGCAGGCCTGGCACTCTTACATCAACTTTGAGCTGCGCTATAAGGAGGTGGATAAAGCTCGCACCATCTATGAGCGATATATCCTTTAACGCTTTGAGGCTGAGGTGGTGTTAATTTAAAAGACACAGACGTCAACTCGTTCACTGCACAGGAGGATGAGTAGATTTTATTTAAAGCACGTTTGATTCTTAGGTGAGACATTTTATGTCGGCTATCAAAAACAAGAACGAGTTAGCACGGTCACCAAGCTAGCTAGGAATAGAAATCAGACTGAAGCAGGATTCCTGCAGTTTCTTAAAAAGTCTTTTAAAATTAAAGTTTTAAAATTAAAAATGATGGTGGTGGATGGTTTTGATGGTACTGTGTGTGGTGTGCTCCGATAATCTCACCACAGCTCACCACACACAGAACCATTCTGTCCCACCACCGATCCAGAATCTCGTCCTCCAAGACAGAAATCTCACCTGACCAAACGTGATCGAACAAAAACGTAGAAGAAACATAGCAACAGATAGCAACAACCAGCTAGCACCAAACGCAAGAGGGAATGATGGAGGTCTGGGGACTATTTTTAATGAAAAATTCCAGAACCAAGAACAGAGAGGACTGTGGGAAAAATCCTGAAAACGGCAGGAACACAGACTTTCATCATGAACTTTTCCTTGTCAGGTCAGCCATGCTTGATTTTGTTTACTTCTTCGTTCCTCAGTCAGCTCACCTCCTGATTGGCTACATTCCATTCCACGTCACAACTCACGGAGTCATGACTCAGGAGTCGTCAGCTTTCCCCACACACATGAAGGTTTTTGGTCGTAAATATTGAACAAGTTTAATGTTTATGATTGTCGACCCCGACCTGTTTCACAGCCGATTATCGGGACAAATTCACTCTTAACACACCTCAGACTACAGGATGATCTGATTGGATAATCTGATAAGACAGAAGATAATCAGGCGTTGTCCGTCCTTGGCCTGAAGTGACTTCTTCAAAATCGGACTTTTCAGCCTTTAGGCTGAAATTTAAAGATGTTTCATGACAAGATTAAAAAAATAAGAATTAATCCAAACAGTAAAGAAATGCGAGCTAGAAAGAGTCTGACTCCTTTGGATTGTGACACCATGAGGAAATGAAAAGAAAGGAAAGCCATCAAACATAAAATTAAAACTGATCTGAAACATCATTTTACCAGGCTTTAAAAGTGCAGGCGTGCATCAGTTTTATTACTCAACCAGCAGCCGGTGTCGGCGTTTTAATAACGTGCCTCATCACTTTGATAACTTTCATATTAAACATCGCTCACTGCTTGTTTTCGTTCAGTCACGTTTCGTTTCTTCAGCATCCATGACCGTCCTCTTATTTTGAAAGCCTGAAGTGATAAATCTTTGGTCATGTTAAACATCCTTCACTCCTCCGCACTCGTCATGGTTCACCCCGAGGTGAAAAACTGGATCAAGTACGCTCGTTTCGAAGAGAAGCACGGATACATCGCTCACAGCAGGAAAGTGTACGAGAGATCGGTGGAGTTTTTCGGAGAGGAGCACGTGGAGGAGAATCTGTTCGTGGCCTTCGCTAAGTTCGAGGAGACGCAGAAGGAGGTCTGTGAGCTGCAGCTCTTCGTTCGCTCTGATGATGCTTCTGCCTGAGACTGAATGGATGTTTCTCTCTGTTTCAGTTTGAGCGCGTTCGGGTGATTTATAAATACGCTCTGGACAGAATCCCTAAAAGCCAGGCTCAGGAGCTCTTCAAGTATTACACCATGTTTGAGAAGAAGTTTGGAGACCGGAGGGGAATCGAGGACGTCATCGTCAGCAAGAGAAGGTTCCAGTACGAGGAGGAAGTCAAAGTGAGAAATGATAAATATATAAACACATCCAGGATGGTTTTCTGTTGATTTCTTTGATTTTAACTCGCCGTTGTCGTGCTTTCATCAGGCAAACCCTCACAACTACGACGCCTGGTTCGATTACCTCCGCCTGGTGGAAAACGACGCAGAACCAGACACCGTCAGAGAGGTTTACGAACGCGCCATCGCCAACATCCCTCCAATCCAGGAGAAGAGACACTGGAAGAGATACATCTACCTGTGGATCAACTACGCTCTGTACGAGGAGCTGGAGGTCAAGGTGATCACCTCGGAACGTTTCTCTAACTCAAGACGTCACTTTTTGATCTTATCAGGAAATCGTTTTAATTCCGTTTCTTCCTTCGTCAGGATCCCGAGAGAACGAGGCAGGTGTATCAGGCCTGTCTGGACCTCATCCCTCACAAAAAAGTACCTCAGGGTTCCTCAGTCTTTGTTTTATCTTCCTAAAAGTTGTGAATTGTGTGGTTGTGGTAACGGAGTGTGTTGTGTTTTGGTTTCAGTTCACATTCGCAAAGATGTGGCTGCTCTGCGCTCAGTTTGAGATCCGACAGAAGAACCTGCAGGGAGCCAGAAGAATCATGGTAAGACTTTCAAACAGCTTTTCAGAATAAAAGCTCCTAAAATGTGAGCGACCACACGTTACAATCACTGTGCATATTTGTACAGTATCCACAAACTAGAGTCTTCATATTCAGCTGTCTTTGTTCGACCAGACAAACATCGGACAGATTTGAATCTGGTTTTTCAGAATAAAAGCAGTTCCTGAAGTATTCAAGGTTCAGAAGACGTGACTTTTCAAAATAAAAGCCCTAGATGACCTTCATCGGTCGGTTTCTCTGATTTCTGCTCCTCCTCGTTTCCCTCCTCAGGGCACAGCCATCGGTAAATGTCCGAAGAACAAGCTGCTGAAAGGCTACATCGAGCTGGAGCTGCAGCTGCGAGAGTTCGACCGCTGCAGAAAGCTGTACGAGAAATACCTGGAGTTCTCCCCGGAGAACTGCACCACCTGGATCAAGTTCGCAGAGCTGGAGACCATCCTGGGGGACGTGGATCGAGCCAGAGCCATCTTTGAGCTCGCCATCGGGCAGCCAAGGCTCGACATGCCAGAAGTACTGACCACTGTCTTGAGTCTTTTGGTGTTATTCTCGTTTTGGTCGACCAACTATTGGCCGATTTTAGTCAAATATGAAATAAACGCTGCTCTTTCAGACAGCTGTGCTGAATAAAGCTCTCTCTCTCTCTCTCTCTCTCCGCTCCTCCAGGTGCTGTGGAAGTCCTACATTGACTTTGAGATCGAGCAGGAGGAGTTTGGAAACACCAGAAACCTTTACAGGAGACTGCTGCAGCGCACGCAGCACGTCAAGGTGAGGAGCTTCCCCTAATGAACTTTTAGCTCATTTGAAGCCTTCGATTTGAACTACGGTGCATCATAATGAGCACAACAAATGTTGATTTGAAGTCAGCTTCTCACTCCTCTCCTTCCTCGTGCAGGTCTGGATCAGCTACGCCAAGTTCGAGCTGTCCATCGAAGGCCCCGACCGGCTGCAGAAGTGCCGGCAGATCTTCGAGGAGGCCAACAAGAGCATGAGGAGCTGCGAAGAGAAGGAGGAGCGTCTGATGCTGCTGGAGTCCTGGAGGGACTTTGAGAAGGAGTTCGGCTCGGACAGCACCATGGAGAGGGTGAGGAAGCTGCTGCCGGAGAAGGTGAAGAAGAGGAGGAAGCTGACGGCTGAAGACGGGGTAAGAACCGGAGATCAGTGGTTGTCGGGTCTTAATATGAGAGCAGAAGTCTCAGACTTTAATCCCATCTCTCTCTCTCTGATCTCTTTAGTCGGACGCTGGCTGGGAGGAGTACTACGACTACATCTTCCCCGAGGACGCCGCCAACCAGCCCAACCTCAAACTGCTGGCCATGGCCAAGATGTGGAAGAGGCAGCAAGTGGCTGAGGAACAACCCGCTGAGACGGATGAAGAGGAGACATCTCCGCCCTCTGATGAGCCCGCAGCCGCTCCTGAAAACCCGCCAGAAAACGACTCAAACAAAAACACTGAGGCTGAAACAGAGCAGGGGGAGACGTACGACGATCGAGACGACGACGACAACAGCAGCAGCAGCAGCAGCAGCAGCGAGAGTGAAAGTGATGATGATGGAGGGAAGGAGGAGAAAGAAGAGAAAGAGAGGGAAAGCGGGAGCGGCGATGATAAAGATTAGAGTCACTGGACCTTCATCCTGGACTGATTTTTCTACTCGTGTTTGTTTTCTAACAAAAACAGCAAAGGCAGCTGTGGAACAGTCTTTATTGTACTGTGATGATGTTCTCTGTGCAGGCGTGACGTCATACAAACATCGACTTCAAACCTGCTTCTTGTCCCGTTTTCTTTGCATGTGTATCATTCAGGGATCGATCGGTGGCTCTCTGACTACAGGTGGGGTAAAAACTAGCAGATATGTACATCATGAGTGAGCAGGAGCGTTGATTTAATGATTGACTTATCGATTATCAGGATGCAGAGAGCCACAGTCTACTGTTATTCAATGTCCTCGGGTCTGACGGGGTGAGGCAGAGGGATGATCGACTTCTTCTCCGTGTCTCTGGACAGAGCTTTCCTCATATCTGCAGAAAAGGAAGAAATACAGTCAGAGCTTATCAAACGGCGCCCTCTGCTGGTGTGAAATATAAAATGTGCAGCACAGGTTTTTGTTTTTTTACTCTTTGTGATTCCATGTCCAAGTTTTGACTCTGCTCTTAAACTTATGCAGCCGCCTTCAAACCATAAAAATTTTGATAACAATAAAATTTATTTTTCATAAAAAAAATATAAAACAAAGCAGATTAAAAACAGTAACCGAAGACGGACAAAACTGATTGTGATTTATAAAACATCTCATGCTGCTGAATGCAAAGTGGAAATAAAGTTTTGTTGCTGCCAAAATATCGTCAGAAAAACTCGAGCAGCTGATTTTGTCGGTTGTTTTGCTGATTATTAAAAATAACGGGAGCTCTGTCGCACACTGTGGTGATAACTTGACTTTTAACAAGTCGTGCGTTTGTTTTGGAAATAAATGGAGATCGGATCTTCTTTTTCACGCTACTTTTCTTTGTTCAAGACAACTTTTTTACCTGATACAACTAAGGCTGCAACTAACGACTATTTTAATAGTTGACTAGTCACCGACTATTGAAACGATTAGTCGACTAATCGGATAATTATTATTTTTTTCTTAAATTTAGCATGAAGTTGATTTAATTATGTGCCAAATGATAATAAACACAAGAAAGATGGGTACAATAAAAAATACATCTTTTATTGAACATACTGCAGATTCGTACAAAATTTAAATAAAAATGTCCGATCTAAAAACACTTAGGCACAGTGCTCAGTCAGTAGACATAAATCCATAAATAAATAAACCTCTGTCCATTTTTTTGTAAAATAATAATAAATAAATTAAAATCAAGTAAACATTTTTTTTTCCTGTAAACCAAGAACAGGCTCATTAGCAGCAAATAAAACAAATATGTGCATTTTGTGAAGTACATTCAGTGGTCAACTGCACAGTCTGTCGCAAAAGAACTTTACAATTCTCAACAGTCTGAAATCTAACGGTTTTAACAACTGACGTTTGTAGATACACTCTTTAAGTGTTCGTGCATCACCGAGGTGCTGCCGTGATACGCAAGTTCTGCTTTAAAAACCTTGTAGTCTTTTTATTCGCTGTATCCAGGCTAAAATGCTCCCAAACTTTAGAAGTTTTGGTACGTGTCCCTGATGTTGACGCCGCCATTCCCGTATATTACCGCTCGTAGACAGAGACGCTATTGCGCACGAGCGACTCTCGGCAGAGATTATAATCAGGTTGAGATGCCTCACTCTGTTGGAAAAACGCGCCTGGCGACAACAGTCGACAGTGGAATTAGTTGTCGACTATTTATATTATCGATTTTTGTCGATTGCAGCCCTAGATACAACGTGAGGAGGTAAGGTATTTATCAAGTTACACAGCGCTGCTGTTTGAAACATGACAACAAGCGAACTTTGTCAGTTTGTTCTGTAGTTTAGTAGACGGATATTTAAGTGCCTCTAGCAGCCCAGTGCTCTGAGATGTATCCATAGGCTAATGTGTAGCGTTAGCGAATCCTTATGTCCTGCTCATCTACCAATCAGAGCTAACGTAACCTCACTCTACATTTTACTGACAGACTCAAGTTTGATCATATCACTGCAGAATAACTGCTGCATGTGGGTTGAATTAGCCTTTAGCTTGTGTTTTAGCCTTTAGCCCATGCTCTATCACTCTCCTGTTTATCTTTCTTCTTCTCTTCTGTCAGTTCAGCTCCAGTCTCCACCATCACTACTAAATTAATCACAGAAGTTGTTTTCAGCAGAGAAAAACACAGATCTCTGTCCTCTCTGCTAAACTTTGTCAGCAGGTGTGTCATAAATCAATCCAGACCCAATCAGGAAGCTAATAAATAGCATTTAGAAATAACCTTTATTGGTGCTGTTAATCTCATTTTGAGATGTGGATTAGGATCAGGCAGATATCCAGAAGAGAGACTTTTTCAGGATCACTTAGAAAGTCCTCACAGACTCTTAAATATCACTTTAAGCGGCTCTGATTTTCTGAAAAAGATTAATTTGATGGAGGAAGTCAAAGTCTCACCGTAAGCATCTTCATCCGGCTCCCCGTTACTCGCAGAGTAATACTCGATGACCGTCCTGTAGACGCTGTAGCCCAGACGTTTGTACATGTTCACTGCCACCTGGTTAGAGACTCGAACGAAGAGATCCACAAAGAATCCTCCCTTCCTACAAAACCAGCAGAAAAACTACTGTTACACCTCTGACAGTGGAGGAGAGGGGGAAATAAATCTTTTATCTTCATTAGACAAACTGTTCTTTCATCAAAATATACATCAAATATTCAAACAAGACATGAAGTAAACAGCGAGTGTGAGAACTTTAATATTTTATAAACAAAACAAGAAAACAAGATTTTGAGACGTGACCTTCTAGAAATCAGGAGGCTTATAGAAACATGGTTTTATTTGGTACATTTCCTCATTAACTCCGTCACAAGTGATTTGAGTCTGACGGTACGAACCTCTCTGAGATCTCTTCCAGCATCTCCATCAGTTTGGCGGCGAGGCCAAGCCGTCTGAACTCCGGGGCGACCGACAGAGCGGTCACGTGACCGTGCCACTCCTCTCGAGCCACGGATCCCTCCGCCTTCCCCATGACTGCAAGAGAGCAACGAGCCAGACTCGAGATCAGAGTTCATGAACTT
Organism: Labroides dimidiatus; assembly: GCA_030710495.1. Classification (NCBI taxonomy): domain Eukaryota; kingdom Metazoa; phylum Chordata; class Actinopteri; order Labriformes; family Labridae; genus Labroides; species Labroides dimidiatus. Next base: position 3,673,878 of record CM061158.1, on the reverse strand, counting down.
CACACAGATTTTACAGACGCAGAGAGGAGTCTGCTGACGGTGTGACATGAGAGGAACAAACTCCACAGTGTGCCAAAATTAAAATCCTGTTTTTCTCTCCTTTCATCTCACAAACAGTCACTTTGATAGATTAAAAAATTGTCTTGTGAATTTAATTTATAATATTTTATGCAGCTTTAAATAATCAATGTGATAAGAAGAGGAGATACTTTTTGAAGTTTTTATTTTCTCTCTTTTTTTTTCTTCTCCCCAAAAAGGTTTTAAAACTCACGGGGAGTCCACAACCTTTAGGACACTAGAGACTAACTTAAAAGGAAAAAAGCACAGAAGAAATGAAACAAAGGAGCAAACAAACAAATGAAGTGGGGAAATTGTCAGTTTCAAAAATATCTGAAGGAAGAAAAAAAAGCACCGTTAGCTGCACGCATAAAGAGACTTACTGTAGCCCATTAGTTCACCACCTGGAGCCTCAGCAACGATGAAGTACTCCGGCCAGTGAGCCAGGTACTGCAGGTAAAACGGGATCCCATACTGGGGGTCAAAGGTCAAAGAAAACAGCAGACTTATGTACAACACCCCCCCCCCCCCCCCATACTTATGATCCCATAATGCTAAATGTCATCTTGTTTTAATTTTAAGGTCTTGTTGTAGTTGACTCGTTGATGCATTTTGCAGCTTCATATAGAAACAGAACGTTATACTTGTCCCTATACAAATGAATAAAACACATTATGATATGAAATATGTACAAAATCACAGTTGCTAGTGTTGGGTAAGCTCATAAATACATATATATATTCAGATGAAGGATACAGTTTCAGTCAAAGGGTCCAGATTTCTGTTGGGAAAAAAAAACAGAGGAGAAAATTAAGTCCTGAAATGTATTAATGTAAGTCATAGTATGTCAACAAAAACATCTCTGAAGAGAAACATTTATCTCTTATAATAATAAAAATTTAAAGATAAATTCAGGAGATTAATCTGAAATTTCTCAGGTTATTTCATATAAAATAAGATCATTCAAGGCAAAAAAAAAAAAAAAAAAGCAGTTAAATCATGGATCAAAACAGAAATCAAACATGGCGTGTATATAACACACAGGAGTAAACGGAATCATTACAGGATAATTGAAAATCACAAAGGAGTGAACGGCAGTTTAAAGAGACAAATTTTAACACATCAAATCACATATAAATCATTATTTATTATTTTTACGATATTACGACCGTTTCCTGCTCAAGAAAACATATAAATGTGACGCTACACACAGCTGATGTACTGTTAGCGTGCGTGCTAGCTGAGTTAGCATACTAGGTAGCATAACGTAAATAAACTTTGTTTTACTAAAAGGGAGGGAAATTTAACTGATTCAACACATGCCGTTTTAATACCCGTTATTTATAGATCCAAAGAGTGTATTACTGAGGTAGTATGTCATTTCTTTCAACATTACTTCCAACGACACTACTTTAATCTTTGATTTTTTAAATGAGATTTGGCACAGCGTTCTGCCTAGCTGGTGTTATGGATTAAATGGTGACCCTGTTTACTGGCGACTTCGAGCCTTATTGCGCCCCTAGCAAATGCTTACAGACATATCAAGTTTGTGTGTTTAAGCATATTAGCAAAATAACAACTTGTATGCATTCTAAAGGGCTTCTAATCTGCTTCAATTGGCTGAAAGACATCATATAACACGGTCACAATCCAAGCCGAAACACCAGCAGCCCATCCGCGCTCTGGTTAGCCTGCTTTATGCGGCTACACACAACAACAGGACGTAAAGAATATATATCTATCATGAAAGCACAAGAAGAGGGGTTACTGAAGGGAGTTTTAATTTAAAGCTGACAGTATTTGACTCACATATTGTTGAACTTAAACAAATCATCGCAGGTGAACGGTCGTAACGTTGTCATCTTGACTAGTATTGGCTGTGCCCTCTCACCTCACAGAGGAAAGCACTACAGAACTGTGCGTGAACGAGCAGCGACACCTGCTGGACGGAGGTACTAAATTTTGATTTTAACACTTTCAAAGCCATAAATGATTTCTTCATTATTCTTAAGCAGTAAATAATAATAATAATAATAATAATAATAATAATAATAATAATAATAATAATAATAATAATAATAATAATAAATGTTTTAAAAACTATCAAGAATCTTATCTTGCTGCCTTAACAGGCATTTCTACTCATCAAAATGAATTAAATCAAGAATATTGGCTCGTACTATAATTGCAATAATAATAACAATAAATAAACTATAATAATAATAATAATAGTAATAATAATAATAATAGTAGTAGTAGTAGCAGTAGTAGTAGTAATAGTAGTATTGTTATTATTAGTATTGTTATTATTATTATGCTATTCAAAGACACATGGCTAATTATAGAAGTTTACACTGATCCCTGTCTAGCATTAATGATTTCACACGAGTTATTTTGAGTTAGCTTGCAGGCGGCGGCAACCAGAAGTCAGTCGCAGGCGGAAGTCAACACCCATAGACTTCTGAAGAAACAGGTAGATTTGTCTGGGGCCTACATGTAACCACGGTAACATCTATCTACAATGAGATGGATGAGCTAGCCGTGCTAAACCAGCACCAGAGGAAATACCTGCAGACTAGCATCATGCTATTCAAAGAGACATGGCTAATGGAGCTAACACTGGAAACGAACACAACACTGAAGGATTTACACCAATAGAGTATGTTTTATTCCATTCTATAAAGAAGTTTTGATTATCTCAACTGAAAGCATTTTCATGAACAGGGCTTTACGTTATATACAGTTTTTCTGTTGTTGTTGGATAATCCCTTCATTTCAACTATCCAGAACACGTGCGCTGAGGCAGGAGATCTTGGTCTCGTCATTCAGCAGCTGAAGACGAGTTTTCCTTCTAAATGAAAGCAGATTAAATTGTGATTTCCTCAATCCAAACGAAAGGAGAGGCTTTTCTTTGAGGCGTAATCAGATACTTTGAACAGAACCAGAAACAATCAAGTGGTATCACACAGATGTTGAGCAGATTCTGAGTCTGAGGTTCTTTTCTGGGTCACTGTTCGGCTTTCAGGTGGACTTCTTTTAGTTCACCTCTTCATTTCTGTGTTACCAGCTTCACACCTGTGATTTTGTAACGTGGATTTTATTAGTTTGGACAGTTCGTCAGTTTGGAGTTACACAAACAGCTGCGCCGTCACATAGAAAGGAGCTGGTTTCACTTTTGGAGCTCAGATAAACACCTGATAATTATTTTCTTTCCTAACCAGTAAACAGAGGGATCTTTTGGACTCATTTGGAGATTTGGGGCCTCTGATTTGTTATCTTGACAGATATTTAAGGTCGGAATAACCAGTAGCCCTCTCAGTATCGATAAATCTGAGGATTTTGGCTTTAAAACCGTTAAACTGTGAAATCAGAGGTTCATTATCCGGCTCACAGAAACATCTCTGCCTCTGAGAGTTAAACCTGTCAGATCTTGTTGATCAGAGCGTCCGTCACCCTGCTGCAGCTCCAAAACAAACACCGGCCTCCTCTCATCTCCCGCTCCGTGCTGCACATCTTGATCCTTCCCAGAAATCTTACTCACAGCGTTTGTTTGTGCACCGTACGTCCATCTGTCCAGGCCGAAGGACTGGAGGTTTCTCCATCAGAGCCAAGCCTTTCCAGAGAAGTCTGCTTCGCCTTCTCTCCAGATGTTGTGGAGGGGGCAGCGAGGGAGTCAGTGTGACAGCTGTCGGCATGCAAACAGCCAGAGAAACAAACAGATTCAGGATCTGATAACCTGAGATCTCAAACTGATTCCTGGAAACAACAGAGCGCCATGGATTTCTAACTGACTGAAAGATTCAGCGTCTGAACAACAAACACGACTGGTTCAGCTTGTTTTTCCAACCGGTCACTGTCTGTGGCGCTGAAAGAGTCACATCAAATCCTGCACAGGACATCCCAAATACCCAACAACCCACCATGAAACATGGCCTTAAACCAAATGCCAAACTAACAGATAGTATCAAACGTGGATGTCGTCTCTGTGATGTCACCAATCTGTTTGTGAAGCATTTTTGAGGACTATCGTTGGTAAGTTGTGTATTTGAACAGCTGACTCATCCTTTTTTTTCCAAAAAAAAACATGGAGGTAACATGGGGACGCATATACACTAAGAATTTATTTAACAAAAATCCAAAAGAAACAGGAAACACAGAGAGCAAGAACTACAAAATAAAACAGAAAACAAGAACTACAAAAAAAAAAACAGGAAACAAGGAACAAGAACTACAAAATAAAACAGAAAACAAGAACTATAAAAAAAAACAAAACAGGAAACACGGGAAACAAGAACTACAAAATAAAACAGAAAGCAAGAACTACAAAATAAAACAGTAAAAATGGAACAATAACTGCAAAAAAACAGGAAACAAAAACTACAAAATAAAATAGGAAAGACAGGAAACAAGAACTACAAAATAAAACAAAACAAGAACTACAAAATAAAACAGGAAACAGGAAAAAAAAACTACAAAATAAAATAGGAAAGACAGGAAACAAGAACTACAAAATAAAATAGGAAAGACAGGAAACAAGAACTACAAAATAAAATAGGAAAGACAGGAAACAAGAACTACAAAATAAAATTGGAAAGACGGGAAACAAGAACTACAAAATAAAACAGGAAAAAGGAACTACAAAATAAAACAGGAAACACGGGAAATAAGAACTACAAAATAAAACAGAAAACAAGAACTACAAAATAAAACAGGAATCAAGAACTACAAAATAAAACAGGAAACAAGAACTACAAAATAAAACAGGAAACACGGGAAATAAGAACTACGAAATTAAACAGAAAACAAGAACTACAAAATAAAACAGCAAATATGGAACAATAACTGCAAAATAAAACAGGAAACGGGAAACAAGAACTACAACATAAAACAGGAAACAGGAAACAAGAACTACAAAATTAAAAAGGAAACAGGGAACGAGAACTTCTAAATGAAACAGAAAATAAGAAAATAATCTCTAAGATCAAGTCATCAAAGATGCTTTAAACACAAAGAAACACACAACATAACAGATAAACACAAAGTACACACCAAGTACACAGAACCAAAAGGTCAACATATGACATCCAGGCTGTAATCAGTCCCTGAACCTCATCTGCTGCCATATTTGTGCTGACAGGAAAAGTTATTGATGGAAAACAGAAAGTTCTCTGAGATGTTTTCTACAGTATCAAGTTTGATGTTTATTTTTCTTTCAGTCTACTTGAAAGACTTCTAATCTCCAAACTAACTCACCTAAAGGAGGTTTTCGCAGTAAATGAAATGATAATAAGAAGCTGTTTTAAAAATCAAGAGTTCAGTTCATCAGTGGTTCATAGATTAAAGCAAACCTTCTCCTCTGTTTGCTCATAAAGACGTATTTTAATGAAACAAAACCATCTGAACAAACCTGCACATTTCACACACATGGACTCAATCATGTTCAAACACTGAACACACGTGTGCTCTGCAACATGGATTACAACAACCGGAGGAAGTTTCCTTCATGTGCAGAGGTGGAGCACACACACACGCACACACACACACACGTTCAAACACAGATCTGTGTGTGAAGTTCAGTTTGTTGCTCTTCGGTTTAACAAGGTGCAGACGTTTAACATGATACACACACGTTTAACACAACCGGCAGTGCGCTGAGGTCATTCTTTCCTCTGTGTTTCCTGAATTATCATATTTTATATCAGCGTGAGGAGATGGTGGAGGTTACTGCACGGTCAGCTGTGAGGAGGAGACTCATTAAAGTCAGGGTTGGTAATCAGATTTAGATCCACTTTTTGTTATTCTGGTTAAACTGATCTTAATGTCCTGATGTCAGTCAATACATGATGTGTTTTTAAACCAGAGTGAAAAATATCTGCTGTCTACGGCAGGAGTAAACCTGGGAAAACACCAACCAATCCTTGCGATTGGGATCCAATTTTTTTAAACCAATCAAATCCTATCTTGCCTCCTGTGCGTACATTTCACCAGCATGCACTCGCCCTGATTCAACGCACAAAACCAGGAGGGATCCAAGTACGCTGCCAACTGGCAGAAAAACGACCTATACCCTGATTACTGGTAACGTAGAGCAAACAAAAACAGGGCGTCGTTTTGAAAGAGCTCCGAGTGTGAGAGGGCGGGGCTAAACGGAATCCTGAGGAGATGCTACATTCAAATTCATGCTAGAGGTGGGGTAGGAAAACTACATGAATTTTCAAAGTTCGACTCTTTCCATGGGAATTTTTTGAATTTTTGGAGAATTTGTATTAAGTGGATTTACCTGCTCTTATACACGTATAAATATTCAACATTTTGTTTTGTTATAAGCAGTCATGCAAACATGTCTAATGTAGTATTTTTAAATCAAGTTGATAACAAGGGGGAAAAAAAATTTCCAGGGTACTTTTAAGCTGGCGGCAACAAAACCCTGAAAAATTCCAATATTCCTGAGCTGAAATCTCCATGTACATTTTCAGGAAACTTTCCTGAAATTTACTGGAAATTTTCCACCCTTTTGCCACTCTACATGGAGGCAAAGCTGCAAGTTGACACGAATCTGTAGCAACGAAATCCCAACATAAGTAAAAGTAGTTTTGTGGGTTTTTGCCTGTCAGACCTGGTTTCTGTCTGTTCTCAAACTGTGAGTGTTATCACTTTATAAAACTTTGGCCAAGGTCAGGATAAGATTTCGGGAAGATCTAGAGAAGTGAAACTTTAGTGAACTCTGAATCTAACTTTGGATGTTTCCGTCTGAAGTTTCTGACGCTCTTTACAGAAACCTCCGTCTGTGTCACTGCAGCTGGAAGCCGTGGCCGTCTGGGCCGTATGTGGTGACTAACTGGAAATAAATTGGCACATACGCATGGACACACACACACATGCACAAACATGCATGACAGGTGCTACACGACAACAAAAAGAAGATCTAAATACTGTGTCAGGAGCTCCAAATACTCTACGTCCACTTGAAGGCCTTTCTCAGGCTCTGTCAGCCAAAAACAAACAAAAAAAGAAATCAGCCTATTCGTCTCCACACACATGCATAAAAACAGCTGTAAACAGGAATGGATATCAAAACAAAGAGTCCATCAGCAGCTGGACTGGACAGACGTTTTCTGGAGCAGATTCTCAGATAAGCAGCTCATGACTCCTGTTTCCTCTCCGCAGGTCGTGGTGACGTACGCGGCTGTTAGCAGGTCGCACAACTCGCCTCAGCCACGTTCTCCGTCTTTCACACTGTAACCCGTAGCTTTCAGCCCCAAACCTGGGGCCTGATCAGCAGCGAAGCAGAGAGTACAGTCAGTGTGGAAGATTTACTCTGTGGTCATTAACCTCCGGGTGCTTCGGCAGACTGCGACCGTGACAGAATGAAACACCTCTCATAAATCCGTGTGCTAAAGCATCTAACGGCACAGCAGCGCCATAAATCACAGCGACAATAAGAGTGAAGGAGGCGTAAACATTAACGACGCAGCGCCACCACTTCAAAGATGCTGCGATGATGGACGGCGTGAACTCTTCGGTTTAGAGACGCTGAATCTTTGACCCGCATGTGGACCCGATGGGAGGTGGTTTTTATCTGTGCTCTGGTTTTTAAGGCCTCTGACGTTCAGACGTTACAGTGCACGTCTATCGGCATCACCCTGAACGAGGCCTCGATCGATGTGGATTTTTTGAGGCTGAATCAGATATTTGGCTGAAAAAAATCTGACAAACGATCAATCATGTGATTCATTTTAAACATACATAATAAATAAAATATCTTCTTGCAGATCGTTTTACTGCTTTGCAAAACTTTGTCCTTTAGTATGAGTTTAACTCACAACAGAGGAAAATGGTCATATAAATGAGTTATGAAAAACATCTTGTCTTGTACGTCTTGTTGCTGCAAATCAGAGGTAGGTTAAAGTACAGGTAGAACAACTTAAAAAAATTGTTTTAACATTTACATTTTACTGAGTTTATAAGTAAATAAATATGAAATTGGTCACTGGATCTGGATATTTCTGGACGTAAATCAAAATAAGTAACAAAATCTTATGTCATGTGACGTGGATGTGTTGTTTCAGTGTATGTTATTGACTGAAGTGGCCTATCTATTGTCTTGAAGTGGTTATAGCATTGCTTTAAGTTGTTTGGAACCTTCCATGAGCCTGCATGTAACTTTTATTTTATCTTCCTGTTCATATTTTGTCATTTAAAGTTTTCAGTATTGTTTACGAAGAGTAACAGTGATATGTTTCTGCGATGAAAGTTGAAATTCTGTTTCAAAACCGAAGTTACATGGATATATGCTAACCGCCAGCATATCAATGAAGTTTCACATACACGTTAGCATCAAGCTAATGCTACGTTAACAGCATGCTAATGTTACTCTCTAGCTAAGTTGGCACAACTTACAAAGTTACCTGTCGTTCAGCTTCGCTCAGCCCACTCCTGTAATGTTTGACTAACTGTAGCTCACTCCTGTAAGTTACTGAGAAGGCAGCTGTGGGGATTGAGGGTTGAATAGAGTCAGAGCTCCATTTAGTGGACAAATGGTGCAAGGACATGTATTAGCACTAAGGGCTTTAATTGGCCCTACCGTGAAGAACAACCTCCATCACCGTGCACAATAGTTGCAGGTTTTGGGAGACCTGATTGTTCTTTCTTGGTTGGCGTTGATAATCCACTCCTCTTAAACATTCTGAGTTCCTGCAGCTCCACAAACCACAGCACCTTGGTGATGCTGCAGACTTTAGAACAGATTTTTTTTATTATTATTATTTTGACAGTCTTTGACTTCAGCATGGCTGGTGACAATAAATGTGAATGTTTGTGTAAAACCAGTTTAATCCCAATCCATGTCCATGCCTCTGATTGTTAAGCTGCTTCTCCTAAACACTGGAGTCAAAGCGTAAACTTTGCACGCTAAGTGAGACAAACTCTCTCTTTCTCTGTAAGAACGAGTTGAGTCATTATTGTTGTGGATGTCGTAGATCTCACAGTGATCACAGATCAAAGCCGGCGTGCTGGAGAGGCTCGCTCATCATTCAGTCCTCAGAGTGGATCAGACTCTGTCAGGATATAAATATTTCCTCTGCAGAGATCCTAACTCCAAACACAGGTCCGTCAGTGCATCATCCGTCACCGTGCAAGAGCTGCACCACATGTCCGATCAGTGAACACCTGTGCTGCAGACCGCTGCAGAACGCTGCACTCATTCTCATGGACATCAAACGATGCAGGAATGTCACAGAAACAGAGCTACTATATATTCAAAAGGAGAGCTGAAGCAGATGAGATAGAAGCTGCAGAGATCTGGGATCAATCAGGAGACAGGAACCAGTAAAGGTGTTTTCAGGGAGATTAAAAAAAAAGCTGAGACAAACTTTTACAAGCCGGGAAAGTAACGTAGACCTCGAAGGAAGGAGGGAGGATGTGGTTTCATTTTTACAGACTGAGACAGAAACGAGCGAGGATGCTCACAGCTGGAGGTCTTAAAACAGACCCATGTTTATTTAAAACGCTGTCAGTCCTCCTTAAAAGAAAAGCAGTTGAATCTCCCGGTCTGCCTTCAAATAAGAGTTGATTGCAAATACAAGAGATGTGCAGATTTAGTCGATTAAACATCTTCACCTTTAAATATCAGCACCAGAAATACTACCAGTCAGCTGAAACATTGTCATATTTTGCATCAAAGCTGTAGTTCAGCTTCCCTCCACTAGATGGAGTCGTATCTCTGGTTAATGACTGCTGCTGTAACACTCTGATGCTCTACTACCTTGATGTAAACAGTCACAAGCATATATATATATATATATATATATATATATATATATATATATATATATATATATATATACATACATATATATATATATATATATATATATATATATATATATATATATATATATATATATATATATATACACATACATATATATATATATATATATATATATATATATATATATGTATGTATATATATATATATATATATATATATATATATATATATATATATATATATATATATATATATATATATGGAAGACTAGATATGTCAGTGTGCTGTAGCAGCCTGCTAAGGGACGTGCCTAAGTGGCGGCCATCTTGGTGGGGGCGAAATTCTCATTTAAGGCAATGCATGTACATTGAAAATGAATTACAACTTGTTCATTTCTCGACCGATTTTCATTCAGTTTGTTTTGTTGTCAACATCAAAACGTGCTGTTAATACAGAACATTTGATCTAAAACAAACAAAGTAATTACAGATGAAAGGTTATTTCCATTCTGCCTGTTTCATTCGTACGATGTAGTGTTTTTGTGCCATCTACAACCACGGGATGCCCTCACGCTATGCGTATCTACTTATCCATATCTATGGTCACAGGTGACAGATATCATGCTGTAGCCATGTTGTGGCGTGGCGTGGTTTGTCAGTATGTTGACCGTATGTTAACCTGCAAGGAGGACTGAAGGCTGCTGGGGCTCTCCTGTTTTTTGTCGCGTAAAATAAAAAAGTGCATTGCAAAGAAGTCTTTTTGAGCATAAATATACTTCAAAAATATTTTTTAGAACAAGAAATATCTGCTTAAGTTTTGTAACCTTCTGAATATTCATACTTGTGATATTGCAATGATGTAAAATAAGATTTCCTGTCCAGATTTTGAGTCTCTCTTAGAACAAAGACTCAAGTTTTTATCTGTGGCATGTTTTTATGATGATGTCACAGGTTTGGTTTACTGAAACTCTGTCTAAGAGTCTGAGCTTCTTGGTGCAAATTCAGAGCCTATCTGTTCTAATTTTGAGCACATCCTCAGGGTCAGAGAATCAGCCTTATTGTCGTTCCTTAAAAACACAAAGAAATGTCAAATGAACCCACACGACTCTAAAAATTGACTTTAACTCTTCAACTCTGTATGCATGATAAAATCAACCCTGATCCCTCTGCTGTTCCCGCCTCCACCAGTTGGTGGCACTCTTACTCAATGCAACAAAAACCTCCTAAACACAACTTTCCATGACAGAGTCGACTCTCTCTCTCTCTCTCTCTCGTGGACCGCGTACGCTGAGTCTGTGTGAGTGAGTCGAGCCTCTCTGGCTGCCCCCGTTAATGGGACGCAGATGGAGCTGGCTCGCACGCCGCTCGCTTAATGAGGGAAACGTGGAACCGGTGGAGGTTTCACACAGGCAGGCACACCGCACGCTGGTTGTGTATTTGAGTGTGTCGCTGTCAAACAGTCAGGACGAGCTGATCTGGTGAGTCTGCTCAGAGTAACGCGGCCTGAAGTTCAGAGGAGAGTCAGGGGTTGAATTCAAACCCTCAAATCTGTCACAAGTGTTCAGAGTGAAAGATGATAATCTGACTTTAGAGCAGCATGAATCTGTATTTTATAACATATACTTTACTACATGTATTTCCTGGAAACTTAGGAGTCATGTGGTCCTCAGGAACATGAGGATTCAGCCCTCTGATCCCCAATCCCGACCTTCTCTTAGCCGCACCCAGACACGCTGTCAAAGAAACTTCATGTCAGCAGCTCACGCCTACGAACTCGTCCTTTCAGTCACAACCCAAAGCTCATGACCACAGGTGAGGGCTGGACCTCTCTCTGCAGATCCACATACCTACTGACACGGCACCAATCCACCAAGTTACAGACACGCAACACAACGACAGGAAGTCATCAGTCAAAGCATCGTATGCATCTTCCTCCAGCACCTCCAGTCAGCTTTTTAAAGACACAAAGGAACAAGCTGCAGCTGCAGGAGCAACTGACCCAAGATTTTTCCTATTTCTCTACAACTAATTCCTGACCAGTTCCTGAAGGAAAAACATCAGCTGGCACAAATTCCAATATGTACGGTGGCCCTAAGAGCTCACATCAATACAACCTAAGACTGCTGCTGTCTATTTTCAGCACACTTTTCTAATGTGTTGTGTTGTGGTCCTCGCAGCGCACTTTTCTAATGTGTTGTGTTGCGGTCTATTTTCAGCACATTTTCTAATGCGTTGTGTTGTGGTCTATTTGCAGTGCACTTTTCTAATTGTTGTGTTGCGATCTATTTGCAGCCCACTTTTCTAATGTGTTGAGTTGTGGTCTATTTGCAGCCCACTTTTCTAATGTGTTGAGTTGTGGTGTATTTGCAACGCACTTTCTAATGTGTTGAGTTGTGGTGTATTTGCAACGCACTTTCTAATGTGTTGAGTTGTGGTCTATTTGCAGCCCACTTTTCTAATGTGTTGCGATCTATTTGCAGCGCACTTTTCTAATGTGTTGAGTTGTGGTGTATCTGCAGCATATTATCCTAATGTGTTGAGATGAGGTCTATTTGCAGCGCACTTTTGTAATGTGTTTTGTTGCGATCTATTTGCAGCGCACTTTTCTAATGTGTTGTGTTGTGGTCTCGCAGCCCACTTTTCTAATGTGTTTAGTTGTGGTCTATTTGCAACACACTTTTCTAATGTGTTGTGTTGCAGTCTATTTGCAGCGCATTTTTCTAATGTGTTATTTTGCACTCTGTTTACAGTGCATTGTTCCAAATGCTGCACACGTGTTGTCAAATTGATTAGGATGTGTTCTTAATTTTCTTGTGTTTTGTCTTTTTGCATGTGCTTTTTTAAGTTGCAGTGCTGTGAGCTCACAGGGCCACCATAGATATAACCTGAAACCAGCCACTGACAGCTTCTCTTTACAAAACTTTTTTACTTTTTTATCTTATTTTTTTTTTCATAGAAAAAAAACAAACAAACAGCATCACACTGCAGTTCAGAAAAAACTCTGAAGCCTCATCAGCCCAGCTCCCTGAAAAACATCCAGAGAGAGGACACAAGACGAGATTAAAGTCATGAAATGCTGCAGAAAAGAAAAAAAAAATGGTGCATAAGAAAGAAGAAATCATTTCTTTGAGAAACATATGAGAGTCGATCCTGGATCACAAACATCTCATGCAGTCTGAATGAAAGCAAACTTTACACCTCTGAGACCTGAGTGGTAAAGACTCTTTTCTGTGTTGGAGCTCCGTACAGAGCCAGGGTCAGCTGAGTTCCTCCTCTGACTCCATGCATGCAGACTGCGGCTCATACGGAGCGGTTTGCACGCAGGAAACATTGATAATCGGCTCTTTAGTTCCTGGACAGCGTCCACAATAAGCCAATAAACCCTCATCAGGCTGTCCCATGAGTCACCACCATGACTCATAATACACATCCTCAGCCAATCAGATTCCTTCATATGATCCCTTATTAGTCCTCAGTGGTTATCAAACAGGAAACTTCTGTTTAATTAAATCACTGAAGTGGATCCTTCAAAATAAAAGCCCCAAAAAGCTCACAGAGTAGCCTTCAGTCATGCTCATCATTGATTCCATCTGAAGCGGATCTGAAGTTTTTGGCTTTTTTACAAAACCATGTAAAAAATCCAACCAAGCAGGATGATATATGAGAGAAACTCAGTCCAATCAATCAAATCTAACTTTGCTTTGCAAGGCCATGGTCAGTGAGAGAGATCCAAACAGAAACATCAGTTTTCCCTCTCAGATTTAGACCAAAGACAACAAACAGACATAAGGGGGCCATGACGGCCAATTTAACACAAGGTCTCAACAAACCGCAGACAACGCTGAGATGACATCACCGCCGGCTGATTTTGGCTGCTGGGATCAGCTTCAGCACCAGAATCTCAGAATGAGGAGCCAGATTAAGATTTGAGGTCAGAGTTCTCACCCTGAACGTGGAGCCAAAGCTTACAAACACGAAGCTGTGAGCTGGACGGATCCTCGGTGTCAGTGATGTATCGCAGGTTAAAAGGTGAACAGACCCCAAGAAAACACCTGAGACAGTCCCATCCCATCAGGAAGCTGGAGTGAAGGGACGTGGATGAAGCATCAGGGAGGGCTGGTGCAGAAACATTTGCTGTTACTTCACGGTCCAGTTATCTACAGGAATCATGAAACAACCAATCCTTCGGAGGAATCTCCGATTTTTAACGGGACATTAAGGTTAGAAGTTAGACTGACAGATAGAGGAGAGCTTTATGAAACTGGATCTTGGAAAGTAGTAACATCTACAAAAACTGCAATAAACCTCCCATGGAAAAATCTTTGCTTTGGCTGCAGACCAGCTGCGATTTCATGAGACTGAACAGCCCGACGTGAGGGGAAGCTGACTCGTCTGAGCGCTCTGACCCAGCAGGAAGCACTCGTGTCACGGTGACGAGTCATGGAAAGTCTGCTCTCTATTCTTTTCAACCGGCTGACTCATAACAGGAGTCTGGGGTTAATGGTCCAAACATGTCACTACGTTTTGTTTCCACTACACTTTCACATTCAGCTGAAAGCTTCGTCTGCTGGAGCCAGCACCGGGTCCAAATACATGAGTTATAGTCCTGCATTCTTCTGAGGCGTCAAGCTGCACATTTTAGACAGTCCTGTTCAATAGAAGTCTCCAGATTTCAATATGCATGGAAGAAGAAAACCCTGCTTTAGGATGTGTCTGACTCTGAGAAACATCGCTTTTGCTGAATGAAGACTTTAAACCTTCAGACCAGAAATATTACAGCAATAAAGGTCTGGATGAGTAACTCCTCTTTCATAGAAGGACTGAGGATTCAAAGAAGAAATGTTCTCTGACTGAATCTCCGTTCTTTCCAGCCTCACAAATATGAGCCCTAAAATGTTCAGTCGCCCCCTGGTGGCTTGTTACAGTACAGGTAACAAGAGATCATTGACTCTCACAAATACTACACAATAACACAAATTTGGAAGGAAAACTAATATATCAAATAATAAGTCAGTCAGGAGAGTGTGTGCAGAACCCGCAGAAACCACTTTCACAACCATTCAAAGAGCCGACCTTTACAGCAGAAACCAACATGTTTACAGCCTGCTTCAAAAACATAGACTGTGTAAAATATGGACGTAGTCTCTCTGACGTCACCCGTCTGTTCTTAAAACAGTCAAATAAAGCCAATCAATGGACAGGGCCATCTTTGATAAAAATCCTCTAAAAGACCCAAATGCACAACTCAATCAGGTAACAAAAATAGCAGTCTTCATTTACAAAAGGTAACAAAAAAATCACAGGAACCCTGGAGAATCCAAAAATCACAAATAAAACCTCAGCAAGGGCTGGAAATAGGGAACGAAAATTCACAGGTAAACTTGGCAAAAGGATTGAAGGACAAACAACTTAATTCAACTTAAAAGGACCTGGCAAGCAAGGAACACATGAGACAAAACAGGACGAACAGACAAGGAACAAAGAGAGACACAGACTACTTATACACAAGGTGATGGGGCACAGGTGGAAACAGTGAGGGCGGGGACACCTATCACAAGAGCGGGAAACACATCAGGGAAAGAAGTGAAGTTTTCTGAAACTAGTGGGTCAGTCTTGAATATGACCCGGGCTTTGAGCTTTCTTTCCAACAGCTATAGGGCAACCGTCAGTCATGTGAGCTGAGCTGAGCCTCTGATTGGACAAACCCGTAATCATAATATCTAATAAACTGCCAGGTTAAAAAAAATTCACCCTCTGTACAGTGTGTGCCCATAGAGAAATTAGCATTTCAGACCCAAGACCTTTTTTGAACCAGGCTGTAAATATGCTTTTTAATGCCGTAAAAGTCTGTTTTTTTTTTTTTTTTTTTTTTTTTTTTTTTGGCTTGATGTATACCTGGTTTCTAGTCTTTCTGCAGCCAGCCTCTAGTGGATTCTCTATAAATGGCAACTTTTAGCACTTCCACATAGGCTTCATTTTTCTCTACCGGATGTTGCCCCTTGTTCAAAACAGGAGTTTAGTCCGAACAGATCATTTCTCTATCATACATGAGTGATGTCACAGAGAATTGATGTCACAGATGAGTGATGTCACAGAGTCACATTCCGGAACTCCTTTGTGTTCCCTTTAAATCCTGAAGGATGGAAGTTAGGATGAGTCAGCTTTTACGCAACTTACCAACGATAGTCCTCAAAACTCTGCTTCACAAACAGATGGGTGACATCACAGAGGCGACATCCATGTTTGATACAGTCTACGGATTTACAGCAGAAATCAACATGTTTACAGCCCGCTTCAGAACGGGATGTCAGTCTGCTTTTAAGTCTCTTCAAATGACGGGAGCTGAAACAGAGAGTTTCAGACGGATGCTAAAATGAGGACACCAGCCTGAGCTAATTTTTTTGAGTGTGATGCTTTTGTGGATCATTTATAAACATCTGTGTTATTTTCAGTCCATTTCACTACCTTCACCTCACAGGGGGTTTGATCTGAGAGGTGAACATTACAACAGTGTGGCTAACACTAGCAGAGCTAGCTCCAGCAGAATTCAGTCCTGCTTGGCTACAATCAGACAAGCAAGGATGACGACATTTAGCTGGTTAGTTGGTGTTAAATGGTGACTCACTGATTTGACTTTAATGTGAACTGATTTAAACTGTCCTGCAAAGAACCAGTTCAGACCCAATTTTGAAACCAAGAAGCTACATCCATATGGAGAAAAAAACATGTGGTAACAGAGGCAGGCGAACTAGCTTACGGAAGGGATGGTACGATTTATTGTTTGCATTGGAAGGACAGAAATTTGGGTTGGGTTGGGTAAGAATAAAGTTGTTATTTGCATCTTTCTGGTCCATTTTTGCTTTTGTTGATCAGTCAGCTGAAGAAAGACAAATATTAGGAGTGACGTGTAGAAAAAAGATCATGGATCTGCCGTGCCCAGCCCTGCTCAGGTGGTCGGTGTGGAGTGTGAGGACTCTCCAGTGTGCCATCTGTACCGTGGAGAAGCTGTGAGAGCACGTGCTGGTGTCACGCCGCTCGGCAAGCTCACATCTGAGTGAAGCGATGGGTAAACACCAACAGGAAAAGATTAATGCTGGCCTCAAGATGCAGCTACATCAAGGGGAGACGTCTCATGGGTTGTTGGTGATGCTGTCTGCAGAGGACTCTGTGATTTATGAATGAAGGCCAAATAAAAACAACAGGGACCACACGACCACTTCTGGCTCCAAAAGTCCATTACTGTGGCAGGAAGCCATCCGGTGATCCAGACTGGTTCCCAGGGTTGAATGAAACAGAAAACATGAGTCAGCATTACAGTAAATCAGCTGCTCCATGGTAAACAGAGTGTGTGTAGAAACTCACACACATGTCAGCTGTTAGGAGGTTTAACGATGAACACGTGTGTGCATTCTGCAAATTAACAATTTAACAGTTAAATGCACGAGAATAAAAGAAGGTACCACGAATACGTGACTACCTGCAGGCTCGGTGGCCTGAAGATTAAACCGGACGTCAGAGCGTTTCAGTGCGCAGGAAGTCATGTGTCTGCATGTGAAGGTGGGACAGTTATGATCCAGATCTGATGTGTTTATCACCGTTTATTCAGACATCCAAACAAAAAATACAACAACATGTTGTGTTTAAACCGTTCAAACTTGGCCGAACGGGATTATTGACTTTTATTTCTTCTCCTGCGAAAGGACGAAAATATTTTCACACTGTCAGAGCTGATTGCTCTGGACTGCTTCAAGTCTGTTTACAGGGACACGGAAAAACTCTGCATCTTATTAGGACATTATTTTGTCTGTGACAGTTTACGCAGCCTGTTTACCTGATCCGTGGATGTGTTTTCAGCTGATCCAAAAGATCTGGACCAGGGTCATGAAGACATCTTTTAATGGGTCCATAACAGTTACATTAAGATGAAATAACTCAACACTTTTAGGTTTTGCAAACCTCAGAGAGAAATCAGGTCTCCTGCTGTCTTCACCATATTTAATGCACTAAAAGGAAACTTTGAGGGACACTTTTCTATGGTTTTTCCTCTGGTGGAGCATTTTGTCTGCTGAATTGATGCCACAAAGCTAACTTTATCGTGTTTTCTCCACTGGCAGAGTGTCCTAAAGAGAGCATTCAAGGATTTCTGCTTTCTCAACCTTATAGGTCCTTGTGATGACACATTTCCTCCTCTTAAAGGGAACCCAGGAAGACCCTGTATCATGTTATCTTCACTGGAAGAATATTTTTGCAGGACACTATCCAGTTTTCTCCACTGATGGAGCATCAAAAATGAAATGCAAAGGTTTTTTCCATTATATGGGTACTCATAAGCTTACCTTTTTACTTGAATTTTTAATCAGTTTTATGTAGAGACGCAAGGGCTAGAAAATTGACAGAGTTTCCTGAAAATTTCCCTGGAAATTTTGAAATGTTTTCAGAAATTTTGGAACCTTTTTTCCTCCGCTTGTTATCGACTTGAATGAGTTTTTTAAACATGAGTTTGTTTGAAAATACATGATTGAATAAAAGTTCAACTAGATCCCATGAATCACATGTGCAAACACTTCCAGAACAGCCGATCATCATCAGTCTCTGCTTCATCAGCCTACAGCGTTTCCACTGAGACCACATTTCTGGATTTGGACTCTAGAGGTCCCTTGATGATCGTACTGAGGTAAATATATTTGATGGTTTGGTTTAACTTTTGACTGTTTGGTTCTTGCACACCTCTGCATTCTGCACTGTGACTTTTATCCTTCTTTTTTTTCCATTTTACTTTCTTTTATTTTTCTTTTATGATTATTTTTTATTATTTTTTGCTCTTTTAATTAATTTTTAAATTGTTTCTTTTAATATGTTTTGCCGCTATGTGAAGCACTTTGAATTGCCTTGTTGCTGAAATGTGCTATATAAATAAACTTGCCTTAAGTAATAAACACATTTAAGTTAAACTAACAAATACTAATCAAAATGTGTACAATCTTTAGAGGCTAGCTAGCCAGTTAGCTAGCCAGTTTTCGTTTAGCTTAACCAGATTAGACCACCAACTGACAGATGTAAGTAATTTGCATTGTAGTGAGCTAACACTGGTTAATTAATGAATTGTAATGACAGCTAGCTAACCTAACTTTGTTAAACTTGCACTGAATTATGTTAGCTCCACTAGCGTAGCTAGCTAAAAAGAAAAAATATTTTGTCAGTTTCTGATCTTAAATTTAACACATAGCCTATATTGCTAGCTAGCTAGCTTGGTTTATGAACACCAGCTTTCGTCTATCTATCTGTTTATTCGTCCATAAAATAATGGAGAGTGGACGGATTATTTGGTTAATCGTTTGTTGTTAAGAAACAGATGAAACCATTAAAGTTCTAAAAACTGATTGATGTCATTTATAAAATGTTGTTTCAGGCATATTTACATGTTTGTTTGCTTATGGAAGATATTTATGTCTCTATTCATGACAGTTAGACTCAGTTTGGGAAACTTCACTGAAAAATCATTTATAATGTCATTTAAACATATTACACTGGACATGTTTGCATGCATGTCTGCTTATAACAAACTAAAATGTTTAATATTTGTACATGTTTATGACCAAGTAAATGTAGTTTATATAAATTCCTGAAAATTCACAGTTTTTCAACCCCAGTTTTATCTGCTGGATTTGCAGTCTTGAAGGCCTTTTGTCACTTTGTCTCCAATAAGGGAACCATTGAAAGACACCATCAAGTTTTCTCAGCTGGACAGGCACTCTCAAGGGCCTTCTGTCACATTTTCTCCTCTAAGAGGAAGCAATTAGGCCAACGTAATGTTTTCTCTACTAGAAAAGTGTCCAAAGGGGTCCTATGAAGGTTTTCTTTACTGCCTGGGTACCCTAAAGCTAGCTTTATCCTACTGTCTTATTTAGGTACACCTGGAAGGACGCTACGTTTATAGCATTTTCTCCACTTTGGGGTTAACCAGAGGTATAGATTATCTCTTATTCCTCAAAATCTCTGTCCCTGCCAGACAACAGAAACTGCAGGGGAGCCTTCGTCAAACCCAGAGTCCTTATTAGCCTTCAAGCTGGTATTTTTATCAAGCCTGAGACCAGGTTTATATGTGGCCAGCTGCCACAGACTCACTAAATCAGCATCCAGAGTAATGAGAAGCAGGAGGCCGTGTTTATATCAGTCACGTTTTAGCAGGGTCCATGTGAGGGTGAAAACAAACGGACAAACACGGAAAGAGTGAACGGCTGAACAAGGATCATCATCGAGCGAGAAAACGCAGAGAAAGAGGAAATCTCCAAACTGAAGGGTCTGTCAGAGAAAAGCTGGAGGCATGAATCAAGGGAAAAAAAAAAAAACACATTAATGACTCAAACAAATAAAAATGCAGAGTTTTGCCAGAGTGACACAGAATCAGCTACTGTGATTCCCAGAAGACAAATAAAACATTTTTTTAGACTGTCTCAGACAGATTTCTGTCAGAGAGTCTTTTAATGCCAGGACGTTATACTAGAAACCAAGATGACGTCCAGCTTATGAGTCCAGTATCTGGAATTCATGTCCACCAGGGGGAGCTAGTGTGGAGATCCATACATCCCTGATTCTGGACTCAAATATCTGCATAATTCCTGCTCATGTGATGTTTTCCCCCTAAATATGAAACACGGGCAGTTAGTTTGGAAAACAATAATCTCAGTCTGTTTGCAGTCTGAGTAAAATGACCCAGAGAGGGTTTTTGGGCACTGGCTGGCAGAACACAATCCCAGCTCTCAGACGTCAGAGTGTAAACACCAGAAATGTTCAGGAAAGTTAAATCTGGAAATCTTTTATCACAACACCTGGTTAGACTGGAAACTGTGAAGTGTTTTTGGACTCAAAGGCTTCAGTGTTGACCAACTGGCACTAAGAATGCATAAACACCATATGGAATCATTCCTCGTGTCAATATACAGGCGAGATATCAATCATGAAATATTTTCTCAGCCAACTCTTCCGCCATGACCTCCTGACCGTTTCTGACTGCCAGTTAGAAAACGGAGACTGCTCCGTAAATGATGAACCTCAGACAACGACTGTTCTCCAGGATGAATTCAAGAGCTCCTCTTTGAAACAAACACGCTGTTAGAGCGCTGAGAGGAGACGTGTGACCTTTTAAAAACAGCGGCTTTCACCAATAAACAGACACGTGTTTGTTTGTTGTTGTTTCTTTATTTAATAGTTCATTTTAATGGGCCAAGTGAAGGATGCATGCAAACAAACAAACAGGATGCAGCTACAAGTTAAAGAGCTGCAGCATCATTTGTGATCCATCAAGTTCCTCAGGCGGAGTAGAGAAGGAAGAGGAGGGGAGGACGCCGGCTTAAAGTGCAACGTGAGAAAGAAACATGCAGATTAAACTGGGAAACAAACACTAACTTGGAGAGAAAATAGCGAGCAGATGCAACCTTCAGTCCAGCTTCGAAATAACAGGAACGGTTGAGTGAAGGCAACTGTTTGTGTGTGATTCTGAAATCGCCCTTCAGGTAAACTCGGTTAGTCTCTGGTGGTTTAAGTTTTGATGGCAGTGACAATGATGGATGCTGACACTGAAAAGAACTCTGTACTCTCTCTTCTCCAAAATCAGTCCGAGAGGAAAACTTAGAGGAAAAAACTACAGAGAAAAGAAACTGAACCAGATCAGCCCGACTTTAAAATCAAGCTGACCAGAAAGACAAACATGCACCCGTTCACCCCGCCACATTTCTGACTTTTTTTTTATCGTAAATTTACAATTTTTTCCTTTTATATTCATGACTTTATTCTTCTAAATTTATGACTTTTTGCGCGTAATTTTTTTAAAAAAATTCTTCTGCATTTATGACTTTATTTTCATAAATTTATGATTTTTTTTAATTGACTTTTCCTTCTCAATTTATGACTGTATTCTTGTAAATTTATTAAATTTTTTCTCATAATTTTTTTGAAAATTTTCTTCTAATTTGTGCCTTTGTTCTCATGAAATTATGACTTTTTCTTAAAAAAATTTATGACTTTTTCTTCTCAATTTTTGACTTTATTCATGTAAATTAATTAAACTTTTTCTTAATTTTTTGAAAATTTTCTTCTTAATCTGTGACTTTGTTCTCATGAATTCATGACTTTTTTTCTAAAAAAAATTGACTTTTTCTTCTCAATTTATGACTTAATTCTTGTAAATTTTATTACATTTTTCTAAATTTTTTTGAAAATTTTCATCTAAATTTGTAACTCGGTTCTCATAAATTCATTACATTTTTTATCTCATTAATTTATGACTTTTTCTTCTCAATATATGACTTTATTGTTCTAAATTTATGTCTTTTTTCCTTGTAAATTTGTTTTATTTGCTTTATTCTTTTTAATTTATTAAATTTTTTCTCATAATTTTTGACTTTTTTCTTCTGAATTTATGACTTTATCCTTATTAATTTATGAAAGTTTTTCTTGTAAATTTATGACTTTTTCCTGCTCAATTAATTACTTTATTCTTGTTAATTTATGACTTTTTTCTTCCCAATTTATGACTGTATTCTCGTTGATTTATGCCTTTTTGTTGTAAATTAATGACTTTATGTATATAAAGTTATTATCTTTTTTCCACTTGGCCCTTGTCTCCATCGTGCTACTCCACAAAGCTCTCGTATCCTGCAGTTTGAGTCCAGTCGTAGTGGGATGGTTGTTAGAGCCCCACCACTGTCTCTGCTGTGTTTTTCTTGTTCTGACATCATCCGTAAAATCATCGACGTGTTGAGAGAGCCTCATGACCACTGGAGCCACGAACCCGACCAAAAAATGCTCCTGCTGTACTTTCTGAGACATGTGCCCGCATCGTGTGGAGGATTTCTTTCCTCCTCTCTGGACGGACAGTTATAGGTGTTTTTTTTCCTACAGCATGATTTGAGACACACTCAGGATCGTATCCACGTGTTTAACCCACAGCCCAGCTGATGGTTCAGTTCATCTGGTGTTGATAGATGTATGAACTCTAAAGGAAAGAAAGCATGTGAGTGAACCACGTCATGGACGTTATCAGACAGATTAAGCAGCGTACCTGCTGCTGGATGTTGAAGAGCAGATCTGAGAGGATTCATAACGTCTCTGCGTGTTGTTCCTGGAATAATCTGAGGCCATAAAGGCAGGTATGCCCTGTTCCACGCAGCAGGAAGGTGAAGCACAGAGCAGCAGACGGAGAGCTGGCAGGGAGTCAGGAAGTCACTCAAGGACAGGACAGGAATTCTTCTGCTGCTGTTTTCCACTGAAGGTGAAGTCAGGTGATATATTACCATCCACCTTATTCACAGCAGATCCCTGAAAGCACACTCAGTCCGTTTACTGCATGAGCTCCAACGGTGGTTTTCACCTCACAGGCTGCAGAACTGCTCTGTGGAGGAGAGAAATCTGTCATTAGAGTGACCTGTTAGGGCTCAGGAAGATACAAAGGTTGTACACTTTGACTGATTTTCCATATTTTAACTGCATTTTCCATAATATCTGCACTAAGTTTACTAAGTAAACCGCTTTAACTAACAATATATGAAGAACATGGTCTCAATCCTCAACTCTCTCCAGTAGAGGCCACTCAAGACACACACAGAAGATGAGACTGTAAGAAGACTGATTCTTTTTTTTTAAGTCTTTATTCTGTCCTTCTAGGGCCCCCATAGTATCTTTTCATTTTAGCTGCTATCTCTTTAAGGCTCTCTGATCCAGAGGTCTTGTCTTGTTTCGTCTCATGAAGATATCGTCTCATCTCGTCCGGGGAAGATCTCGTCTCGCCTCTTGATTTCCTCTTGAAGATCTCATCTTGTCTCGTTCTTTTCTCGTCTCATGAGGATGGTAAATCTGGTATTGTCTCATCTGGTAAAAATCTCATCTCACAAAGATCTGTTCTCGTCTCATGAAGATATCATCTCCTCTCTTCTCGTCTGGTAAAGCTCTTGTCTTGACTCATCTTGTCTGGTGAGGATCTGGTCTCATCTTGTCTTGTCTCATCTGTTGAAATTCATGTCTCATCAAGATATCATCTCATCTCATCTCACAAAGATTTTCTCTCGCAAAGATCTTTTCTAGTCTAGTGAATTTCTTGTCTCAAGATCTCGTCCAATCTTGCGAAGATCTGGTCTTGTCTTGTCTCACTAAGATATCTTGTCTTCTCGTCTGGCAGAAATCTCACATCGTCTCATCTTGTCTGGTGAAGGGCTTGTCTCATCTTGTGAATTTCTCGTCTCATCAAGATATCGTCTCATCTTGCAAAGATCTCATCTCCCAAAGATCTCTTCTCGCAAAGATCCTGTCTTGTCTTGTGAGTTTCTTGTCTCAAGATCTTGTCTCATCTTGCAAAGATCTCATCTTATCTTATCTTGTCCGGTGAAGGGCTTGTCTCATCTTGTGAATTTCTCGTCTCATCGAGATATCGTCTCATCTTGCAAAGATCTCATTTATCTTGTCTCATAAAGATATTGTCTCTTCTCATCTGGTAGAGATCTCATTTCGTCTCGTCTCGCAATGATCTTGTCTAGTCTCATGAAATTCTTGTCTCAAGATATCGTCTCATCTCATGAAGATCTTGTCTTTTCTGGTGAAGATCTGGTCTCATATCATCTCGTCTCGTCTGGTGTACGTCTTGTCTTGTTTCGTCTTGTGAATTACTCGTCTTATCTAGATATCATCTCTTATCGCAAAGATCTCGTCTCATCTTGTCTGGTTAACATCTCGTCTCGTCCAGTGAAGTTCTTGTCTCGTCTTGTGAATTTCTCTTCACATCAAGATATGGTCTCATCTTGCAAAGATCTGGTCTCGTCTTGTCCGGTAAAGATCTGGTCTCGTCTTGTCCGGTAGAGATCTGGTCTTGTATCGTCTGGTCTTGCCTTGTCTTGCCTCTTGTCTCGTCTCGTGGAGATCTTGTTTTGTCTTGTCAAGATCACATATCAAGACCTGGTGCTATTTTTAGAACAGAGTATTTTGATTGGTTTACCGACAGATTCAGGGTTATTACGACAAATGAAAATGAAGAGGTTTGGGAAAATCTGCACATGCTCAGTCTGAACATCTAGGATTGGTACTTTAGATCCACGTTGTGAGTTAGAAATAATCTTCAGTTTTGACATCCTTGGAGAAATGGCGGGAAAAAAGCTGTTTGGTGTTCAAGGTGGCTCTGAGGAAAATTATTAATGAAAGCAGTTGGAGGTCTGTTTCGTTTTTCTCTCTGGACTGTGATCATTCAGGAGGCTCAAAACCATTAAAACATACTGATTCATATTTCTTTAAATAACCTAAATGAATAAATAAAACATCTAAAGAAGTCACACTCTGTAAATGTAATGGTTTATAATTAAACTGGCATCAAAATGAAGAAATACAGTTCATTAATTAATAAATTTGGCCGACTGCACTTCAGAAAACTTTATTATTGGCCTAAATGAAACACTCAGAGGAGATTTATTTGTCCTTCACCTTCTCTCTGTCCAGAACATTAGCAAAACACACATTCAGCAACAAGAACAAGCTGCTCAGCCTCTCACACAGATCTGACCTGAAGCTACTCCCAAATGAGAGCAAGATGAGCGCTCGGCCACGCCGCAGGCTTCTTAGGAGTCTCAGGATGATTTGTGACGTCTTTAAAGTGAGATTAACCTCGTCAGAAGTCCCCTGAGACGGGTAAATGGAGCACTTTGAGGAGTTTGGCTTGTTGCGTGCGGTGCCGCATGAAACGGGATGCCAGGTTTGACAGAATTATGTTCACTGAGGAATTTCCATTTGATGGCTCACTTCAGACGTCTGAAGACGAGGAGAAAGCTTTCCGAGCTTTAATGTTCTGACAGCATGAAGAGAGAAGAGGAGAGTTCAGCTCATCGGTTCGCTCACTGGAGAGCGAACTAACGAAACAGAGCATTGTTACCTCCGAGCCCTGTTATCGGACAGAATGATGGAGGAAACATTTGATGGATGAGGCTTTATAGTTTTTCTCTCATTAATGTAAACGTTCCCCGCTGTGTAAATGACTCCTCCAATGTTTGGACCTTTTCTTTCAGGGCAGCTGGCTCTCTGATCTGAAGAAAGAATAAGTTCAGACGACGTTCAAACCCTGACGTGATCCACTATCATCACCTTAATTTCAGGGAATGAAAAATCACGTTTCACACGGTTGATGTAACCTCTCGCCGGCCTGCCGGCCCTCCTCTCATCAGCAGAGCTTCGGAGCCACTGGCTGTTTCAGCGGCTCGTTTCAGTCTGTCTGCAGCCGAGGAGCCGAGTGAGTAATACTCCGAGCACATGCACGGTGAGGAAGGAAGCAGGAGTCGTCTCCAACAGTGGAGCCGTGGTGGTTCAGAGGGGATCACTTTAGGTGGACCATTACTGACGTGTTAAGAGACTGTTTTGTTCCCAAAACACATTATCTGACAGTTAACGTTTTATTTTCTCAAGTAAATAATAAAAGTTGTAGAAGTTGTTAAAGTGAAGCATCGTAAAGCTCCAGGCTAAACTGTTTCTGCACCAAGGAGAAACCTCTGAGGCAGAGAAATGAAGTCAGGGATGAAATGCCAAAAACTGCAAACCCTCAAATGTCCACCAGAGGCTGGTTCCGAACCTGAGTCAAACCCCATTAAGCCATGTATTATTTTAAAAAAAGGTTCTTAAAAATATTACATGAAGAAAAGTGATCCTGCCTTCTCACTGGGCCCAGAGGTGGACCTGGCTAGTTTTGCGTCCTGGGCGAACCGTTCTTCAGCGCCCCCCAAACCTCAAAACCCAACCGGCAAACACCCAGAGTTTTATTTTCTTAACAAAAATGTACAAAAAATTCAATACTTTGTTTGCCTGTACAGAAGCCTATGCAAAACTGATGATTTTACATCATATTCTTAAGAGTCAATATTAATGTTCTAATTTAGTGTATAGTGTAGCGTAGTTTAATATTTCTTTCTCATATTTCAGGTTTGAGATACATAAAGTGTATCTTTATATATTTTCAGTTTAGTCAGTTTTCTTTAATTGGTTGAATATATTATATAACTGTCTCAATAGTATGTAATCACTCTTCTAAAGCTATAACTTTGAAGAACAATCACACTTTAAAAAATAACGTCAACTAAAGTTGGAGATGACTTCATCTTACTTTCATTTCCATAAATCAGCTCCCTGGATCTTGTTGAAAAGCCTCATTTAGTGACTTCTTTCTCGGAATCTGGGGTCTGGTTGTAGTTTGAGGATTCTCCTCCTCCCTCTGTTTACTTTGACCCAGAGTTCTCTCTTTTTGGTGTTATCAGACGTTTGTATAAGTTTGTGGTGTCACAACAGAATCTTATTTGTTTTCTGGAAACATCGTGGCTTTACAGTGTTTTGATGTTCAGCAGTATAATGACACCAAATGAGGCAGCAGTTTGCTGCTGAGTGACGTGACTGAGTGGCAACACTCACAGTAGAGCATGGGGGGGGGGGGGGGGGGGGGGGGGGCATGAGCGAAGTGAGAGGGTCTGTCTGTGCGCTCGTAGCAGAAAAGAAGCTGAAACTTAAGTCTCAGCCGCCCCCCTCCTCCTTACCTCTTCTTCTGATAGTGACACAACCTGTACACATGACTCTCAGCAGCAAGTTGACTTGATAATAAGGTCGCTCGTGCACCCTCACGTAGGTTGCACCCTTGGCAGTTGCCCACATCGCCCATAACCAAAACTGTCCCTGATTGGGCCATTTAGCCTCTCAAAGTAAATGTCAGCTGTTACAGCCAAAACACATTTCAGATGCATCAGATACAAAAGCCTCTGTTTGCTGGATGCTGGAGCTGTGACGCATCAGTGTACAAAGAGCAGATCAAGCGACACAGGATGTCATGCACAGAAACCACCTAAAAACAGCCAGTGACTTTCAAAATAAAACAAAGCGTGTCTAAACCAGATGGTATTTATCTGGAAGTTAGTGTCCTCACGGCTCATACTCCCTCCCTCACAGTGTCAGAATCATTTGGAACGAGGCTTAGCCAAACGTTAGAGCGGTTGTTACAGTCCACCATGATTGTTTACCTGCAGCTTTGTTGACATGCTGACGTGACGCTGACACTGCAGGCCCAAACAAGAACGCACGAACCTTCCTGATTCTATGACTCTCAGAAATTTGGAACCTGTTCAGTATCCAAGCAGCAGTTTGACCCCTGTCCCATCTTTTATCAAGAGGAAGGAGATGTTATGACCTATACTTCAGCCAGCCAGCAGGGGGAGCTCTAAAAGTCTTGGCTTGAGCTGCTTTCACAGTACCCTGGTGTTAATCATTGTGATGACGCAGGACTGTTGTTGGCTTTCCCCTCTGCAGGCCGTTGTGATGACAGGAGCAGATTTTTATGATACAGTCACCCTCCACTTCCTCTCCTTCTTATTCTCTTGTTTAGTTTGCTAAATAAATAAATAGCACCAGGAATAGAGCCTAACCACATGTGAAAAATGTTGGTGAACTGTTTCCTCAGATAATGATTCAGACTCAGACTGTTTAGATTGGATAAGTTATTCTCCCCCAAATATGGTCCCAAAAATAAAAAATCTTGTCATGCAAAGGCCAAGATACCAAACAGACCAGAGTGTCCATGCAAGTGCATCCTTCAAATCTAGTCGTGTCTGCTGCAGGATCCCAGGTTTTAAAGCCTGATAGAGTTATGAGATAATCTCTGTTTCCAACAGAGATGAGCTCATGCATCGGCCTGCGTAAAGGATTAAAGTGGATTGATTACAGCGTACTCGTCCCTCCTGATCCACATCCGGGATCGTACACAGCGACTGTTACCAGACGACAGAAAACCAAAGTGACGCGACTTCATTTTTTCCCTCTCTGGAATCTGTTCTCTGAAAAAGCTTCTCATAAATTTTGCAATTTATGGGACGTTGACATGGAAATATACGAGAGCAGAATGACAAAGAGACACAGAGCGCCTCCCTCCTCTACAGAGTCTGTTATTAGGATCTCTGAAGCTCTGAGGACACAAAGAACTGAAGGACACATGGTTCGCCATGAGGGAGGGAATCCTTTGGGACTGTGGTTCACTTTCCTCTTCTGATGGCCCTGATTTCAATTTAATCCCAATAAGAAACAAACATGAGCGTATGAGTCTTGACCGAAGAGAAAAATGTGTTTGAGGAGTTTGTAATTCAAAGAGATGATTTTATTTTATGGTTACTATGTCTGTTTTATCCATCCCCCCCACATATCTTGACAAATTAATTTAACCATTGTTCATCTGTCAGTGAAGGAAAACAGTGGGTTGGCTGCAGGTTTTATGGACTTCAAAAAGTCGGAAATAAAGTGAAGAAAATTTGCAGATAGTTAAAATATAAAACAAATATGACAGTCTTGGCCGTCCTGCTTTTCTGAAGTTGTTAAATGTGCAGATTTTTCTGTCGGAGTGAGTGTTCGGTTAGTGCGAGGATCTGTGGTTGTCACTTTGTCAGACGAGGGTGTTCTGATTGGCTGGCTCCTCAGTGTTAGTCTGAAAAAACATGGATGTAGACTATGTGAAGTCACCCATTTCTGTCTGATATAGTCTCAAAGCCCCACTAAATCCTAAACCCTGAGTCCTGAATCCTGAGTCCTTCTGGGCTTAAGTGATGTCACCTGGAAAGTGACTGAGAACACGAGAATGTGAGGGCCTCAGATGGTGTGAATGGGACAACCAGTCAAGTCTGGTTAATACTTTTCCTCTTAGAGACAGGCAGGTATTTCTAAAGTGTAAACATGGGGTTCAGTTTTCACAATTCTTGTTGGCCATGCCTGTTTTTAGTTTCCGTGATACATGCTCACAGGCTTCCTCTGAAAATCCCAATTTCTTTTTAAAGCACTGTTGCCAACTCTTCAGTAAGGAGGGCAGCTATTGGCTCTCCTAGAAGCTGTAAATGATGTCATCACCTGTTTTGCATAATTATCCATTTGCATGTAATTGTCCTGGATGCTGGAGCGGAGAGGAATGATGGATGTCGCCTCTGTGATGTCACCCATCTGTTTCTGAAGCAGAGTTTTGAGGACTATCGTTGGTAAGTTGCGTATTTGAAAAGCTGACTCATCCTAACTTCCATCCTTCAGGATTTAAAGGGAACAAAGGAGTTCCGGAATGTTGCCTTTAAAGTCCCTGTGAGGACTTTCTAAGTGATCTTGAAAAAGTCTCTCTTCTAGATATCTGCCTGATCCTGATCCACAACTCAAAATGAGATCATCAGCACCAGTATAGGTTATTCCTAAATGCTATTTATTAGCTTCCTGATCGGGTTGGACAGGACCGGATTGATTTACGACACATTGACGTCTCCATGACAACACCATGCCGGCTGACGAAGTTTAGAGATCTGAGCTTTTCTCGGCTGAAAACAATTTCTGTGATTAATTTAGTAGGGATGGTGGAGACTGGAGCTGAAAAAGGACAACAGAGCAAAAGAAAGCTAAACAGCACAGCGATAGCTTGAGCTAAAGGCTAAAACACGATTAAAACTGTGATAATGTTCATTCCAGCCCACATGCAGCAGTTATTCTGCAGTGATCTGATCAAACTTGAGAGTCTGTCAATAAAATGAAGAGTGAGGTTACGTTAGCTCTGATTGGAAGATGAGCAGGACATGAGGATTCGCTAATGTTAAACGTTAGCTTACGAACATGTCTCTCAGCACCAGGCTGTGAGTAGCGCTAAATATAACCGTCTACTGAACAACAGAACAAACTGACAAAGTTAACTCATCCCGTTTCAACTAACAGCGCTGTGTCACTGTTGATAAATACCTTACCTCCTCAAGTTGTATCCAGTAAAAAGTCGCCTTGAACAAAGAAAAGTAGTGTTAAAAAGAAGCTCTGATCTCCATTCATTTCCAAAACAGACACACACCTTGTTAAGTGTCATGTCATCACGACAGTGTGCGCACGATTCCAGACAAAAGGTGTCACTTCCATAGACTCTGTGACATCACTCATCTGTGACATCACTCATCTGTGACATCACTCATGTGTGATAGAGATATTACCCCATATTTTGGATGCGTCTTACACGTCAGCAGGAACTACTGAACTACATGTTCCTATGTTTTGGTTTTTATATGTATTTAAACTTGATATCACACTGTGGAAGATTTATTTGGAAACAGAAAAGCCAAGAACACACTAGCCTCTGAAATGTGAAGCAGCTTAAACAGTAAACAGCTGTTCTCTCTCCTGTCTACTAGCAAACAGAAACATAAATTCTCTACCCCTTGCATTCTCAAAAAAGGCTGACACACATCATCTTTTTAAGGAACATACCACAGGTGGTTGCCGGACAACACAAGTAGCCCAAGGACACCTTATGTAGATGACGTAACTGGACACTAGACTAAAAAAGGGGGTGCAGAAAAATGGAAGGACTGTATAAGTTTAGAACAAGACATCTTTACAACTTTTCCAAATAAGTATCCAAAGGACAAACCCTGGTTGCCCAATGAAGAGACAACCTACCAGAATGCAGTAAAGGAAAAAAGGGACGTCTAAAGCCTGGTCCATAAAGTAAAAAAGAAGAAGCTTTAGCTTCATGGGCCAGTTGGTTCTCTTGGTGTGGACTCAAGCCAACTTTGACTCGCCTGTTTTTTTGGACTCAGCGTTATCTTTTTCTTCCACCATAAAGGCACATCGAGCTAATAACAAAAATACGGAAAGAGTTTAGAACTTCGGGGCCTCCCTCCCCCCGGCTCAGCCAGCCGCCAAGTCCCGGGCTTGAATCAAGAAAGGGATAAGATTCAACAACACACCTCCTCCCCTCGACAGGTGTGTGACAAACGTCTTAGTCCATGGACGAATCCTTCAGGTCGTTAAAAAGGTCTCTGTAAGTCGTCATCGCAACCAGCGTAAGTTCCCATAAACAAAATGAAGAAGTTATTTACAAACCAAAAGTAGATGTTATCAGGAGTGTGTGTGAGTGTGTGTGTGTGTCAGAGTAAACAGTATGAAGCAGGAGAAACCAGGTAAGTGCACCTCACACCAGAGATAAACAGAGACTTAAGGAGTCTGGAGACTTCAAGTGTCCGTGCAGCCGCGTAGCTTTTTCCTGTACCCTCTGTTTTCACCTTCATGCACGCCCGCTGCCTGCAAACAATCTGCTCAGACTTACCCCGCTCCCTTCTTGTTAGTCACTTTTCTTCTGAGGAGGAGTTTTCTCCCACAAGCCATTGCTCCACAAGCTTAATTGACCTCATCGTAAATGCAGGATTATGACCTAATGAGGGAGAAAGGCTGCTGTGGGTCCCGTCAACCTCACTTTATGTGCAGCAGACTCAGCACACAGACTGGGCTGCTTGCTTTGGAAATGCCGTCACTCTTTTGGTGAAAAAAAAATTGATGTTAAAGATGCACCTTATACCCCAGATGTGATGTCAGTGAATGCATAGATTAAATACAGACATGCAAAGTCAAAGACAGTAAGAGAGGAGAGCAGAAGAAAGGAGGTGTTCGGTGTTCTTCTGCACGTCAGAACGGTTTAATCCTGATTAAACCCCGACTGTTTGTTTATCAGATCACTTGTTTTCAGCCGTCATGTAAACAGTCTGAATCTCTAATCAGGATCATTCTAATCAGGTTGAAGAAATCTAAACACGGCTGCTTTGACAAACGCTCGACAGGATTAGTTTTAGGAGTGTTTGAAAGCTGCTGGAGGCGACCTCAGTTTCAGAGTTTAACCGTTCGAGTCCTGGACCCCCAGGTAGCACTACAAGCCAGCCCCATAGAGATCTGAGATGGTTTCTGATGGAGACCCTGAAATCATCCACTTCCTGTTAGAGCAGAGGTCAAAGGTCGGAGCCTCTCTGCCTGCAGGGATGATGATGAAAACTGGATCCAGGAGAGTTCAACCTTCAGTTTGTGGCTCAGCTGAGTCTGATTCAGCAACGTGGCAGGAGGAGAGGTCCCTCACACACACACACACACACACACACACACTGAAGAATGTGGAGAATGCCTGAAAACCAAACCTCTCTTTGACCTGCTGTCGTCAGCGCAGAGAGCTGCAGGCTGGAGGGAAACCTGCAGGTGAGACGAGTCTCTCACGTCATCTTAAATCAGCCCGAGTCTTTTTCTTTCTGGAACTTTTTTTTTTCACTTTTCTTTACGTCTCTCCGTCATCCAGCCTGAGCCAGGACGCCGCCTCAGCTCCATTAGATGTGACTTGTGTTTTCAAACACTCCGTCGTCTCCACAGGCCCTAAATGTGGAACATGTGCTGAAGCTGAGAGGTTAACCTATCATTTATTGAAGCTGATAATGTGTTAATGAGAAAATGTGATATTATTTGATACCTGAAATCATTTTCATCATCCACAGATGGTGGGTCGTAAAGTTCGAGTTTCCATTTGCTCACATCAGGCTGTAAAAAATAATCACAGGCTTTAACTGCAGGTACAGGTGAGCTGTTCGCCTCTCATATTCTCAACAAATTAAAAACAAACTCACAGACTTTGACAGACTCACAGCATGAAGGCAGCTGAAGAGAGACGCAAAAATAAGACGTAAAACAAACCTGAACGAGAGGACGTTGATGTCAAACGTTTGGTCTGTGTTTTCTTTTTCTTTTGAGAAACAAAACACAAAACAAGTCTGACGTCTCCAAACATCCAGACAGCTTCAGCTGTGTGTTGTTAGTTCACAATATGCCCCTTAATCACTCAGGTTTAGATGATCCCAAGAGGGCACTTCAGCACATTTGGGATCCCAAGAAGGCATTCTAGCATATTCTGGATCCCAAGAAAGAACTTAAGCACATGTTTTGGATCCCAAGAAGGCCCTTTAGCAAACATTTTGCATCCCAAAGGGAACTTAAGCACGTTTCGGATCCCAAAGGGCACTTTAGCATGTGTTTTGGATCCCAAGAGGGTACTTCAGCACATTTTGGATCCCAAGAAGGCACTTTAGCACACATTTTGGATCCCAAGAGGGTACTTCAACACGTTTTGGATCCCAAAGGGCACTTTAGCATGTGTTTTGGATCCCAAGAGGGTACTTCAACACGTTTTGGATCCCAAGAAGGCACTTTAGCACACATTTTGGATCCCAAAGGGCACTTTAGCACGTTTTGGATCCCAAGAAGGCACTTTAGCATGTTTTGGATCCCAAGAGGGTACTTCAACACGTTTTGGATCCCAAAGGGCACTTTAGCATGTGTTTTGGATCCCAAGAGGGTACTTCAGCACATTTTGGATCCCAAGAAGGCACTTTAGCACACATTTTGGATCCCAAAGGTTACTTTAGCATGTTTTGGATCCCAAAGGGCACTTTAGCACGTTTTGGATCCCAAGAAGGCACTTTAGCACACATTTTGGATCCCAAGAGGGTACTTCAACACGTTTTGGATCCCAAAGGGCACTTTAGCATGTGTTTTGGATCCCAAGAGGGTACTTCAGCACATTTTGGATCCCAAGAAGGCACTTTAGCACACATTTTGGATCCCAAAGGTTACTTTAGCATGTTTTGGATCCCAAAGGGCACTTTAGCACGTTTTGGATCCCAAGAAGGCACTTTAGCACACATTTTGGATCCCAAGAGGGTACTTCAACATGTTTTGGATCCCAAAGGGCACTTTAGCATGTGTTTTGGATCCAAAGAGAGAACCTCAGCACATGTTTTGGATCCCAAGAAGGCACTTTGGCACACTTTTTGGATCCCAAGAGGGTACTTCAACATGTTTGGATCCCAAGAAGGCACTTTAGCACACATTTTGGATCCCAAGAAGGCATTCTAGCACGTTCTGGATCCCAAGAGAGAACCTCAGCACATGTTTTGGATCCCAAGAAGGCACTTAAGTCCATTTTGGATCCCAAGAGGGTACTTCAACATGTTTTGGTTTCCCAAAGGGCACTTTAGCATGTGTTTTGGATCCCAAGAAGGCACTTTAGCACACATTCTGGATCCCAAAAGGCATTTTAGCATGTTTTGGATCCCAAGAGAAAAAAATTTCAGATGTTTTGGAACCCAAAAGGCATTTTAGCAAATCTTGGATCCCAAGAGAAAAAATTGGCATGTTTTGGCTCCCAAACAGGGGTCGCTCCAACATTTTACAGTGTTTCTTAGTTTCTGCATTGTCCTCCTTTCTATCTCAGGTACGTATGTTTGCATGTCTTATATCTTTTTACACAACAATGGGAATTCACCAAGAATGGACTGAGCTCGCCCCATCTGCAGTTTCTCTAAAGACCTTCACACACAGTGTCAACTGATCATAGTTAGAAAATCAGACACACAGAGACTGTTCGAGCTCCGTCATCAGCCACATAAACGATCAGTAACTCTGTGCAAACTGCTGAAACCATTACCCTCTTGTAAAGTCCCTGCACATTAAAATAATGAAGGTAATATTACCTGCAGCTCTCTGACAGGCTGCGTCCCCAGGTGGGAACATAATGACTCCTCAGTAAATGTTCAGAGAGCTGCACTGAGAACATTTGGATTAACTTCAGCGTGGAGTGATCGGTTACACCAAATATTTGCTGTTGACTCCGTGCAGTCATTTTTAAATTCAAGCTAAATGAGCTCAGAGTGGAGGAAAGTCTTACCTGGAGTTTAAAACCTGCTAATCAGACTCAGACTCCTGGCAGACGTGACACTGAATCACAGAATAAATCCGTCTTTAATGGATCCTTTGTGTGTCTGACTGTGTATCCAGCTCTGGATTGATGAGGTCAAAGGTCACAGGTGTATTTTTAAAGCCCAGAGGTCACACAGTCTCCTTAAGGGTGTCTGAAATGTAAACCCAGAGTCTGTTTGGTAAACAAAAGGTGAAAGGTCGCCGATCCCAGTTACACCCTCACATCCAGGAGAGCTGCCTTCAGGGGACAGACGGGCAGACGGTTTATTTAGTTTCCTTCTCAGTGTCAGGGAGGACTTTCTCAAACCTTCTTAATTTTGACTGACAGATTTAAGATTCTAATCACTTGAAACCATCTACAAATGAGTAATCAGTCAGCGTCAGCTTTATCTTAACTCTGTCTTTTTATCCCCCATCATGTGAGGGTCGAGCAGTCTGCTCTTTGATTTTCCAAATGAAGCTGATTTCAGATTTTTTTTTTTAATCTCTATGGAAGGTGTTTTGAAAACCTCTGTTTTCTGGGACCTTGAGCTCTGTTTGCATGTGGACGAAAGACAAGGAGCACACACAGGAAATACAAAACCCTCCCATGGTGCAGCCATGGTTTTCGGATGATTTGCTTGAGTTTTGACCTTTTCAGACTTCTTTGTGACACTTTTTGCTCATTGGATGTTCATGAAGGCGTGTTTGAATCCTCTGCTTCTCTTCAAACCTGCACAGAGGCCTGGACTATGAAGCTGGATTAACACATTCGAGATCTCGCGCCGTTACCTGTGTTGACTTAACCAGCTTTGAACCAGCTCTACAGGACGGAAAATCCATTTTTAAAAAAATATATAATTCTTCATCAGTTTTTTTTAAGAATTTTCAGTGATGGGTAAAATTCACTTGTGACAACAGGTGCACAAATTTGTTCTTTTTAAGAAACGTTTTCCCATCAAGAAGAAAAAGAAAAAAAAAACCATCATAAGAACATTAAAGAACTTTAGGGAGTGACCAGTACGCAGACTACAAATGTTCTAACTCAAAATTTAAAAAATTAACGCAACTCATTTTTCCCAACATGTTTGAAACTGGTCTTGTTTTTTTTTTTTATTTACAATTGCTGTCATCTATTCTGTTTTATAAATGTCAAAAGTTATATTCCACCACCCTGATAGGGTCGGTATTTCCTGTGATAAACGTCGTTTAGTTATGGATTTTTTTACTTGCAACCAGGTAAAAATTCAGGAAAATCCAGGGTTAACCCTGAAGTTACCTCGCTAAGAGAAAATCCAACTTCTTAGTACAGGCCTCAGGAGTCTCCTCTGATACACCACATCAAATGGCAAGCCCTTTTAACATTTAAAGGCTGAGTTCGACTATCCGAAATTCGAATTACAGATATCTTGACTTCAATTTCGCCTAGGCGAAATTACGTCACGTTTGCCATTCATGTGTATTGGATGACTCATTGCAGATATCCAAAACGTCATTTCGGATATCCAAAAAGTGAATTACAGATATCTACAAATGAATTTTGGATATCCGTTATTTGAATTCAAGATATCTGTAATTCAATTTCGCCTAGTCAAAATTGAATTATGGATATCTTAAATTTACATTTCGCCTAAATTTGTCCTAAAAATCATCTAAATTTGAATTTCGATAGTTGAACAATGTTAAAACGGCTTGCCATACATCCATGTGTTTTCTTCCTCCTGGGTTGCATGATGGACTGAACTTCTGACCAAGACAAAACAACTCTTCAAATCTTTGAATGTTGAAAAGCGTTGCGATCAATCTTTCCTGATGCGTTCAAGGAGGTCAGGAAATCAAAACGCTGATTGTCTTTTGTTGCACCGTGTCATGAAAGCTCCCCTCAGGTTGAAATCTTTACTTCTGAATGTTAGCTGCTCCTGCAAGCAGACATGGATTCATAAAGAGACGTAAAGTGTCGTCAAGTTACCGCCTGATTTTGCTCTCCATGTGGACCACGTTTCCTGCAGACACAAAATTTGCAAAAGTTTCTTCACGACTTTTATTCTGCACTGGTTTTACATGCAACACACGTCGGTTTGCAGAAACACCTTGGAGTATAATTTAGGTTTCTTGTTCTTGCAGCTGCCTTTAGGGGGCAGCAGAGCTCTCCACACACACAGAGAAAGAGAGCAAGAGAGAGAGAGAGAGAGGGGGAGGGGTTGGTGCGTTGGTGGTGGTGCTGGTGGAGGGGCTGATGGGTAGTGGTCCACAGTGATATCATTTTCCATCAGTTCCCCTTCCTCCTCGCTGCTCTGACAGGCAGCAGCTGAACAGATGAGGTGAGCTGGAGGAGGAGGAGGAGGAGGAGGAGGAGGAGGAGGAGATTTTTCCACTACCACATTTCACCTCCAGGCGACCGCGTCTGGAAAGACAATATTTCCCAAAAAGAGGTCATCAGTCAGGGGGAGCAGTGTTAGACGCGGCGTTGGACGCAGCGACAGAGTGCCAGTGATTCCTGTCTGGAGAGGAGCTTTTAAACATGCTGGACTGAAAGTCTTCATCTGACGCTCCGGAACAGACAAACGACTCCCTCCAATCTCCCCGACCTCCTCACAGAAAGGCTCCTTCTTCTTCTTCTCTCTTGGATCTCACAAACATTACATAAGCACAAATTGTTGACCAGTGACGGAAACGTCGCTGACATCCAATCTCAGAGTTTCTCTTAATGGGTGAATGTTTCTCCGGGTTGTCAGGATGAAATGCGTCACAAAGAGCGACTCTGCCAAGCAGACGTCCCAGAATTCACAGCATCTGCTCTGACACAATATCGCTGACTACACCGAGCGAGGGAGCGAGCGAGCGCTGACTGTTTCCTATCAGAGCCACATGACAGCCTGACAGCTGTGACGTAACTGACAGGTGCTGAGATTGTGCATGTCTGAGATTTACACGAGGCCGCAGACTTCACTGTCAGGATCCGTCAGAGTCCATTAAATTATTGCATGTTTAACTTGTGAAGGCAGCTAAGAGTATGAGGAGTAAGAAGTCTGTATCACTTCCCCTTTAGCCTGTTGACACTGTGGTGAAAAGGTGACAGAAAGCAGGAACAGATGTGAGAGCAGCCTGATCCTGTCCTGCAATCCAGACACCAACAAAATCCAAACATCAACCTTTGTAGAGGTTTTTAATCACACGGTTAAGTTTGGTGTCCACTCAGAGAGCTTTAACGGTGATAAAATGTCAGGATCAGCTCAATCAAAAATCTAATCTTTAATCTAATCTAATCTAAGCCTCAGGGGGAAAATAAACTTCTTGAAGTTTGGAAATCTGTTTGGAAAATTACAATTTTTCTCAGTCGCTTTGGTGCATTTCTGGTTCCTAAGCTACCTTTGGGGTACCACAAGGGTCCATTTTGGGACCAGTACTTTTTTTGTTATATGTCATTAATTTATGTGCCCACTCAGCACATTCACGGTACCATATGTATGCAGATGATACAATTTTGTATGTTTGTGCTGCTGCTCTTGATGCTGCACTTTCTAATCTACAGTCTGACTTTGATGAACTGCACCATGAGCTTAATTTTAAATTACTTTTGAATGGGAACAAGACTGAGGCTATGGTGTTTGGACCATATAAGACTGTACTCTCCCAATCTCGGTATCTGGCAGGACGTCAATCTTAACTTTAAGCAGCATATTGACTTGTTGTCAAAGAAACTTAAGTTTATTGTTGGTTTTCTTTGCAGGTTAAAATCCTGTTTTTCTTTGCCAAATGATTGGTAGCGATTCTTATCACAGCTTGATTATGGTGATACTGTGTATAGATTTGCTGGTCCAGCTGTCTTTGCAAAACTTGACTCTCTCTATCATGCTGCGTTGAGATTCATTTCAAATTCTGCTTTTACGACTCACCACTGTACATCGTAAACTCTAGTGGGCTTGT
The DNA here is from genome assembly GCA_030710495.1 of Labroides dimidiatus. Taxonomy (NCBI): domain Eukaryota; kingdom Metazoa; phylum Chordata; class Actinopteri; order Labriformes; family Labridae; genus Labroides; species Labroides dimidiatus. The sequence goes on along the minus strand of CM061158.1, from coordinate 3,634,575 downwards.
CCTCACTACCTATGCGCAGGATGAGGCACTGGAATGTTTTGATTTATAAGGCCTTGGATCCAGCACCTGGCTGTGCTGCAGCGCCCCCTCAGTTTGGGCTGAGGCTTGTCGGAGGAGTCTGTCTTATTTTGGCCCTTGGTCATGGAACGACCTCCAAACTAGACTCAAGCTGGCCTCTCTGGTCTCTTTGACCTGCTTTTTAGTTCAACATTTTTGTATGTTATAACTCAAGCAAATGAAATGAGGATTATTCGTTTTATAGGGAATGACTATCAAGCGTTCATAAGTACAGGTTCAAGTTCATTTTGACTCACATGACTTAAGCAAATGATGAAGTGTCAGACAGCTGAGAATTAAACAAAAACAATCCATTCATGTCCAAAAGCATCTGTAATCTGTTGCAATGAATGAGAAACTGCTGCTATGATGAACTAACAGTTATGAGAATTTTAACCCTAATCAAAGAAATACTCTGTAATAAATCTCCGCTCTTATTATTCTCATCAGTCGAGTGAAGAAACCCTGACAGAGGCCTGTGAGGTCAAACGTGTCCACACACAGTTCCCATGTGGACTCATTACAGGAAAGCTCTGAAGCTCTTTGAACTGTGTGAATTCACCAACATTCAACAAACAGCGTCTGTAGTAGCCTTTGTATCGTCTGCTGTGATCTGATTTGTGGTGCCTGACTGACACTCAGTGCGTCGTGTGATTAATCCGCAGCCTGTGAGATGTTGTAAACGAGTTCCTTTTGTAGCAGAGCTGACAGAAACGTCGGGCACATGTTTGCATTAAATTAAAGACGAGTATTGACACATCGCTTGATGCTGTTCGTTCGTCCTTACAGGCTTTAAAGTCCTTGAGAGGCAGAATGTTTCCATGTGGAAGCTGCAGTGAAATGTTTCTCCATCAACAGAAGATGTCTCAGAGTTTGATCATGAAAGGATCCGTTTGGTTTGAGGACCAAAAACCAAAACCAGGTCCAAGCACCGCACAGCCCCTCAACCCCTCAGGTGTGTTTCTCAGGTGCGTCTCTCAGTTGTGTCCCTCTTGTGTGTCCCTTAGGTGTTTCTCTCAGGTGTGTCTCTCAGGTGTGTATCTCAGTTGTCTCTCAGGTGTGTCTCTCAGTTGTGTCCCTCAGGTGCACCTTTCAGGTGTGTCTCTCAGGTATGTCTTTCAAGTGTGTCTCAAATGTCTCTCAGGTGTGTCTTTCAGGTGTCCCTCAGGTGTGTCTTTCAGGTAGGTCTCTCAGGTATGTCTTTCAAGTATGTCTCAGGTGTCTCTCAGGTGTGTCTTTCAGGTGTCTCTCAGGTGTGTCTTTCAGGTGTGTCTCTCAGGAGTCTCTCAGGTGTGTCTTTCAGGTTTCTCTCAGGTGTGTCTTTCAGGTGTCTCTCAGGTGTGTCTTTCAGGTTTCTTTCAGGTGTGTCTTTCAGGTGTGTCTTTTAGGTTTGTCTTTCAGGTGTCTCTCAGGTGTCTCTCAGGTGTATCTTTTAGGTGTGTCTCTCAGGTGTGTTTCTCAGTTGTGTCTCTCAGGTGTGTTTTTCAGATGTGTCTCTCAGGTGTGTTTCTCAGGTGCGTCTCTCAGTTGTGTCCCTCTTGTGTGTCCCTTAGGTGTGTCTTTCAGGTGTGTTTCTCAGGTGTGTCTCTCAGGTGTGTTTCTCAGTTGTGTCTTTCAGGTGTGTTTCTCAGGTGTGTCTCTCAGGTGTGTTTCTCAGGTGTGTCTCTCAAGTCTGTCTCTCAGGTGTGTCTCTCAGGTGCGTCCCTCAGGTGCTCCTCTCAGGTTTGTCTCTCAGGTCTGTCTCTCAGGTGTGTCCCTCAGGTGTCCGAATTCCTGTGATGGGTTTGAAGCAGACACAGTTCTGTAAAGCTCAGTGCCTCTTGCATTTGTTTGTTTTGACTCTGATAATCCGCTGCACACCAGGCTGCCTCATTGGTCAACACAGCTGTCAATCATTATGCCTAAACCTCCTCTTCTTATAACTTTAGATGACTATTCCTTTAATAGTTTCTGTTTGATAAATATCAACATGTATCAGCATCAATATCACATAATGACTCAGAGTCACTGTCAAAGACCACACTGCCCTGGTGTGGTTTGGAGGAGTACTGCAGAGCGACAGACGTATCAGAAAAGAAGTATGTGGAGTCAGAAATAAGGTAGACCTCCTTTCTTCCCCTCCACTCTGAATCTTGGGTGGTGCTTTTAAATGACTCATGAACATATTTGATAATTAACATTTTCTCGACATGTTTGTGAAATAAAAAGCTGGGGTCACAGCGAGACTTCACCATAGGCCATAAAAATGTGAATCAATCAGGCTCAAACCCCAGCGCTCACTGATTGACTCCATGTGTCGAGAGAAGATGGGATTTAATTCACAGAGTGCCAGGAAGAAGACGTCAATCTGGAGATGAAATACATCTGGAGTGTCAGCATGTTATCCTATGGGACTTTATGTCTTAAAGGGACAGTTACATGTTTAATGTTGTACAGATGACCCTGATCAAATCAGACACAGCAGAGAACCGGATCTGCATGGAGGAGGGTTGGAGAGAGGTTTGCAGGCCACAGAGAGCTTGAATGTGGACCAGAGCTGACTCCAAACTGATTCAGAACCTGGCACATTTGGTCTTCCTGCCCTGCCATAGGAAGAAAGAGCGTTTTAATGAAAGCTGACTCTTCACGTGGCCGTGCCACCACAGGCAGCCATGTTGGTGTAATTAAAGAAAGAGACAAAGACTGAAACTGAACAAAGACAAAACAAACCCCTCCATGTTTTTGTGTTTATCCTCAGAGGAATCCTCACAGATTCTTCCTTCCAGAGACTGGGCCCTTCAGGGACTCGGAGGCGGCTTCATGTGGTCTTGGTCGCATTGGGAAAGGTTTGTGGTTTGAGTGTCTGCAGCAGGGAGACCGCCGCTGTGAATTCACCAGCAGTCATGAGTTAATTTTTAAACCAGCCAAGGTTTCAGAGCTCACACGTTTGCAGAGCGTTCCTGCAGGCTGTTTGGTCTCACACCAAAACCTTTCACCAACACGATACCATGACTTCCTGTTTGTCAACCAGTACTTCTTTATGAGTCAGAGCTGGGAAACTTTGGATTACAGTTCGAAAAACAGCCAGCACTTTCAGATAAGACCCTCGTTGGTTCCCTGACTTTCTAAAAACTGCCAACATGTCTTATTTCTTCAAATTTTGATCACCCAAATCCATCAAATAGCAGCAGGATAAGCTGTTTGGCACTGACACAGATGATATGGCAAAACTCATCCCACAAATGCACGTTCAAAACAAACAAACAGGAAACAAACAGGATTTACAGAATACGTCATTAAAACAAAGAAATAATCTACCAAGCATGAATCTTAAATACTTTTTGTGCTAAGAAGACTAGAAGAGGACAAGATGAAGACTGCAGAAGTGCAAAAAAGCTGCAGATGTCCCAACGAACCCAAGTTTTTTCTCTTTCTGAGATTCAAGTGGGCCTGAAAGTTGCACAAGTTACATATTCGATGAAGCGCCACTGCTCAGGCATCCAGCAGTAAAAAAGAGGCTTATGTATCTGATCCAGAGGGCTCTGACTTGCCGGACAAGGGACACAGATGGAACGCAATTGACCTATGGCTAAGTCCCGCCCTCAAATGCAATGAGCCAATCACAGTGCGTATATCCATTCCCATACACTCAGACATTCTCTGCTGAATGTCCGTTGAAAAGCTGTCTGTTTCGTTTGGTTTTATCAGGTTTTTTCTGAGGTCTGAAGCTCAAAAATGGACAAACGGTGTTGATGGGGTACATGAAGCTCCAACGCAAGGTAACCTGAGAGGCTGGGCGACGGGGTGTGTTTTTAAACTTTTCCTTAAGCCACATCTCCATCCAGTAAAGTGTCTTCTTTGGATAAAGTTGTGCTGTAGACCACAACATCAACTCAACGTCTGGTCTAAGTTAAGTCAACATCGTATTTGAGGCGACATGTTGTCACTTTGCTGTAAAGAAATATAAAGTTATCTTTAACATCTCTAACGTTAGCTAAAGATAGCCTAGTGTTAGCTCCTAGCTGTGTCGTTCATCATGTCTCTTTGTTTGTTGGAGTTCATTGGCCTGTTTTGTTCTAGTTTTTGTTCTTTGCTGATCGTCCATCATTGTCAGCTGTTGTCCAAAGGGCTTTAGTTAAGCTAACGTTAGCTTCTGGAGCTTAGCTTCATTAGCTTATCTGTAATAGCCCAGATAACAAAGGTTGACAAATGTTCTGCTGAATGATCAATGATCAGTCATCAATCATTAATGGCCTCCTGTGAACTGTCTCCTACTGTGACACCTGCCGTAGCGCCTGTCACTGAATGTTCATTGGTTGTCCGGCGCTGGAGGATTTTGGCAGTCTGGCAACTTTACCTTCCAGTTTCATTCCAGATCCAGCAGCTCTGCAGCAGATGCTCAAGACTTTGACTTTATCTGGAAGCCAAAGAATGATGCATCAATCAGCACAGAGCAGATCAAACAAGACGAGAAGACAGGAAACAAGAGGGCATCAAAATAACCAGCAGTTTTTGCACTGGTTGCCCAACCTGCCCCAGTAAACCTGAGGTTTCCTTCACTCAGCACTCCTTTCCATCCTGATCAAACATTCTTATGAAACACTGAATCCAGCTGGCGTTTTCAGCCTGGAATAAGACACTAGAAGAATCTCTAAAAGTTCAGTCTGATAATATTCGCTCTGATTCCAGTCCCTCCGCTCTGACAGGAGCACGGAGCGGGAGTTTAACGTCAGCGAGCGTTATTATGGCAGCAGAAACATGAAGATTAATCAAGATTTTACTCCGGCCCCACAGGGACCTCCATGGAGTCTGATCCTAATGGAGGTTATTATTATAATTATTATTACTCTGTCTTCATTTCTCTCCAAACATTCATGGAGCTGAGCCCACATGTAATGGGATATAAGTGCCTTCATCCTCAGTTCCTAAAATTTACACTCGTTCTGTTTTCATCCAGTCAGATCCTCTTAAAGGCTGACGACTCGCAGCTGAATTCCTCACGTACTCTGTAAGGTTATCTTATTCCTGATATAAAGCGTCACGCTCTTTGGTAGATTCCTCATCAATCAACCATCAAACACAGATTATTTTCCTTCCTTTAGGTTCGATAATGTCCTAATCTTTACACCAGAGAGCAGAATCCATCAAACGCTCAGAAAACTGAGATTATTTAATCAAACAGCTGGAGACATTTAGCAGTTTAGCAGTTTTCTAACACGTCTTGTTTTGTTTATAGTGGTATTATATTTTATTTTATTATTATTATTGTACTTGTTTTTACCTGCTGTTATCCACCTTTTTCCCTGACTAACCATAGTTCATCGCAATTGCCGGTTCGGCTCTTCTGGTTTAATGTTTTGTTTACGTCGCCGTGGAGACCACGAAGCTGACGCTGTTAGCCTAGCCGTCATACTCGCTCTAATAACTGACTTTTAAAAGCAAGAAAGTGACAAAATGAACAAAAATCAGATGATGATGATGATTCCACGCAAGTTGTTTTGAGCTAGCTAGGTTTTATCAGCCTAATGAAGCTAGCTAGCTAGCTAGCTAGCTAGCTAGCTAGATAGCTAGATAGATAGATAGATAGATAGATAGATAGATAGATAGATAGATAGATAGATAGATAGATAAAGCTGCTGATAAAGCTGTGAATTTGAGCTCAGAGCGTCGACCTTAAGAATTTTCTTTAAATCTACCTAAGGGATATTTTTATTCAAGGGTACCGTATTTTACTATTATGCCCTGTTTTCACCAAGCGGTCTGGTCTGGATCAGTACAGTTTGGTACGGGTCCGATCGGTAAAGCCTGATCCTATTTGTGTTTTCATGGCCCTTCTTGGTAGGCGGAGTGCAAGCAGGATGCCGATAGCTGCGTCAGCTTCGTAATAGTGTGCCGGTGTGACAGCAGCACGTTAGAAAATTGGCCGCCTCCTCGCTTCCAGTTGCACCACAGCTCATCTTTCGGAGGATCTCCCTGGAAAAATACAGCCACATTTTTGTTTGCAGGGATACGATTTAACAATGTCTGAGGAGGTCGAAGAAACAAAAACTTCAGACGAACAGCAGGAAATAGAAGGACAAAGTAATCAGCCCAGAGAAAGCAGAGGAAGCCAAGCTGAAGGCAAGGTATCAGGCTCAGACCTTCTCAGAAAAAAGGCTTCAGAAGGGGCCAAAATACTTTGATTCTGGTGATTACAACACGGCCAAGGCGAAAATGAAGAACAAGCACTTGCGAAGGCAGATTCTTGAAGTATTTGCAGGCTATAAATTGTCACTGACTGCAGTCCAACAATGTAGGAGACTAAAATGTTTCTTGATATCTAAAAAAGAAGAAGTAGAGATTACCTCCCCAATTGTTTTACCACATTTGTAAAAATGAATGGCCTCTTGTGCTTTCTTGTTAATTAACAGAAGATTTTCACCTTTCGGAATAAATGCCTCCATGCAAAGTGGCTTAAAAGCAAAAAAAAAAAAAAAAAAAAAAAAAAAAGAAAATTGGTGTCAAAAGAAATGAAAGAAATAAAAACGGTGTCAAATCAAAGAGGAGAAACTGATTTGTATCAATGCTGCAATAAAAACTGTTTTACTCTGTAAAGAACGAGTAAAGGTGGAGTTTAGAGTCATGATATAAAGTCATTGATTTAGTTTTTTTTTCTTCTTTCTGAGACTGAGGATTATTGGACATGAGATCAACGGAGTGCGGTCGGATTTACACCAAACGGGAAAATTTAAAGGATGAAAAAGACTGTCAGACGTTAAGGGTGAAAGCATCGACCTTCTTATTTCGTTTGAATCATTTTTTGTTCATTTTGTAGCAATCGGTGTCAAAGTTAACGTGTTTTTTTTTTGTTTGCTGTTAAATTTTGTTTGTTGCACTGAGCTGGATGCTTTTTGAGTTTGAGGTGTGTGCCGCGATTTCAAACTACATTAAAACTTACCGCTGCTGCACAGGAAGGGACGATTCTTTCAACCAATCAAAGGACTGCAGTGTTTCTAGCTCCACCCTCTGGGGTCAGATGGGTATGTCTGTCACTCCAACAGAAGGGGACCAAAAAGTGGGACGGTATTGTTCGGTTATTTGGGGACCTGTCCCGGTTTAAGTCAAAGGAAACGCTACAAAATGCTGCCGTACCGAGACGAACCAAACTGAACTGAACTGTTCTAATCCTCAAAATATAAAATACAGTCAGACACACCCTGGATGACGGCAGAGTGCACTTTAGACCAGGTGCTTTACATCTTGTAAACACGCCCCCTCCCGTCTGCGAGGCTGCAGAACATTTTAACACAGACAGTAACATGTCATCCTGTCCATGCAGGGATTTCACTCAGCCGAGGAGAGAACAGAAACTCTTTCTCTCCGTCCTGAAGTCTGTCGGACCCTAAAGACTCAGAGCTGCAGCACAGATGGAAGCAGCTGGAGCATGCAGAGGAGCGTAGTGTCAGAGAGCAGATGGTTTTTACGCAGACGCATCAGATTTAGAGCCTGATTCATCTCCTGCCAAAACTGGCCATGCACCTGAAGGTGTTACCTGCCAGAGTTCATCCCTGCCCGCGTTTGGTTGGTTCGTTGGCGGGCGTTCATTCAAATACATGTTCAGATTCACACAGATGCACACTCAGCAGATTCAGACAGGTGGAAGGAGTCCAGTTTCAGGTCACATCTCAGGTGTGGAGGTGAACGAGCCAAACGATGAGAGTGTGCTCAGGTTTTCCACTCCGACATGTGCTTCACACCTGGACGACACGGACCCTGCAGCCTGCTCGTCCGCACTCTGCAGCAGCTTAAAGATTCAAATCTCCTCCTTATACGAAGTTTCTCAGCAGCTGTTTTCTGCAGCACGCTCAGAATTCAGTCTTTAAGCATCAAACATCAATCTGTTTCTTTCTTTTTTCCAAAGCCCACAACTCATTTTTAGTTTTGTGCATAGAAATAGACGTGATGGTTGACAGATGTTTTCTTCTCCTCCAAAAGAAAACAAGTTTTCTGCCTGATTAGGTTTTTCATCAAGTTTGGCCGAGGCAGCGTCGGGGGCAGCTGTGTATCAGGTGTGAATTCTGGCACCAGCATGTTTGTTTCTGGTCATATCGGAGGAACTTCAGGTCTCTAATCCTTCCCTTCGTGGTAACAAGCTGCAGCAAATGATAAAACCTAAATGTCTTCTCTATCCCGGACATGTCCTCTGGGTTTGGCTCAGCTTGTTCTACAGACCATTAATATTAATGATAAAACGCTGCACTGGGCCGCTGGCATTGTTCTGATGTGCCTGCCTGTAAAGACGTTAAGCATGCATACCACAGGATCCGGCCTATTCTCAGAAGGCCTGTTAGTCAAAATTTCGGAATAACAGGCCTTCTGATTTTCTGACTAACAGACCCTGTTATTTTAGGATTAAAGGGTCTTCTGAATTTCTAACTAATGGGCCTTCTGACCGATGGGTCTTCTGAATTTCTAACTGACGGGCCTTCTGACCGATGGGTCTTCTGAATTTCTGACTAACAGGCCTTCTGACCGATGTGTCTTCTGAATTTCTGACTAACGGGTCTTCTGACCAATGGGTCTTCTGAATTTCTGACTGACGGGCCTTCTGACGAATGGGTCTTCTGAATTTCTGACTAATGGGCCTTCTGACAGATGGGTCTTCTGAATTTCTGGCTAACAGGCCTTCTGACCAATGGGTCTTCTGAATTTCTGACTAACAGGCCTTCTGACCAATGGGTCTTCTGAATTTCTGACTGATTGGCCTTCTGACCAATGGGTCTTCTGAATTTCTGACTAACGGGCCTTCTGACCGATGGGTCTTCTGAATTTCTGACTAACGGGCCTTCTGACCGATGGGTCTTCTGAATCTCTCACTAACGGGCCTTCTGACCAATGGGTCTTCCGAATTTCTGACTGACGGGCCTTCTGACCGATGGGTCTTCTGAATTTCTGACTAACGGCCTTCTGAATTTCTAACTAACGGGCCTTCTGACCAATGGGTATTCTGAATTTCTGACTGATGGGCCTTCTGACTAATGGGTCTTCTGAATTTCAAACTAACAGGCCTTCTGACCATTGGGTCTTCTGAATCTCTGGCTAATGGGCCTTCTGACCAATGGGTCTTCTAAATTTCTCACTGATGAGCCTTCTGACCGATGGGTCTCCTGAATTTCTGATTAACGGCCTTCTGAATTTCTAACTAACGGGCCTTCTGACCAATGGGTATTCTGAATTTCTGACTGATGGGCCTTCTGACTAATGGGTCTTCTGAATTTCTAACTAACAGGCCTTCTGACCAATGGGTCTTCTGAATCTCTGGCTAATGGGCCTTCTGACCAATGGGTCTTCTGAATTTCTGACTAACGGGCCTTCTGACCGATGGGTCTTCTGAATTTCTGACTAACGGGCCTTCTGACCGATGGGTCTTCTGAATCTCTCACTAACGGGCCTTCTGACCAATGGGTCTTCCGAATTTCTGACTGACGGGCCTTCTGACCGATGGGTCTTCTGAATTTCTGACTAACGGCCTTCTGAATTTCTAACTAACGGGCCTTCTGACCAATGGGTATTCTGAATTTCTGACTGATGGGCCTTCTGACTAATGGGTCTTCTGAATTTCAAACTAACAGGCCTTCTGACCAATGGGTCTTCTGAATCTCTGGCTAATGGGCCTTCTGACCAATGGGTCTTCTAAATTTCTCACTGATGAGCCTTCTGACCGATGGGTCTCCTGAATTTCTGATTAACGGCCTTCTGAATTTCTAACTAACGGGCCTTCTGACCAATGGGTATTCTGAATTTCTGACTGATGGGCCTTCTGACTAATAGGTCTTCTGAATTTCTAACTAACAGGCCTTCTGACCAATGGGTCTTCTGAATCTCTGGCTAATGGGCCTTCTGACCAATGGGTCTTCTAAATTTCTCACTGATGAGCCTTCTGACCGATGGGTCTCCTGAATTTCTGATTAACGGGTCCTCTCACAAACAGAATCAGGCTTTAATGATCCGACCTGTACCAAACTGTACTGATCCAGACCGGACCACTTGGTGGAAACGGGGCTTTTGATTCGATGAATTCGATACTTGGCGACCAACCAGCCAGCAGTGCTACTGGAGCTCTGAACTCGGCCATAGCCACATGGACTCCGTCCTGCAGACTGACATTACTGATCCTGGTACGTTTTGTTTCTCAAACACCTCGTTGTAATCCTTAAATGAAGACACTTGCTAAAAGTAGATCGTGTGGTTCTTCTGGAGAGCTCTCCATGTTTGTTTTGGTGTTTTTCCACCTCTGCATCTGCAGTACGATCGCTGAACTGAAGGCAGGTGGCAAATATATCAAGACCTGTAGATCATCTCAAGTTTCAAGGGTGTTTTTTTGGGCATAATTAGAACTATTACAACATCTGAGGTTTGTTTGAAACGTGGTGAAGGGTCCAACAGTGATTTAATCATTCCGTATGCAGAAGTAAACTGCTACAGGTTCTGACAGCTCCAACTACACTTTTTGTTTAGTTTCCCAAGTTTTGCCATGTGCAGACGTCTCAGACATCAAATTATCTGAGGAGAATGTAATCAAAGTCAAAGCTCGTCACTGTTTTTGTAAATACGACCCTGCAGGAGTTGGACAGCTTCTCTGGTGGTTATAATCACCGAGCTGTGTGCAGAAAGCCACAGGAAACAGACATTAGCGGAGCCATAATGGAGCTATTAAACCAATCAACCAGTTTGGTGTGACGGGGAGATGAGACACGCTTCATTTAGTCCAACCAGAGGAGGAAATGTTTACACCTGGAGTAATAAAGGAGCTACCTTTCAGATTAACGTCCTGTAATGAGCTCAGGATTTGAGTCTGCTAACTGTCCGTCAAAGCTGCTCGATGTAGCTCAGGCGTTCCTGCGATAGTCAGAACTGTTTCCATCTTGAGCAGAGTCTCTTTAACTTCAAAGAAGGAGGCCAGCACATGGTCTCATTTTACACTTCCATAATAAAACCTATTAGCATATTTCTTCACATGTGCGTCGTTTTCTCTCAGCCTCCCTGAAACCCTCCGTACGGGCGACATCAAAAGAGAGAAAATGACACGGACGAATCCGAGCGCTGTGTTTGTTGTCGTTCACATCTGCGTGTCTTTTCTCTGACACAACTTACAATCATGTTTAGTCGTTCCCGACCCGCCTGGTCTCCAGATCCGCCCCAAATGGCTCGTCAGTGAAAGTGGTTTGATGCTCTGAGATGATCCTGGAGGGGTTTAGGAGGCACCTGTGAGGTTGTGGTGAGTGACAGGTGTTGCACACTTGAACACTTCAAAGTTTTGATTCACAGGGTAAATGAATGCGTAACGTGGGAATTTTAAAAACAGAAGAAGAATCTGAGGCTTCAAAAGCAGAAGTTTGCCAGAAAGTCCAGATGTATAAAACAGCGTGAACCAGCCTGAATCTGCATGTCATTACATGTTCTCTGTGTGGAAAAGGAAAAGAGGCCGACTGTAACCCCCAAATCCAAAGTCTCATGGACCAAACCAACATCTTTCTTTGACATCCCTGAGTGCAGCATGTTTTTTTTAGTGAGGGCTGCACTGATATCATGATTTGTCCTCACTGTAGCGTCCTGGTAGTTCAGACAATCATTCCTGGTGTAACGTAGAGCTGCCCCCTTCCGTTGGACTCTGGAGAAACACACCAGGAATAGACAAGGAGGATCTCATCTGGCCAGACTGAGGAAAGACGTCAAAGCCCAAAATCTGCATCAACACCTCTGACATGAACTTGAGCCACCTTTATTTTTAAGGCCCATTAGTCAGAAAATCAGAAACCCCTTTGGTCCTGAAATCACAGTCTGTTAGTCAGGTAATCATAAGCCCCTTTTGTCAAAAGGCCCTTTAGTCAGATAATGAAGAATGTCAACCAAATCTAAACTAGTTTTTTGACTAATGGGCCTCCTGATCTTGTGACTGAAAGCTGGGTTATGGTTCCTATACAGACATCAATCAATCAATCAATCTTTATTTATATAGCGCCAATTCATAACAAACATTATCTCAAGATGCTTTACAAAAGCGTTAACAGGACTAGACCAGGGGGAGCAGTTTTTGACCCATACTGCAGCCAGCCACCAGGGGGAGCAGTTTTTGACCCATACTGCAGCCAGCCACCAGGGGGAGCAGTTTTTGACCCATACTGCAGCCAGACACCAGGGGGAGCAGTTTTTGACCTATACTGCAGCCAATCACCAGGGGGAGCAGTTTTTGACCTATACTGCAGCCAGACACCAGGGGGAGCAGTTTTTGACCTATACTGCAGCCAGCCACCAGGGGGAGCAGTTTTTGACCCATACTGCAGCCAGCCACCAGGGGGAGCAGTTTTTGACCCATACTGCAGCCAGCCACCAGGGGGAGCAGTTTTTGACCCATACTGCAGCCAGACACCAGGGGGAGCAGTTTTTGACCCATACTGCAGCCAGCCACCAGGGGGAGCAGTTTTTGACCCATACTGCAGCCAGCCACCAGGGGGAGCAGTTTTTGACCTATACTGCAGCCAGCCACCAGGGGGAGCAGTTTTTTTTTTTTGTTTGTTTGTTTTTTTTGGTGACCTCAATTCCAGTCAAATGAGTTGATGTCCAGTTTTTTTTTACAGTCTATGATCCTCACTGGCTTCTGGGATATTCAGTGTGTAGGTTGGCTCTCCATGAGTGGTTCTCAAGGTCCTCAAGCTGGTCTAGAAGTGGACTTCTTTGGGGTACAGAGGTTTCTGATGGTGGACTGCTGAGGCAAGACGTTCATAGTTGTCTCCAGTCACAGACTCCAGAGCGGTAAGGCGGTTTTGGAAAGATTTGTGGGTTCTTGAGTAAGAAAAAATACTCTGTCTTCCTGAAGTGTTGACCTCTGTTTTTCAAACTCTTAGCTAACATCTTAGAGTTTCTCATTTTGCTGTGACTATTTTAAACAAACCAGGAGAAGATGTTTATGTCGAAGGGCAAAGTGAGGTAAGAAATTATTGGAAGGTGGAACATCCCTCCATGGAGGTCAGCGTTTACAGCAGTGAGCTCTTAGACTGCGTCTCTTCTTTCTGTTTACCTCAAACAGACTTCATCTTGAGACGGAGGTTTAATGAATGATTTTCTGTGTTTATCAGAATATTCTGGACCTCCAGAGCTGCAGAGAGCTGTCAGATCTCTGATGCGATGAGATAATCTGTGATAATGACGGTCCAGACACATGACTGACAGTCCATCAGATAAACAGCGTTCGGGGATTAGGTTAATAATCTGAGTCTGCTCACGTCTGTCTGTATGACTGACGGCTCACTCCAAACTAAAGTCAGTGAAAAACGCCCCAGGTCACATTTAAAGTGAGGCCAGTTGGCTGAATCATCCTTTTCAACTCAACTGTCCTGATTTCCTGGATTATTACATTGTGACTCGGAGCGAGCGATATCACAGGCTGTTTTAGGTCTCTTTGTGTTTTCGCTGGTGGACAGGAGGGTTGATGAGGAGAGCTCAGGGAGACCATGATGGATGGTGAGGTGGAGGGTTGAGAAGTTCATCAACAAATTAAAGGGACTTGAAGCTGCATCTGTGGAAGCAGCTGAACGTTTCATTTCCATCGTCAGTTTCTGTTCTTGGAGGATGACAGGTTCTCAGAGACATGATGGAGCTCCACGTCAGTCTTTCATTTGCAGAATGCTTTAACTGATGCTTGGTATGCTGCTCTAATATCAGTTATAAAACACAAATTCTTGCTGTGACCAGACATGACGGACTACACGTTAGACCCAAATCAATCACAGTCCGTCATATGTCATGATTTGCATGCTGTTCTGCACCAAATACCTGACATCTGTTCATGTCAGGGAACATTTAAACTGATGGTATCGAGGCTTTTCATGCACATCTTTAATAGAAGTTGTCAGAATTTGGGATTTATTTCGCATTTTGAGTGTTTTTTTCTTCTTCATGCAACAAATCATCGCAGACTTCGATCAGAAGCTGCAGGTTACATACATGTATGTAAAATATTCAGAGCACGCAGGTTCATGGAGAGGGGAGGGTTTCGTTCAGTCTTGTTTCGTGTCACCGTGGTGTTTGGTAAAAGGGTCCAGCTGCAAAAACCGAACATGCTTCAGGTTCAGTATCTAAAAGAAAAGGGACCAAAACTGCAACCAAAGGGTCTTGATTTCAGTCCGAGAAGTGCTCAGTTTCCTTAGGTAGTCTGGGTATTTTTGACCGAGCAGATATCTGTCAGACCCAAGAGGTTCTGAAAGTCACCTGGAATGATCACAAGGGGAGAAACACAGGACGTCCAGAGTCCAGGGGCCATGCATCCACTAAGCAGGTCAGATCCAGGTTTTCCTGCAGGCCTGTTGTGGACCCAACGTAGTGAAGCAGCCTGCAACTACCCTCACAGCCAGGAGATGGACGCCTGAGGCTGACAGAATGAACAGACTGGAGCAGACATTGCGCTTCATGTTTCACTCGTTTTGATGAGTCATAATGAAAAAATAATCCCTCAATTAAAGGTCTCAATAATGAGACCTTTAAATAATAATTAGATATTTTTAGCACGTCATCGCCAAAGCGACTCAAATACAATTTGTAACATTAATTATGTAGGAAAAATGTATTGCTTATTAGGCAGAAAGAGGAAATAATGGATCAATTATAGAATATAAAAATAATAATATTGACTGAAAATAATAATAACCAAGCTGAAAATATGAGACGATGCTGAAGTGCTACAGTGTATCACAAAAGTGAGTACACCCCTCATATTTCTGCAGGTATTGAAGTATCTCTTTTCATGGGACAACACTGACAAAACGACACTTTGACACAGTGAAAAGTCGACTGTGTGCAGCTTTTATAACAGTGTACATTTATTTTCCCCTCAAAATAACTCAAAATATAGCCATTGATAGCTAAAACCCAAAAGTGAGTACACCCCTTAGTGAAAGTTTCTGAAGTGTCAATATTTTGTGTGGCCGCCATTATTTTCCAGAACTTCCTGTACTCTCCTGGGCCTGGAGTTTACCAGAGCTTCACAGGTTGCCACTGGGATGCTCTTCCACTCCTCCATGATGACATCACAGAGCTGGTGGATATTCCAGACTTTGCGCACCTCCACCGTCCACTTGAGGATGCCCCAAAGATGTTCTATTGGGTTTAGGTCTGGAGACATGCTTGGCCAGTCCATCACCTTTCCCCTCAGCCTCTTCAGTAAAGCAGTGGTCGTTTTCGAGGTGTGTTTGGGGTCATTATCATGCTGGAACACTGCATCCTTTGTGTCTGCTTGAGGCTGGCTCTGGAAGTACCTGAAGTCTCAAACACACCAAGCCAAAAAAAGACGTTTTCACAGCTGAAATAAACATCTTTATAGCCTGGTACAAAAAATCCCATCTGAATCGCTAATTTTGCTAACGGCACGCACTGCACGGGGGGTGAATATTTTTCTATCTCTGCAGTTAAGAAGATCTTAAGATCGCCAGATCTCGTCTTAAAGGCCTTCCTCTTTGGATCTGTCTCCTGTGACACTGAGCCAGAGGAAATGAGGATCAGAAAAACGATTCCACTCGAGCTTTAACGAACAGATCAGTCAGTTTATGCCCATCTGAGGTCAGAGTTTCTTTTATTCACGCAGCAGGAGGCGAAGGATGGGCGTGTGCCGCCCTCAGTTCTGCCTCGCAGGCTGAGGAGGTAATGGAAACAAGGTGAGCGTCAGAAGATGAGCAGAAGATGAGGAGGAAGGCAGGAGGAAACCATTAAGCTTTATGTGTTCTGTTTCTGACATTTAAAAAAGAAACAAAAGAATCTTTTAACAGCACCAAGAAACCCCTCCGACAAACAGGATTAATGTGTTCTCACAGGCAGCGTAATCCAAGAGATCAGCTTTTAATCCATGATGAGGAGCAGATGATGTTTGTGAAAGCATCGGTTCTTTTTTTTTTTTCTTCTTTTTTGTCTCCTTTTAACTTTTATTACATGTATAGAATCATACATGTTTGTATGCACTAATTGGTGAATAAATTTAAAGAAAAAATACATAAAAAATGAAAACATTGGTTCAACGTGTTCATTTTAAGATCGTGAAACGGGTCAGAATATAGAAAAAGAAACCGATAAAAAGGATATACGATAAACTGTACATTGTTTTTTTTTATTTGTAGCATTTTTGTCTGTTAAAAAATACTTAAAAGTGCTTTAATTTATTTTCAAAAAGTGCAAAATCAAAGAAAAGGCGCCGTCATGTGTCTAATCATCTCATTTTGAGGGCGAGGCTGAGGAGAAAGCAATCTGCGATCAATATCTATCAGCTCAGTCTGAAGAGTTTCCATCTGACAGTAAACTGAATAATAATTCTTTGAATCGTATAAAAAGAAAACAAAAGTTTTTTTTTTTTTTCCGCGCAGCTCTTTAACTGGACGCCAGCAGCCAAACTGGAAACACATCCCACACCTTGATTCCATCATCTCTGGATGGCTCTGGCTCCAGTTACTTTGTTTATTTGTGTGTTTGTTTGTTTGTTTTCCGTCCTCGTTAACTCTCTTCGACCGGTAATCTGGTTTAAAACGCACCTAAACGGGCGAAGTTGGCGCAAAAGCTCTGAGTGAGAGCTGCAGGAGTCGGCCTGGAAGGCTGAAAAGGGGTTTTATCGTAAAAGTCTTCAAAGTTATAAACTTTAGTCCTCACAGTTTTTCTCGGAGTCGTCATATTTGTGACGACTCTGAAACAGCTGGAGATAAAATGCTAATCGAAGCTGAATACAGATTCATTTCTGGAAGCCTCTCCGGGTTCTTGGAGTCTCTCATATGCACATGTGTTCGCGTCGTCTTCACCTCGGGTCAGGAATGGATCAGATATTTTCTTTGGACTTTCAGAATCAATTAATCGCTGATTATTTTGAAATGACTCACTTCCACTGATTGGAAATAACACAACGACTGTGTGATAAATAATAATGTTCCACGCTGAGCTTATTATCATGCGTGACTGACTGGAGACACATGTTTCACTCAGTTAGAAAACGCTCGCGGTGCGATCACAGTTATTAGCCTCTCTAACTCCTCCGTTCCACGCTGAAACAACACGTGAGCTCTCAGGGAGGTTCGTCCTACACAAACATCAAGTGGCGGTGAAATGATTCATCCGCCAGCGTGACGGTAAACAGATCAAAGTTGCTCCATGAATCAGGACCAACGTCGAAACGGAATCCATCAGTTATGCTGATGAATCTTTAACCAGAACAAAGGAAACAAACGAATCAGTGAGCACGCTCCGTGAATCCACCAGACTGAGGTCGAAACTAAAGCCTGCAGTTACAGCTTCTCACCACTGGGGTCACTAAAGAGACTGTTAGAAATGAAGTTACCGCTCCAAATACAGAGTGGTTATACCGGTTCTTTACTTCTACAGTTCTCAGAAAACATCAACATCGGTCATAGATTGAAATGCTGTTGGTTATTTTTCCTCTCTCTCTGTATACACTGTGCGCTCGTATCTCTTCTGTATACAGTTTAAACTTACAGTCTCTCCAATTAGTCGAGGTTTCTAGTAGAGACTCTTTTCTTCACTGTCACACTGAAATTCAGATCAACTGACATCAATGTTGATTAACTGAAAGTTATTTCTGCACATCAAAACTGACCAACACGGTCAGTCCAGGTTTACAGAGTTTATCATTTGTAGACAAACAGCAGAACTTCTCATTTTGAACTCAAACTTGGCTTCATTCATCAATAATATTTTAAATACTCAAAGTTGGATATTTAAAGTTCCACTGAGTGAGTTTCCTGTCTTGCTTTGGGGACTTTTCCAGAACTTGGGTTAAGGTACTGGGAACTCAACCTGGTCTCAAATTCAGGTGAAGAGGACTCTACTCAGACTCCACTTGGATTTTTTTTCTGTGGTGACTCGGACTCAACTCAAATATTTTTTGGTGACTCAGACTCTACTCAGATTTTTTCTTTGGTGATTCGGACTCAAGTCGGACTCTGCTCAGTTTTTTTTTTTTTTTTGGTGATTCGGTTATACTTGGGTTTTTTTCATTGGTGATTCAGACATGACTCTGACTCTACTCATTTTTTTTTTATTTTTTGGTGACTTGGTTCTACTCAGATTTTTTTCTTTGGTGACTCGGACTCGACTCGGACTCTACTCAGTTTTTTTTTCTTTGGTGAGTCAGTTCTACTCAGGGTTTTTTTTTTGTTTGTTTTTTTGGTGATTTGGTTCTACTTAGATTTTTCCTTTGGTGATTCGAACTCTACTCAGATTTTTTTCTTTGGTGACTCGGTTCTACTTGGGTTTTTTCTTTGGTTTTTTGGACTCAACTCAGAATTTTTTTTGGTGACTCACAGTGGACTCAGACTCTACTCAGTTTTTATTCTTTGGTGACTCAGTTCTACTCGGGTTTTTTTTTTTTTTTTTTGGTGATTTGGACTGTACCCAAATATTTTCGTTGGTGACTCAGACTCGATTTGGACTGTACTCAAGTTCTTTCTTTGGAGATTCGGACTTGACTCAAATATTTTCTTTGTTGACTCAGACTGTACTTAAATATTTTCTTTGGTGACTCAGGCTCTACTCAGAATTTTTCTTTGTTGACTCGTACTGTACTTGAATTTTTTCTTTGCTGTCTCTGGGTCTACTCGGACTTGAACACCGAGGACTCGACTACAACACTGATCATAGCTCACTGTGTTGCATCTTATTGTGTCTAATTGCACCGTATTGCATCTCATCTGATCCTATTGTATCGTGTCACAGTGGATCATCTCGCATCAGTGTCGAGTGTTTTCCTACATCCTGTGTCCCGGCGATAAGAGCTGAGTGCATCCTGTTGTTGCAGCATATTAAAGATAAGTTACGGTCTCACCTTCAGCAGCTAATCTGTCCCTCTGTCATCAGGTCAAACTTAAAGGTCAGCAGAATAATTTACCTCCATGTTTCTTTTGAATTCACCGCCATGTGCTGCTTCAAAGCCTCTGATCAGGATTCATAAAACATCTCTCAGATTTGTTGAGACAGAAGGAAATCCTCTGCTCGCTCACCTCTGAGGACTCCAGCTGCGTTTGATCCAGCTGTCAGTCATCAGGACTTATTTATTTTCTCAGGCTGAAAGATGCAAAAGCCGACTCCAACATGACGGGAAGCAGCAGACAGATATTTGGCGCGCTGATAAAAGAGAGAAGATGAAACAAAGTGCGAAGTGTTTTCTATTAGGCTGCATGAATATGTAAGGCAGGAATCTCTTTAAAATGTTTATTATGGGGTTGTGTCATGGGTTAGGATAATGTTTGCTCTGCACGCTCTCATGCTGAGTTTTACTGTCATTGTGGAGCAGGTTTGGTTTGACCGCGCTCTCTGAATTTCAGAAACAGAACATTTTGATACCATGTGTGAACTTTTAAAGCCTCATTAGAGTTTTGTTTGAAAGTTTGATTTCTTCTCAGATTGGAGAAATGAAACCCCACGCTGCTGTTTGTCACTGAATCAACCTGATCTTTAACCTGCCACGTGACCCACGGCTTCACTTACCAGGCTTCGAAACCATCTGGAGGATGAAACAGACATCAAGCTGTGCTGGAGAACAAAGCCCAAGCAGACATGCAAACAAACGCAGTTCCTCACGAGTCCACTTAAGGCTCTAGGAGCCAAGAAACCCCATCGGAACTCACATTATCCTTTTTAAAGCAGAAACTAACATTTCACAGGTCAGTACCACGTTTTTATCCTAACCATGTAGGTTTGTTTCATAAAGATAACCACGCAACAAGGAAACTTAGGGTTGGAGTCAAAGACCTGTAGAAAACAGATGTAGTCTCAGTGGCACCACCCATTGGATCTCAAGACGGGTTTTGAAGCCAACAATGGACTTGCACCAGATCTGTGTCCAGTCCATCTCTGCTCTGTTAACTGCATGCTGTCTCCCACTCCAATGATGATCCTCTCCTGGTTCATGTTGGGTTGTAAAACCTAAAACCTGTTGACTCCTGGTCTGGCTCTGCTCATTATGTCGCCTCGTTGTTGTAGATGAAATAAATACCATCTGGTTTGGACATGCTTTGTTTTATTTTGAAATTCACTGGCTGTCTTCATCAGCTTCCAGTCTTGACTCATCTGCTTTATGCAAATTGATGCATTGATGCTCCAGCAAAGATAGAAATGTCTTTATCTGATCGTGAGGACTCTGACTTACTGTTCAAAACACTAAAGCAAAAGCGAAAGGCTAAAACACAGGCTAAAGGCTAAACCATGAGCTAAGACAAAGGCTGAAGGCTAAAGGCTAAAATACAGACTAAAGGCTAAAACACAGGCTAAAACATGAGCTATTGGCTAAAACACAAGATAAAGGCCAAAACACAGGCTAAAACACAAGCTAAAAGCTAAACATGATCCTAAGGCTAAAACACAGGTTAAACCATGAGCTAAAGGCTAAAATACAAGCCAAAGTCTAAAACACACACTAAAGGCTAAATCATGAGTTAAAGGCTAAAACACAAGCTAAGGGCTAAAATACATGCTAAAAGCTAAAACACAAGGTAAAGGCTAAAACACAAGCTATAACATGAGCTAAAGGCTAAAACATGATCCTTAGACTAAAACACAGGCTAAACTATGAGCTAAAGGCTCAATCATGAGTTAGCGGCTAAAACATAAGCTGAAGGCTAAAACATGATCGGAAGGCTAAAACATGAGCTAAAGTGTTTGTAATAATGTTCATTCCAACCCACATGCAGCAGTTATTCTGCAGTGATCTGATCAAACGAGGATTATCAAATATTATACAAAAAATATACCAAATAAAATGATAAAGCTGCATTTTTTGAGCATTTTGTTTAAAGCGTTAACAAACATTTCAGTTCCAAACCTAAGAAGTTTCTGGCTATTTTTTGATGGTTCAGACATTATTTATATTTCTGCATAACAGAAACATTTCTGATCAATGGGCTACCTTTTTATTTTACTTTTTACTGAAGCATGTTGTGAGTCGTTATTTATGTTTTGCATCATAGAAAATTTTCACTCCAAACAAAAATGGGATGTTTTAAATAAATCTACGGTTTATAAAGCTACCTCGTCTTTGGGTGTCTTTGGATATTTTTGCAGTATCTCTAAGAGACCAGGTAGGGGGTCCTTTTTTTAGAGCTTTCAGAATATGGTCATCACTCTATTTATACCAGACCATAAACATGTATATTGTTGCTGCAATAGTTGCCGTTTTTACATGGGTGTTTATGGGGATCCTTGAATTTTTGGAGCCAGCCTCAAGTGGACGCTTATGGAACTGCAGTTTTTCTTGCATTGGCTTTATTTGATGCATGATTTAAGGACAAAATATTCTTTAATACTTAAACTAAATGTGAGATCTTTGACTCTGAAAAAAAAAAGTTTGTTTGCAAAAATATTGAATTTTTAGTCCCGTTTTCTCAAAGTTTCATTCTTCAGCTCCGTCCACAGCAGCAAGACGCAAAAGAAGGATTTTATAAATTTTAAAGTTCTTCTAATGAGTGTTATGTCTCTTCTATTTCTTAATCTTTGCTCTGTGATCATTGATCATGAGATTTCTTTAAGCTTGGTGTTTAAATTGTTTCTGACCAAACTGCATCATGGGAGTTGTATTTTTATGTCAAAGTGTACCACAGACTTGTCAGCAAAGAATTAAATATCTCTGCTGAAGCTGTTCTTGTTTTTGGGTTCTGATGCTTCAGTCTGGAGCCTTTTAGATCCAGATCCAGCGTCAGATCTTGATCCGTGTCCAGAGTACAGTACAGACTGATCCATTGTTCTGAGCCATCTGGTTGGTGTTTCTTAAAACTGATTGACTGACATTAAGTTAACAATAAACAGCATTTCTGGATCTTTCTTTTATCCTCCTTCACACACGTCATTGGAAAAAAGTCAATAAACATGTCGCTGACGTTTCCTCTTTTCATTTATTTCCCTCCTGCCTCCGTCAGGTTTTTATAATCTGTAATCCAGATTAAACAGACCCTGGTCAGACCTGTGTGAACATCGACATGTCACACCTGGAGGAGGTCGGTAATCCCAGGAGGAGCCAGATTATCCTGTGCTGACAGATCTCAGAGGAGAACCTGTTGCTCTTTGTTTGTTTGTTTGTTTGTTTGTTTGTATGTGAGAAGTCCTGATGACACTTTGTTTATTTGAACCCCGTTTGGAAAATATCCTCCAGTGAAATCCCCACAAACCTCTCCTCCTCCCTCTGTCTTCACCCGCATAGCTCTGCAGTGAGCGAATGTCTTCAAATGACCCACATTTGTCACAGTGATTTTCCATCTGTGCTCTTCACATGGTGGGGATTATATCCTGGATCCAGACGCTGCAGATGTGGTCATCGTGTTGTTGTTTAACATGTTTTAATCACTGGACCTTCCTCCAGCGTCCAGGTTCGGATTGAGGCAGGCCCAGAAAGACCGACGGCATCTTGATTTGGTCCTCCGGCCTGAGATCTAAGAGTCAGGATGAAGAGCCATCAGGATGAAGAGCCATCAGGATATCTGGACTCTCAAACACGCTGCCTCCATCAGAAGATTCCTCTGAGATAGACTGATGAAAATCAAACATGGAGCAGAAGGAAAGTGGAGTCCAACTCTTTAAAGACACTTTTTTATATCCTGAAGTTTTCTTATCGTCTGCAGTTCCCATGAAAAGGTCAAAAACAGAGACTGAAAAATAGTTTCAGAAGCACCGTTTACAGACTGTTTGCTGATGGAAAGTTGTCAGCTGCAGGTTTTCCAGGAAATGATTGAGATTTTTCAAAATAAAACTCTGAATTGTGCAATTTATTTCAAAGATTAGAGAATCCCACAAACTTCTCACAGAGTCTCAGAGGGGCCCACACGTCCCTTTAAATCAGACACTGGATTATTAACCAGGGTACACTTGTTTAAGCGGTATTTATTTATTTATTTATTTATTTATTTATTTATTTATTTATTTATTTATTTATTGCCTATATAGAAAATTAAACGTGAAAAAGAACGATTCATAATTATTGGGAAAAATAATAAAACAAAAACATTTAAGACTGTGCAATCTGTGTACTCACTGGTTAAATACACTCTGTAATACCTGTTTAACAAAGTTCATCTCTTCTTACTCATAATGTAAATCGTTTCTTTTTATCTGGTTCAGTATTTGCTGCTTATTTTTAATTTTTTTTGCTTATCTTATCACTTATTTTAATACTCTGTTTCAACTTACTTCCAATTGCTGTAGTTTATGAAGAATAGTCAGCCACCACCTCCACAGGGTCCACAGGGTCCACAGGGTCCACAGGGTCCACAGGGTCCACAGGGTCAACAGGGTCCACAGGGTCCAGGACTGATCTGGTCTTCAGTCTGTTCAGTCTTGCTCTCCTGTAACTTGTCGTTCACAGCAGGTGAAATCCTTCAATGTGGTGTTTGTGTCCGGTGTTAGCTCTGTTAGCCACGTCGCATTAGCCCCTACTAGTGATATTAACATTAAAATAATTTTTTAAGACTTTTATAATTATTATTATCAGGTACAGAAAATGATTCTGAAAACTCTCGTATCGAACTAAAGAAGGTTAACTCTGTGGGATTTCCTACCTTGAGGAAGTTGCTACCTTGTTGGACAAAAATGGAGCGATGCTATCTACGCCCATCGCAGGCGCTCAGATGACGTTAATGCTAACTTGTTTCTACTCTGCAGTGAATGCTGTGCTTTTTGACTTAATGTGAAATGATTTAGTAAGATAATAGTTGGAAATGTATATTTAATATAACATTGTTAAAAACTACCCAACCCACAGATAACCAGCCCAATCCCATCCAAAACAGCCCAATCTGGCCACACCGGACCCAAAAATCCCTAACATTTCAGAATAGAAAAGGTAAAGGTAAATAAATGTTTACGTTTAAAAGCTGTTCTGAGCTTTCAGGAATCAAACGTGTAAAAAACGGTTCATTTCGGACGTTCAGCAGCAGCGGTGGGAAGTCTCTCTGTGTTTACAGAATCTTAAAACTTCCTTCCTCCATCAGACCCGACGGACACAGAGGCTGTCATTATCTCAGGGGGGTCTCCAGGTTTCCTCTTTACCCATCATGCTTCGTTAGCGCTGTAATTCCAGCAGCAAACTGCTGAGTAAAGCTCTCCCACAGACTCTCAGGTTCATAAACTAAAGCTCCAGACTCTCTGTTCCCTCAGGGGACACACTGCCAATAAAAACCACACTTCCATGGAGACCAGAGCCTCCAAAACCAGCCCAGAAAACAAGTCCAGAAAACACAGTACCTGTTCAGGAAACACGAGGTCTCAGCACGCTCTCTCTCTCTCTCTGACTCATGTTTAACTCCATTCACCACAGACCAAGACTTTACTGGACGGTGTTAGAAACCCAGGACGGATCTGAGGTTTAGCTCAAAAGGTCAGCGTGGAGAGGTTCCTGTTTGAAGCCAGGAAAGTCTTCTGACGAGGAGGAAGAACGTTTGAGACCGGCTCGCTGACCTGAATCATGGAGATGTTTGGTTCCTGAGAGCCAGAATCAGATTCTTTAAGTGAGTCAGTCCAAAAAACATGCAAGGCCCAGTCTGGAGAGGGATGTGGAGGCTGTTGTAAAAACCATAGAAACATCATCAACGTTTACAACCAGCAGAGGGGTTTATACAACAGTGGGTGATGGTGCTCATGGGAAACGGAGTCTTTATCCTGGAAAAACACTACCAGTCCTGACCACAGGGGTCGCTGCAACCAGCAGCAAGCAGATAGACCTCACAGAGCTCATAATGCATTTAACTGTTCTCTTTTTCATGACTTTAATCGGATGGTACAGGACATTGGATGGAGAAGGAAACAGTGAGAGTAGGGAGTCAGAGGCCGCAGGCTGGATTTGAAGCATCCACTCAAAGGAAGGCCTCATGGAGTGCGACCTCATGGAGTGCGACCTCATGGAGTGCAACCTCATGGAGCGCGACCTCATGGAGCGCGACCTCATGGAGCGCGACCTCATGGAGCGCGACCTCATGGAGCGCTACCTCATGGAGCTCGACCTGATGGAGCTCGACCTCATGGAGCGCGACCTCATGGAGCTCGACCTGATGGAGCTCGACCTGATGGAGCTCGACCTCATGTAGCGCGACCTCATGTAATGCAACCTCATGGAGCACGACCTCATGGAGCTCGACCTCATGTAGCGCGACCTCATGTAGCGCGACCTCATGTAATGCAACCTCATGGAGCACAACCTCATGGAGCACGACCTCATGGAGCTCGACCTTATGTAGCGCGACCTCATGTAGCGCGACCTCATGTAGCGCGACCTCATGAAGCGCGACCTCATGTAGCGCGACCTCATGAAGCTCGACCTAATGGGGCTCGACCTCATGGAGCTCGACCTCATGG
Organism: Labroides dimidiatus; assembly: GCA_030710495.1. NCBI lineage: Eukaryota > Metazoa > Chordata > Actinopteri > Labriformes > Labridae > Labroides > Labroides dimidiatus. The sequence goes on along the minus strand of CM061158.1, from coordinate 3,609,183 downwards.
AGCTCGACCTCATGTAGCGCGACCTCATGTAGCGCGACCTCATGTAATGCAACCTCATGGAGCACAACCTCATGGAGCACGACCTCATGGAGCTCGACCTCATGTAGCGCGACCTCATGAAGCGCGACCTCATGTAGCGCGACCTCATGAAGCTCGACCTCATTGGGCTCGACCTCATGGGGCTTGACCTCATGGAGCGCGACCTCATGGAGCGCGACCTCATGGAGCGCGACCTCATGGAGCGCGACCTCATGGAGCGCGACCTCATGAAGCGAGACAGCTCGGCCACCTGCGCTCCAAGTTTTTTTCTATCTCAAGATGAATTTCCAGGCTATCAGACTTTATCCATAAATGATGGGACGTTGTACAGCTCGGACATCTTCTCTCCAAACAAGTTGAGCAACACTCGTGACATTCAGCACTCGTGCTGCACTTAACCTATCTGTGAGCGATGAATCCAAGCGGCCGTTGTGTCAGCAGAGCTCAGCTGAGGGGTGGAGGGCCGCGGTCTGAAGGAGACCCATTCATTCATTCATTAAAGCAGTAACTGTTTCCACTGACATCATGTCCACTTTTGAGTGTAAACTGAAAGGATGTGCTGCTCTCGCTCCGTTCCTCCGGCAGACGTCTCATCCCATCAGCATCACTCAGCGGCTCGATCTGAAACAGCTGTACGCTCGCTGCACGCGGCTGCCTCCCCAATAATGTCACCTTTAACTTGTCCTCGCTGTAACAGCGTGTTGGTACTGGAGCCAGTGAGGCTGGAGTTCAAACATAATGAGCTCATGGCTCTGCAGGAACGTTTGCTGCATGCACAGAAATCATAAATCCTCACTGCATGAAATATAGCCGAGGTGAACACTTCTTACAGCTACTGAGTGAACATTTATTATGTTTTATAAACATTCAAAGAAAGAAAGAGAGAGAGAGAGCGGGTCACAGCTTCAGGAAGCACTTTGCACAGTGTGTATTAAATGTTAGCCAGTGGTTTATAAAGAGAAATTAATCTAGTTTGAGTCTTGGGATGACTTTTTTAGGACGCCACTTAAAATAAAGATCAGTTTTTAACCATAGTTTGATTCGTCATCGTGTAGGAGTGGATCGCCTTCCCTCAGCTCCTGATTTTTGGTAAAAACCCAAGAGCTCTTTGGAGACCAAGAGGAAAACATGTCAGCATGTTGTCGTTAAAAATGTGACACTTGTTCCCAAACAGGGATCCTCAGTCATCTGGAAGAGGTTTAGGTTTAAGTGTCAGGCCAACTACCGTCCACTTCAGCGTCTGCAAACTAAAGCGGTCAACACTAACCGACCGGCTCCAGCTCTGTTGGTGGGATTTAAAGGAGGGAAGGTGAAGGTGACCTCCAGTCACATCTACAGCAGCTGATGTTTGGTTTTTCTAATCCACATGGATCCACTCGAGGAGTCCTGACAGGTTGATTGAACATATTTACAAGCACTGGAATACAAATGTGTGTCCACGTGTGTCTGTGTGTGTGTGTGTGCTGACAGTTAGCCCATCCGTCTCTCTCTGTCTAAACGTGTATCGTGTGTCTCTGTTTGTGTGTCGGGTTTCACACAGGTGTTCATGTAGCGTTTGAGTCCAGATGGACACGGAGCCATCCGTTTGGCTCACAGCCAGCTCGCCCACACGCTGCAGAGGGAACGTGTTTATCTGCCGAGCAAATAACAGCACAGCAGGATTCATTTCAACGTGTGGAGCTAAAGCTGTTTAGTCAGACCGTGTGTGTCTGCAGCGTCCCAGCAGGTACAGGAAGTCCTGATCAGTGACTCTGCAGAGTGTGCTGAGGAATTCAGACCTCAGAGTTAACTAAGTTATTCACACCAAGATGCCAACGGTGCCTGTGAAATGATCCATTTCAAGATTTGACTGATAACTAATGGAGTTCCTTCTAAATTTAAAACATCCATAACGTCCACATTTTACTGCAGAGCGCCCCCTGGTGTCATAAAACACTTTCCTTTCTTCGTATTTTCTTTCTTTGCATGTTCATGTTTTCGTTCGACATTCTCTGTAAAGGATTTCTTTTTTCGTTTGTTGCCTGCTGTTGGTGTTGCATTCATTTTTTTTACCCCGAGTTATCAATGATTTAACAATACAAACAATCAATAAGCAATTCTTCATCAATTTTCTTTCCGAGAAGAATTCCCCCCGTCAGAAATTTCAGGATCAACTTCAGCAAGGTGCTCATTTCCTCAGCCAGTAGGACTCAGCACCTGCCATTAGCACCAAAACTTCCTTAACCAACAGGACTAAAAGCAAACCGATGATGTCGCAACTTCCTGTACTAGCAGAAGAACTAAGAACCTGCCCACTGCACCAAAACTTCTTTAATCAGAGGACTAAGTACCTGCCCACAGCGCCAGAACGTCTTTTACCAGAGGACTAAGTACCTGCCCACAGCGCCAGAACGTCTTTAATCAGAGGACTAAGTACCTGCCCACAGCGCCAGAACGTCTTTTACCAGAGGACTAAATACCTGCCCACAGCGCCAGAACGTCTTTTACCAGAGGACTAAGTACCTGCCCACAGCGCCAGAACGTCTTTAATCAGAGGACTAAGTACCTGCCCACAGCGCCAGAACGTCTTTTACCAGAGGACTAAATACCTGCCCACAGCGCCAGAACGTCTTTTACCAGAGGACTAAGTACCTGCCCACAGCGCCAGAACGTCTTTAATCAGAGGACTAAGTACCTGCCCACAGCGCCAGAACGTCTTTTACCAGAGGACTAAATACCTGCCCACAGCGCCAGAACGTCTTTTACCAGAGGACTAAGTACCTGCCCACAGTGCCAAAACTTCCTTAACCAACAGGACTAAAAGCTAACCGATTATGTCAGAACTTCCTGTACTAGCAGAAGGACTAAGTACCTGCCCACAGTGCAAAAACTTATTTAACCAGAAGGACTAAGAACCTTCCCATGGTATCCAATCTTTCTAAACCAATTAAGACTAAGTACCTGCCTACAGTTCAAGAACTTCTTTGACCAGCGCCCACTCACAGTACTAGCATCTTGACCTGAAAAAGTTCTGCTGTGGAGAACCTTTTTTTGTTGTTCCCTTTGTTTCGTTACATATGTTGATCGAGACCGTCATGAGTGCGTGTTTGGTGCAACATCCAGGTTTTAGCTACGACTCCTGCTTGTTTTAATCACTATGTGATGAATCTCACAGCATTTAGAGACGGTGGTTATATTTCTCTGGGTCATCTGTTGTCTTTGCCTGTGTCTTTAATCAGACTGTGGGTGGCGGAGCGTCTCTCCTCTGTCTTTATTTCAGAGCTCAGGCTATCTCTCTCTCTCTCTCTCTCTCGGCTGTGTGTTGAATTAGAAACAGAAACAAACAGAAAACAGATAAATACCTCAGTGTTAAACTTCTGTAAAGGTTGATGGATTCAGATCCACTGTTGATTCTGAAATGTTTGGCTGATTCTTCTGTTTTGCAGAATTTGATGATTCTCGTACCAAAAATATGACAAATATTTGTTTCTGCAGCCGTTGTCATATTTTCCAGTCTGGTGTGTAGACGCTGGATTCCTCCTGACTCATGCACCTGCTGTTTGGACTCCAAACCAAGTCTGACTTTCACATCTTGTGCTGATTGCTTCAATTGTTTTCATGCTGATAATAAATCTGATAACTGTTGGATATTTGGAGCAGGACGCGGTGTTTACCTCCGTCTGTCTCCTGTATTTAGAGGAAGGTTTACGGATTCTGTTGTGCAACTCAAAATCTTTCCATTTCAACTCAGAAACATGGAGATATGAAACTCTGAGTGTGGAGCTGAGCTCGTTTACTGGCTGTACAGGAAGTCTAGGTGTGAAAGCGGACAGCTAGATGTGTTTGCATGACATATCAAATACCATCCATCCATCTTCTACTGCTTGTCCAGGTCCGGGTCATGGGGGCAGCAATGTCATCAGCGAAGACCAGAGGCCCCTGTCCCCGGCCACTCCCACCAGCTCCTCTGGGAGGATACCAAGGCGTTCCCAGGCCAGCCAAGAGGAATAATCTCTCCATCGTGCCCTGGGTCTACCTCGGGGTCTCCTCCTAGCTGGGCATGCCCAGAATACCTCTCCAGGGAGGCATCCTCACCAGGTGCCCGAACCATCTGACTCCTCTCAATTCTCAAGGAGCAGTGGCTCTGCTCCAAGCCTTCCCCCGGATGTCTGAGCTCCGAACCCTATCTCTAAGGCTGAGCCCAGACACCCTGTGGAGGAAGCTCATTTCGGCAGCTTGTATTCGTGATCTTGTCCTTTTGGTCACGACCCACAGCTCATGACCATAGGTGTGGGTTGGAACGTAGATTGACCGGTAAATTGAGAGCCTTGTGTTCTGGCTCAGCCCTCTCGTCACCACAACTGGACCAGTATACCGTCTGCATCCTTGCCAACGCTGCCCCGATCCGTCTGTCAATCTCTTGCCTTCCCCTCACTTGTGAACAGGACTGCGAGATACTTAAACTCCTCCACTTGGGGCAGAGACTATCTTCCGACCTGGAGTGGGCAGGCCACCCTTTTCTGGCTGAGAACCATGGCCTCAGATTTAAAGGTGCTGATCTTCATCCCGGCTGCTTCACACTCGGCTGCAAACCGCCCCAGTGCGAGCTGGAGATCGATGAGGCCCACAGGACCACATCATCTGCAAATAGCAGAGATGGGTCGGCTGTTCGCCTTTCGGCAGCGAGTTCAGGAAAAGAAACGGGGATAATAGAAAGCTGCACTGTTGTTGTTTTCTCCGACACTTTGCATGACAACTGAACGTCCACAGAGAGCGGGGCTCTGGAGCTCTACTACGACGCTTTCAGCATCCAGCTCTGAAACTTTAGAGTCTGGTAGCCCCTGCAGGTTTCATTACTCCACAATCACAGCCGTGACGAGCCATCTCGTCCAAATGATCCGAGATAACATCAAAAGTCTGTCACCAGAGAGTCTGATTCATCAGGAATCATCCCTGATGACAGAAGAAGACGCTCATTAATCCACTAAAAGCTGCTCTGAAGAGGTTCAGTGACACTCCAGAGAGGAGAGGTGGTGATGTGATAACAACGTGAGGGAAAACACAGATCCAGGCGCCTCCACTTGATTAAAATAATGACACCAGGATCCAACAAACTGGGAACTGGCTTTTTTGTGCAGACAGCACCCATTTCCTACGTTTTCAGCCCTTAGCATCCACGCTACGATAACCTCCCCTGTGCCATTGGTGGGTTGTCTCCATCTTAGAGCGCTATCACTTTAAGAAAGGTCACTTTTTGGATCTCAGCCACCAAACGTTGAGATTACACTTTGCAAAGTTTGCCTCATGAGCCCAGATTTGTTCTAAGAGTACACTGATCAGCAGCTGCTGGTGTCAAGACACTTCCCTTCCATTGTCTACGATTTTTCTCTTTTTCCTCTGGTCTGGTGCTCGTCTGGTATTTGCCCAGTTGGAACAAACGACCAGTTTGAAGTGGGTATTTTCCCAATGGGGAAAAACAACCAGTATTTAGTGAAATTTAAAAATCGACCCCAGATAAGAAGCGTTTTTAGAGAGCAGATGGTTCTGATTTTCTAAATATATCAAATTAAAGAAACAAAGCAGTGAGTGTAATTAACTCTGCTCTGCTACAAATGACCGCCTTCCTCTGTGTCCCGAGCTGAAAAGCTGAAACTGATGGAATGAAACGAAGCCGTCTGCGGCTGCAGCACGATGAGGTAAGAAGCTGGACTGAAACCCGACACGTCTGCTGAGAGCCGCTGCAACACCCGAGCCTGAACTCACACACTCACCGTGAAATTTCCGCCCTGGACCACATCAGTTAGGAGTGTTTGAGCGAGCCCCAGGCTGGCCCCCAAGAAACTGACCCACTTCTCACAACATGAGCTCATGGCTGAGCAGCAGGGAGGGTTTTACAGTCCGGTCCTGGGAACCAGGATCAGGCTGTGACTCTGCTTTTTTACTGCTCGCACATTAAGACCTATCCTGTGTTTAAGATGACATGGAAAGTTTAACTCCACACACGACGGGTTTGTTGGACTTCTGGAGAAAGCTTTGCTGGATACACGGCTACTTATTGGAGATTTTCTCTCCACCGCTCTGTTTCAGGCCTGTCGTCACTGTAAAAGGTCACTTTGTCCTGTGAGGATTTCAAGTGGTCTCACAACAGTTTTAGGATGAGACACAAAGGTATCGTTGCGTTTACATAGAAAATGGGTTTTAGCCGCCCTGAATCTTCCTCCAGAGGGTTATTTTTCTGAAACACCGCGACCATTGTTGCCATGTAAACAGAAAGCGAGAGTCTTCAGTGGAAATGCTGACATCACACCCCCTCCCTCCATTGTGGCAACTTTAATTGTCATGTGTGAATCTGTTGCTCCACTTCAAGATGCATTCAATGACTGTGTCCAAATTCAGAGGCTCCTTCAAATGCAGCCTTCTTCTCCTGCTTTTTTGAGGACGCACCGCTACTATCCTTCACGGCCTCCCAAATCCCATGATCCTTTGCCCACCACCGCTCAGTCCCGAAAAAAGAAGAGGGGAAAATCGCACAATGGTGACATCAAAGTGTCGTGGATATGACTTTTAAATGTAAGTACTGGGTTTAAACTTGGTTTTTACTCATCTGATCGTCCAACGCCAGATACGTTGAACAGCAGAGGAAATGGAAAACCTTCAAAATTTAACTTTCATTTAAAATACATGAGGCTGGTGATGCATTAGCATACGGCATATTTTAGCATTTTGTTAAGTCAAACATTTTGACTGAACTAAGTTTAGGATGATGATTAGGTGGCAGAAATCATGACGTAAGGGTAAAGGCGGGAACATCTGTTAATGTAACCAGGAAATAATCTGAAGGCTGAATCGTCCAATCAAACAGCCGTTGACACCTCGCCTTCAGAGGCCGGGTCCTTCGAAGGATGCAGCCCCTGAATTTGGACACAGCCATCTATTACACCAGATGATCAGCAGAGGGCTACTAAAAGACTCTACACTTATATCACCACCTACAGGCCTGGCCTTTTTGTGTTTTGTGGTAAAAAAGTTGTCGTGTAAACGGCCTCGTTATACATCTGCCTGTTCATTACCCAAACGAAGATAACCAGCACCAAAATGTGTTATTTCCAAATGTTAGTTCTCAGTTTCATTTCTTCCTGAAGAACATGAGTCCAGATACAATCAGTGGTGTAGTTGATTTTTTCACTTATTTTTCAGTCAGCATTGCGTATACCCACTTCTAAACCCCCAGATGTGCACCATTCAGTAATATCTAACAGCCTGATTGCCCTTTTTTCCCTCAAGGTTGGTGAAGCCATGACCCACCCTCCTCTGCCTCTAATTGGCTGGTACTCGCTGCCTTCACTGATTAAATTCGTTAACTTTAGGCATGGTGACTGATGAGCCAATCAGAAGCAGAATAGGGGTGGTCATGCCGATTAAAATATCGCTAACACCTCAGGTGTTTGTGTGTGCCACTTGACTGTGAACAGCAGCAGAGCAGACCATACAACAGAACAAGCAGCGGTGAGTTGAATATGAACAAGAATGCATTGTCAACTTCAGATTTAAAGTATTTTATTTAAATAAACGTTCAAAAAACTAACCGAAACACCATGTTTGCCTCATGATAAATACATTTTACATTCATCCATTCTGCTTGTGTGACCAGTATTAACTACAAACTGCTCCTAATTAAGTCATGATCATTTTATAATAGTGAGCAAGTAGAAATGACAGATTTTTGGGTAAATAGAGTAGTCTTACATGTCACTGGTTCTAAAATCATCTTTTTTTCTGTACTACTTAAAAAAAGTGAACATTTAGAGTATACCCACTTTGCAAGGGACCACTACACCACTGGTTACAATCACAGACTGTATATAGAATGGACAGCGTGGCTCCGCCTTTTTCCATTGTACAGTTTTGAAGCCAAAACACCTCCATCACAGGGAGCCACCATCGCGCAGCCAGAGTCTGCGCAGTAGAGACTATGAGTGGAAGAGGGCGACAAAAATAATCTCTTTTTTTTTTCTTTCAACGATCTAATCTCTTCTTATTTTATTATTCCTGAAAAACTACACAGGAACGGCAGCTGTCAATCATCGTTAAACGAGACGTAAAACCCCGTTTTTAACGTCTAATAACTACTGGAAAAAAAAACGTTTCAGAAAAAAAGAGGATTTGAACACATATCTAAATATCACCACAGCATAGGGATGTGAGAAACCTTTCTACGAGGTGTAATAATTTTTAAAAGTTTGACCACAGCCCATCTGGAATGAATAGAGAAGCGGAGTTTTGGACCTATACTGCAGCCAGCCACCAGGGGGAGCATGTTTTTGTGGCAACCTCACAAACTCTCTCTGAATCCAGTTTCTCAAACGCTGGGGTTCGTTTCTGTTCACGGCTTCGATACGATCTGAGCGGTTTGAGACTGCTGGCTGAGGTTTTGCAGACAGATCCTCGGGGTGAAGCTGTAACTGGAATATCAAAATCAAGACAAACTCAGAGCAGTGGTTTAATCAGAGCAGGAAAAAAAATCCCGAAAAGCCAAATTCCGACTGAAAAAAAAATGAAAATAATGACTTTAATCACATGTTACTGTGAAATAAAAGCTGCATGTCTATTATCTTTATTACAGTCTGAGTGCTGAGAATGTCTCTCAGCGTCTGTCACATGATGACGGAGGCTGTAAACCATAAATACAGCTCCTAAATACTTTCAGTTGATTTAATATTCATTAGAGCTGCTGTTTAATTCTGTATTAGCTGGAAACTCAAACCCATAAACAAACTGCAGGAGGCGAAGCTGCAGCTGTTTACCTCAGATACCCTGAAAACCTGGAGGAGGTTTCTGCTGCCGGACTGGTCTGACCCCGTGTGTCATCGAGGAGCTCGGTGGTTCATGGAGCGTGGCTGCTGCACAAAAAGTGATTCTTACTTTGGGTCGGAAACAGAAACCATTTGGAAACATGAGTTTACATGTTTCCAGTCAGTCCAGCTTCATGTTCTGTCACCTCCCCGTGTTCAGGAGGAGTTCATGATGAGAGCAGCGTTCAGCGCAGAGCAGAGTTTATATGAGGCTTTAAGTGCAATAAAAGCTCATCCTCCAGCTCCAGTTTTCAGCTCTTAGCAGAGCTGTAAACTCTCTCAGAGATGACTTCATGGAAAGTCTGGCAGCAGTTTCAGTTTGCTCGGTTCAGAGGTGACAAAGCAGCAGAGACAGGACCAGAACCACTAAAGTCCACAGCTCCAGGAGGGATCAGACCTGTCAGATGCTCACTGATGACAAAAACAATGCAGCATGAGTTTAGTCCGATCGGAGTTCAGCTGACAGAGTCCAGAAACAGTTTTTATGAAGACGTTAAACCAGACTGAATCCTCTCTGAAGCCATGCATGAACTTCTGTTTCATCGAAATATTTCTCTGCAAGTTCAATAAAACCAGTTCAAGTTATGTTTGGATTCACTTTAACATGAGTTTTTGTCTTTTAAGAGGGCACTCTGGCACGTTTTTGCTTCCTAATGGGGAACTTTAGCACATTTTTGCCCTCTAAAAGGGCACTCTAGTATGTTTTTGTCTCCTAAGAGGGCACTCTATCACACATTTTTTCCTTTCAAGAGGGCACTTTAGCACATGTTTTTCCTTTTAAGAGGGCACTTTAGCGCATGTTTTTGCCTTTTAAGAGGGCACTTTAGCGCATGTTTTTTGCCTTTTATGAGGGCACTTTAGCGCATGTTTTTTGCCTTTTAAGAGGGCACTTTAGCGCATGTTTTTCCTTTTAAGAGGGCACTTTAGCACATGTTTTTGCCTTTTAAGAGGGCACTTTAGCGCATGTTTTTGCCTTTTAAGAGGGCACTTTAGCGCATGTTTTTGCCTTTTAAGAGGGCACTTTAGCGCATGTTTTTGCCTTTTAAGAGGGCACTTTAGCGCACGTTTTTGCCTTTTAAGAGGGCACTTTAGTACACGTTTTTCCTTTTAAGAGGGCACTTTAGCACATGTTTTTGCCTTTTAAGAGGGCACTTTAGCGCATGTTTTTTGCCTTTTAAGAGGGCACTTTAGCGCATGTTTTTTGCCTTTTAAGAGGGCACTTAAGCGCATGTTTTTTGCCTTTTAAGAGGGCACTTTAGCGCATGTTTTTTGCCTTTTAAGAGGGCACTTTAGCGCATGTTTTTTGCCTTTTAAGAGGGCACTTTAGCGCATGTTTTTTGCCTTTTAAGAGGGCACTTTAGCGCATGTTTTTTGCCTTTTAAGAGGGCACTTTAGCGCATGTTTTTGCCTTTTAAGAGGGCTCTTTAGCGCATGTTTTTCCTTTTAAGAGGGCACTTAAGCATGTTTTTGCCTTTTAAGAGGGCACTTTAGCATGTTTTTCCTTTTAAGAGGGCACTTTAGCGCATGTTTTTTCCTTTTAAGAGGACACTTTAGCGCATGTTTTTTCCTTTTAAGAGGACACTTTAGCGCATGTTTTTGCCTTTTAAGAGGGCACTTTAGCGCATGTTTTTGCCTTTTAAGAGGGCACTTTAGCACATGTTTTCGCCTTTTAAGAGGGCACTTTAGCACATGTTTTTTCCTTTTAAGAGGGCACTTTAGCATGAGCTTTTGTCCTTTCTTCTTTAAGGAGCTGTTTTCATTTTCTCTCTAGCCTAAATGGTTGAGAAGGAGCAGCTGTCTAAAGAGTGCTTGTAAAATGTGAGCACTGGAGCTCTGATTGATTTCACCTCAACCTTTTAGCGATCACGACTCTGGAGTTTAGATAAATTATAACAAACAATCATCGTGTCATTCTTCCCATAATTCCACATTTTTCTCCCATGATGAGTCTGAGCTCCTCAGAGCAGATTAGATGATTTTCCACGCTTAATGTGTCTCGTCTTATTTATTAGGGAGTGGAGATCTTTCCTCCGCTCGTCTGTCAGAGAAATCAAACCACCTCGGGCCTGAACAGAGCGAGTGTCTGCTGGCGTTCTGCTCTCTGACGATTGATATTAATTCATTAACTTTCACCAAACGATCCAAATCAGCAGCTGCAGCACGTCCAAAGAAAAATCAGACGATCTCTGGAGGAAATTTAAAAAGCTCAGCCCAATGGAGGGAATAATTTGTCACGCAGGATCGAGAGATCCTCCAGACCTGATAAGAAGGATTGTTTAGGAGCTGGCCGTCTTCGTTAAACAGTTTTTATGTTCTGTCTGATCAGGACGTTCCATCATGACAAAAAAAAAAAAGCTCTTGATTCTTCTAAATGTTGGTCATCTGTCGTTTTCTTTCCCTCTTCAGTCCAGTTCATCTCAAACCAGCTCCACAGGGTCTCAGCTTGGACTCATGTTGACACGTCCATCATTTCTGAGAGTTTCTCCTGAATCAGCGAGTTAGGAGCTACTTTTAGCTTTGAGAGGTTTGGTGAATTCTGGTGTCTGGTGCAGGGCCCGTCTTCTGCACCAGGAAAAAAATCAAAAAATATTTTTTTGTGGATTTTGTTAAAAGGGTTAATGAACATCTCAGTTCCAGAAAATTTAAATTTTCTGGCTATTTTTTTGATTTTTTGATTTTGAGGGTCCTGGTGCAGAAGACGGAAAAAATCAAAAAATCAAAAAAAATAGCCAGAAAATTTAAATTTTCTGGAACTGAGATGTTTATTAACCCTTTTAACAAAATCCACAAAAAAATATTGTTATATCATTTTGTTTATGACATGTTTTTGTTTCACATTTGATAAAATGGGTGGTTTGGCAACTTTTCTTTTAGTAAAGTTTTTGAATAAATGTGCATTCAAGAACGAGTAACAGTTTCGATGTTATTCTTACCGCGACTTCTTGAAAATTATTGATGTTTTTTCTCAGAATAAAAAAAAAGTGTTTGGATGATTTCCTGAGAGCAGCAGTTTTAAAAGTTGGCCAAAAAACAACTTCAGCTGCTTGTAGTGGATTAATAATCTCTTTTTAAAAAATCAACAGGATTTTAATGGAAATGTTTTACCATGTTGATGAGATAGAGGTCTTTAAACTCACGTATCAAATATGACGTTTGGCGATAAAGGGTTAAGGTCTTTATTTGAATATCCCAACATGACACCTTTCTCTAGAAAGTCCTCACAGAGACACATTCCCTGTCAGCCAATCACTGTAGGTATGTGGTTCCTGAAACGTGACATCATCCATAGCATTAGGGTAAGCTCCGCCCCTTTCTTTTAGCTTTACAGTTCTATGAATTCCTCAGTAAGAGTCAGTCTGAGCAGCTCTGTGAAAAGGTTTGAAGAGAAAACTCTGAGCGAGGAACTTTTAGTGTCATCGAGGAGTCCTCCTGGTGGGAAGATAAAATGTAAAGAAGACGACATCTTTCCATCTTTTCTTCACTGTCTCAGCTCCTCTTCCTCCTCTTCTTTCTCTCTGTTTAGACGTTAAACCGTAGAGCTCTGAGTTTCCGGGTGTTCATAACCTGAAAGGATTACTTCACGTACCTTCAGTTTTTAAAGACATCTGATGCATGTATGAAGATCCTCTGTGTGTGTTTGTGCAGCAGCTTCGTGTCTGTGAGAGTAACTGTGTGAATATATCCTCTGGTTGGCTCTGAGCAGCCGGCACAGCGACCTCTTTGTGACCTCAGACTGATTTCAAATAAAGATTTTGAGCTGAATTCGCCATAAATAAATCTGTGGAAGCTGCTCTGAGGCTTCATGTTTCCTCTTTGGATCTGAGGTCTGAAGGAAATCCTCGAGGAAAAACACTCTTACTGTGTGTAAACATGGTGTTGTGGTAAATGTGGATCTGCTTTGAGCGGTATTTGTTGTACCTACGTAGAGCAGACTCTACCTTTGACCTTCATCGTGTCTGATTCACTCGTGTAAACACGTCGTGTTGGTTTCATCTCCCTTCAGGATCAGGAAACGAGCGTGCACTTCCTCTTTAATAACCTCCATCTGAAAAACCCGCCTCAGACATGTTTCCAGTCTTGCCACCATCAGAGATCGTATCTCCATCTGTCGTCTGTCAGGAGATCAAAGCTGCTGATACGGCCGACTCGCAGAGGGAACACGCCGGTTCCGCCCTCGTCATCCTGATCCAATTAGACGGCAGGAGGTTCCTGATTAGAAACACCACAGACGACTCTTTCTGCAGCGGTTTATCGAAATGCATCAGAGGGAAATGTTAAAAAGCTGCTCAGTCTAACGTAAACTTCATCCTCAGGGGGGGAGGAAAACTTTCAGCTGCAGAGATTTTCTCCATGTGATGAAATTTAAAGATCTTGTGACGTTTGGAGTTTTTCAAATGACTGAAATCTTTAAACTTCAGGGATGTTAGAAAACGTTGCAGCCATCCAGGGCCGTTTCTCGCTATATGTGGTCTGGGGGAATGCACAGGGGCCCCAACGCTGCATGTTCAGCCTCACCTGAAGAGCCACCAAATAACGTGACCTGTTTTCATTTGCGGGTATAAATCTGTGAATCATTCGTTCAGCTGATATTCAGTAACGAATCTAAAAACAAAACATTGAAAAACGCTTCGTTTTCAATTTTTTTTCCTTTTTTGAAATGAAAACAAACAAATGAAAATTTGTTCATTTTCAAATATCCTGTTTGTTAATAAAGATCAAATAAAGTTGAAATGTGGGCCACGGGCTGATTTTGATTTTATTTTAATTAATCTTTAATTTAATTCGTCCGATCATCGTGACTCGGAGGTTGGTAGCTTGTCTGTGAAAAGATCGTAGACGAAGTTAGCGATGATGAATGTGTGTGTGCACGCCTACCTCAAATATACCGACAGCAGGAGCAATTGCTCGATCACTGCTCAATGATCCCATTTTCATCAAACTGCGAATTTTCGTAATGAATAGAAAAATAAATACAATAATAATTTGCGTGACTTTTTTTTTTTCAGATTACGGCTCCACAAGACGCATCCGAAAATAACAGACTCGGCGTGCTAAAGACCTGAAGAGTCTCTGGTTTAGCTACTTTGAATAAAACGTAGCTTCATCTACGATCTCTGGACAGAGAAGCTACTCCGCCTACAACCTCGGGGTCACGAAGATCGGACGAATCCGCCTGCTGCCTGTAATCCAGCTTTCCTTTATTTGATCTACATTAACAAATATTGAAAAAAGAACAAATTTCGTTTGTTTTCATTTCAAAAAGTAAAAAAAAAAACAAAAAAAATCTGTTTTTCAATGTTTTGTTTTTTATTCATAATTAAATATCAATTCATCGAATGACACCTGGATTGTTATGTCCCGTGATAAATTAAGTCACCATAGAGCAGTGAGTGACGTGTGGCAACTCTAAATATCCTCACGAAGCGCTGACGCGTACTGATGACACGTACTGATGACACGTCTGCTTCTGTTCAACTGTAAATAAAGATCCTTAAAGAGGAGCAGCGCTGCAGCAAACTGCTTTGTTTCCGACCCTCTGTGTTGGAGAAGCGAAAACAAACCGACTGGCACCAAATGCAGCCGGAACATTCTGGTTAAAAATAGAAGCAGCTGCTGTTTTCTTTGGTCCCGTGTTCCAGGATGGAACATAGATAAGAATCTGTGTTTGTCTGCGCAGTTTGACCTTTGACATCTTTTGACTCTGCATCATGAAGTGGGAGTGATGTGTGTGTGTGTGTGTGTGTGTGTGTGTGCTTTTGGAAATCCCTCCTGTTGTCACTTCATCACTTCCTGGTCTCAGGTTTGCTCAGCTGGAGGAGAACTTGTGAATTAATGAAAAGGAAACAGAAAAATATAAAACTGTTTTCCATCAGATGTGACCTTTAAAGCTGTGTGATGCTGATGTGATGCAGATGTGATGCAGATGTGTGTAAGTTATATTTTCTATTTCTTGAGTCATTCCGGTAGAGATGAAGTCATGTAAGCGGTCGAGCAGCGTGACGAGCGTTTCCATGGAGATGACGTGATGATGTAAACGTATACACAGTGATCGGTGTGTCTCCTTTACGTTTGTGGCGGTGATTCAGGGGAAAAACAGCACACACACACACTGAGCTCAGCTCTGACCCTCTGAGAAACACAGGTCACACTCTCCTCCTGGACGAGTCATCAGGTCACACTCTGATAGTTTCTCTTTATCACTTTGACATTTGACGTGCAGTCTGTGGTTGTAACTCATCAATGAAAAACAAAAACATCACGCCTCCCAACATGCTAACACCTCTCCTAACCGGTCCCTGAACCGAGGGTAATAAGAGGACGACACATATTTGAAACTGTGTATTATATTCGATTAGAAAGTCAAACTGACTGATTGTTAGCTTCAATGCTAATTTAGCCATGTTAAATCTCATTCATTTATGCTAATAGCAGGGAAAGAGAAAAACCTCACACTAGCGTCACTCTCGTTTCTCTCATTGGTCAGAAATCTCACCCTGAAGGCGGGGATGTTTCCTTATCATCATTCATTCATTTATTCATTCATTCACTCATTCATGATTTTCCACAGGAAGAAGAGCAGCCATGTAGCATCAGCAGCGTGTGGCTAGTTTGTGTTTATCTGGATTATAGCATTTGATTATTAGTTGTAGATAATACTTCTTCCTTTGTCTCTGCTTCTTCTTCTTCTTCTGCTGTTGCTGTTTCTTCTACTCCTTCTTCTTCTATTGTTTTTAATTAAAGTTGGCAACCAATCGCATTACTGGGTCCTAAACGCTAGGATTGGTCGGTGTTCTCCCAGGTTTACTCCTGCTGCAGACAGCAGATATTTTTCACTCTGTTTTAAGAACACGTCGCGCATTGATTGACATCATGACATAAAGATCATTTTAACCAGGAAATGATCTAAATCTGATCACCAACCCTGACTTTAAAAGTTTGAAAATCACATCCATAAAAATATAAATCAGAAAAAGTAGCTCTGACCATCCGTCTGGTTTCTCAACCCTTTGTGTGCCTCCTTTATTCCCATCATCATGCAGACCTCCTCTGAGGGAGCAGAATAAGAGTCAGAAACCACAGCGGGGTCGATTTTCAGTAGTTTTATTGAAAAATGCCTCTTCTGTTTTCAGAAATAAATAAGAAAATAAGGCTGTGGAATTCACAATCTGCAGCTCAAACATGAAGCAGCGACAGCATCTCCAAAGTCTGACCGCTTCTGATACTGAGAGGAATGACAAGATTGAACAACGACAACTATATTCTGATTAAAACAAAAGAAAAGGAACAAAAAAAAAAACAAAAAAAACAAAACATGTTGTAAATATACACCACAGACATGCAATTCCACGTTTTTGTTAAATTTAGCTGTGATGGAATAAAGTAAAACTGATAAATACTAAAGTCTAGAGATACAAGATGAAGCTGTGATAACTGATCCCAAAGAAAGGCTGAGTGAGACGGTTATAATGAAGGTACTGTGACAAGAAGCATCTCTCTCTCTCTCTCTCTCTCTTCAGCCTTCTGTTCATCACTGCCAGCTCAGACGAACTCGATGCAAATATGTTACAAGCAAAAGACACAAAAACAGAAAGCTCACAGGTTCATTTCATGGAGTATGAATTCATTTCTCTTGATTGTTTTTATTCGTCAGTCACTCTCCCGCCCTCCTCCTCCTCCTCCTCCTCCTCCTCCCAAACCCGTCACCTTCCAGAAAACAGGAATATTCACACACACCTTTCAAAGCATTTCAGAGGATTTTCCAATAACAGAAAAAACAAAGAAAAAATAAAAAAAGCAGCGAGGTGTTGAACCCCGTGGTGGTGGTGATGATGATGATGATGTGAATAATGTGCAGAAATCCAACAATGAACACAGGATGAAGAGGGAGAAAACAAAAAGCAAAGAAGCAGAGCGCGGCTCGTCTTATGACGTTAGCCTATCCTGTCTTGATAGCGATCTCTTTCGGCGCCGGTTTAGCGACACATCCTC
Organism: Labroides dimidiatus; assembly: GCA_030710495.1. Lineage (NCBI taxonomy): Eukaryota > Metazoa > Chordata > Actinopteri > Labriformes > Labridae > Labroides > Labroides dimidiatus. The sequence continues at coordinate 3,592,324 of CM061158.1, read as the reverse complement.
CTCCTCGGGGGCGGGGGCTACTCGGGTGTTGGGGTCAGGAGGGTAACGGCCTGCTCGGAGATAGTGTTGGGGCCATGAGTGGGAGAATTCTCCATGAATTTATCAACAAAACTTAAAAGTTCAAGTGTTCTCTTTCTATCTGACGGGGGGTGTGTCCTGATCTGCATCATGAGCTTTGGCGTTTTGTTGGCCCCTCCCTCCCTCCCTCCCTCACCCCTGTGCTTTAACCTGTCCTCTCTGTGTGGATGCTTTCCTCAACATCAAACATGTGCACATGAAACAAAGCATGAAACCTGCGTGGAAGGAGCGTCTTTGGGGTTGCTCTGTTAGTAAAGTGAAGTCAAAGAGGAAGAGACGGCTGGTGTTTCTGGTGGAAGCCTCGTGGGGGAGGGAGGGGTTTGGCTTCGAACGCACGGGCAGGAGAGTAAAAAAAAAAAGGAAAAAAGAGGCGTTTCTGTTGGCATTCAGCAAGCAGCGGGTTGTTGTTTGCAAGGCACAAGCTTTAATGAGTAGGGATGTTAAAAACGAGGTGGATTCAAACGTCATTTACAGGCACTCAGAGGAGTTTATTTACACGCCTCACCTCCGCAGGAACGCTGTGAACGCTCGCTGCCGCCGCCGCCGCTGCTGCTGCTGCTGCTGCTGCTGCTGCTGCTGCACTCGTTTCCACCTTTGTTAGTATCAGTTTGGGTTGTTTGTTGTTGTTGTTTGGTGCATGCTGCTCCACTGAACCTTTCTTTCATTGGTTGTTGGCGTCAAAGATGCAAACAGGCCACTAAACGTGTCGTTGCGATCGTCTGCTGCTGCTGGTGGGCTTTTTGTTCTACAGGCTGTGAGTCGATGTTAGTACTGGTTTCCCTCTTTGTTGTTGGTGTTAATGGTTTTCCTTTGGTGTGAATCCTTTAAACAGCTCATGAGCGTGTGAGCGAGTGTTTCAGTTACAGGACTTTTGTTTGTTCAGGGAGTCAGTGAAAGCAGCGCAGGCGGCATACAAAGTTTACTACGGTGAACCTGAAACAGGCCAAAGAGGACGGAGCGGGTCAGTTGGGTCAGAGCAGCAGATGAAATCAACTTTCTACGCTACGATTAGTGACGACAGAACATGCAGTCGTCATGAGAGAGAAAAAAAACAGTCCAACGTCCTGAGGAACGAGCAGAGCTCATCTTTTTATCGCCTCAAACCGTCCCTCAAAATGTTGGAGTGCTCACTTCAGATTAAAGACTTTAAAGATCCCACGTTACCCTCCACATGATCATTAGCAACATGCTAACAGTCTGATTCAGTCTGGGCTCTGTCAGTGGTTGTTCGTACCTCCGTATCCTTGCCCGTTGTAAGGAATACCGACACACTGAGAGGAGTCGCAGTACCCAGGAGGTCCGGGAGGTCCGCGGATTCCTGCGTATCCTGCACGTCCGGGAGGACCGCGGGCTCCGGCAGACCCTGAGGGGCCTGGAGATCCTGTTCTGCTCTCTCCTGGTGGACCTGGAGAGAAACCACAAGAGGCTGATTCAGACCGGATCACGAGGACACGATGGAGCAAACTTTGGCTCTTGTTTCTAAACGTTTTTGCTCCACAGCTTTTTGATTTTTACACCCTCAGAGTTTCAAAACTGAGACCATTATCCTACAAGTCTTTCTGTCTGTTTTTTTTATATTCAAGGAAAAGACGTATTTTCTAATCTTAAAGAATTCAGAACAAGTTTAAATTTGACTCATCAGTCAACGAGGATTCATCTTCAAACTTTATTTTGAAGAGCAGCTCCATTTTCAGTTTTCATCCACGTGGTTTCTCTGAGTCCCTCCTGATAAACACGAGTTAAACGATGACGGGTTGGTTCTGTCTGAAAGTTAAACCCTCGGCTGGTGTCTGAGGTCTTTGAACCTCACAGATAGTCCAGGTTCGGTGTCATCGAGCTGCTAATCCAGCTGGGAACGTCAGGAATCACAGGAAGTCCTGGTCCCCGTTTCTCGCTCAGCTGGAGACTTTTCTCTCGCTGCCTCGAGGATGGAAAAGATAAAACGAGTAGATTTCTTTTCATCCTTCATCAAAGAATTTTTTATGTTTCGGAAGAATTTTATCTGGTTCAGCAGGTCAGCTTTTTAATCAGGTAACACTTTTTGACAGACCACCGGCCTCAGACTCCTGTATGCTGAGTGTGTAAACAGATCCTATTGTGTGTCTATAGGTAACTTTACATCTGAACAGACGAAAACAACATGTGGAGTCCCTCAAGGCTCCATCCCGGGGCCTCTTCTATTTAACATCTATATGCTCCCACTGGCTCCGATTACAGAAAACAACAGAGTCAGTTACCATCATTGACTTCATCAGTTTTCAACCCTCTCTACGATACAAGCTGAGAGCCGACTGTCAATGACGAATTCAGAAACACGAGTCGCCATTTTTTTTCTCCATCGTCAGAAGTTTGAGCATCGTTCCAATCATCGTTCAGCATCGTTTGAAGTCTATTTAGTTTCTAACACTTTAATGTTCCAATAAATAAACTTAAAGTTTCACTCAGTTCAACACATTTTCAATGAGACCTCGTGACTCATAAAAACCTCTACTAAAGGGTTAAATGTTGAGTTAAGGGTTAAAGTAAGGAAACGAACCAGGGGGTCCTCTCGATCCTTTCTGTCCAACTCCTGACGTTCCTCGTTCCCCTTTCTCTCCCTGGAGACCTGAAGGAAAAACAAACAGGATTCAACAAAATTAAACTCTAATATTTCACAGCAAATCACCGGATTATCACTTCACAGGATTTAACTCTAATGTTTAAAACTTGATTTTATAATTCTGACTTTTACTGTGAAATCAACACACGGGGAGCCTAAATAGCAGCCTAAAGAATTGAATCAAATCGCAGCCTAAAGAATCGAATCGCAGTCTAAAGACCTGAATCAAATCGCAGACTAAAGAACCGAATCGCAGCCTAATGAACTGAATCGAATCAAATCCTAAAGAATTTAATCAAATTGCAGGCTAAAGAATCAGATCACAGCCTAAAGACCTGAATCGAATCGCAGCCTAAAGACCTGAATCGAATCGCAGCCTAAAGACCTGAATCGAATCGCAGCCTAAAGAAACAAATCGAATTGAATCCAATTGCAGCCTTAAGACTTGAGGCGAATCACAGCCTAAAGAATCAATTCGAATCGCAGGCTCAAGAATCAAATCAAATTGAATCACAGGCTTAAGAATCGAATCACAGCTTAAAGAATCGATTCGAATTACAGCCTAAAGAACTGAATCAAACTGAATCACAGCTTGAAGAACTGAATGGACAATGTACAAAACCAGCCTTAAGAAATGAATCAAATCAAATCCAATTGCAGCCTAAGGAATCAAACTGTAAAGTTCTTGACAATATGCTCCAAAAAAAAAAAAGAAACATTGACTTCAATTCAATTTATTTTGTCAACTGGTTCCATGTAAACATATTTGGTTAGCTGACTATAATAATCTCCTGTTCAACTTAACTGACCCTAACATTTGTTTAACTAACCTCAAACACTTTTACATGGAACAGGTTAACATGATGAACTCTTTTTTTTTTTTTGGAGTGTATCCAGCCCTGATTCAGAGAGAGCACACAGTCAACACTCAACGGAGCGGAGTGTTTTTGTTTTGTTTTTGTTTTTTTTTGAATGAAGATAAATTCCAGCTTTGGGTGTCAGCTGTGTGTAACTCCCTCCTCAGGATGAAGAATCAGTGTTTATCTGAGTTTTCTGTCTCATCGTCTCAGATCTTGTACCTCTCTCTCCCTGCTGACCCGGTAAACCTGGATTTCCAGGGAAGCCGTTCCTTCCTGCAGCGCCGGGCTCTCCGCGGGGTCCCTGTCTTCCAGGAGGGCCAGCGGGTCCTGGAGGACCTGGGTTGTTGCTGCGGTACGGGCCGTTGGGGATCTGGTTCAGTAACGTGTTGACTCGAGTCATTTGAGCTGTGAGAGCAGAAGACGAAGAAGAAGAGGAGGAGGATGAAGAGGATGAGACCGAGAGTCAGACTCACTGCAGCGTGCACAGAGTTAAAGGATGAAGAGGAGGAAGAGGAGGACTCACAGCTCACTATCTGCTCACACACTTGTCTGGCGATGGATCGCATCATGTTCTGAGGAGCAAAGTCACCCTGCACACACAAAGAGCCAACATGAAGGAGCTGCTGTGCTGTGGTTGGATGTGGTCTAGATCTAACCCTGAACCTCTTTATTCATCTCTCACACAGGACTCAACAGCAGCAACAACAACTGAAACTGTTCTGCAGTATAAAAACATCAAAAACCAGTTTTTAACTGTGACTCTGACTCATTGAGGGAGGTGTTTTCTTTGGTTTTTGAAGGAGGACCTTCAGACGGACTCACTCTCTCTCCTTTGTCTCCCTTCGGACCGATGGCGCCCTGCAGGGAGCAGAAACACACCGTCTGTTAGGGATCACTTTAACTGTTTAAATGTAGTTTTGGGGTGGCTCTCATGGGCACTCACAGGGGATCCGGTGTCTCCAGGGTTTCCTGGTTTTCCTGCAGCACCTGGTACTCCAGGAGGTCCTGTAGGTCCCTGAAATGAAGCAGAGAAACTCCGAGCTTAGAGGAGGTATGTAAGGAGACTTCAGTTGGGTTTCAATGTAAGCTCAAGCTAACAAACTACCCCCTACCATGAGCCCTGGGAGGCCTCTGGGTCCAGCTGGTCCATCCTTTCCTTGAGGGCCCTGAAAAGTAAGGATCAGGTCTGAATTCCTCTCACGTGAGCAGATCTGGATCAGTCTTTCTCAGAGGACGGTGCGTTTAAATTTAGTTTGTTGTACTCACTCTCGGTCCAGCCGGTCCGATGGGGCCTGAAGGACCAGCAGGTCCAGGGGATCCCTGCAGACACACAGAGAACTGGTCAGAAACCTGCTCTGAAGGATGGCTGGGTTAAAGGAGAACGTTTCAGTGAAGAAGCAGAGATTGGCTCCGTGTTGAACAGTAATTTTCTTTTTTTTTTTTAACTCTCTCAGAAACTCTCGGCTTTTACTGCCCTCACTCACTGCCTCTCCACTCTTTGATGCCTCAGCATCAGATTTACAGGCAACATAATATATTCCAGATCGCTTTTATTGGCCATTAGAAACCAGCTCGGTCTGTTACTCATTAAGTGCATGTTGATGTAGCATCTGCTGCAACATGGTCACCTGCAGCCTTCTGCCTGTAGCCTTTAGCCTGTAGCCTTCAGCCTGTACCCTTTAGCCCCCGATTAAATCAGCCAATTAAATCGGCTAGGCAATATATCGCTTGAGCCGATTAAATCGGCTGGGCAATATATCGGTTGAGCCGCTTAAATCGGCAAGGCGATATATCGGTTGAGCCGATTAAATCGGCTGGGCAATATATCGGTCGAGCCGATTAAATCGGCTAGGCAATATATCGCTTGAGCCGATTAAATCGGCTAGGCAATATATCGCTTGAGCCGATTAAATCGGCTAGGCAATATATCGGTTGAGCCGATTAAATCGGCAAGGCAATATATCGGTTGAGCCGATTAAATCGGCAAGGCAATATATCGCTTGAGCCGATTAAATCGGCAAGGCAATATATCGGTTGAGCCGCTTAAATCGGCAAGGCAATATATCGGTTGAGCCGATTAAATCGGCTAGGCAATATATCGGTCGGGCCGATTAAATCGGCCGATAATCAGCAGAACTCCTGCCGATAATGATTATTTTAAATAAAGACTATAATCAGCTGATTAAATCGGCCAGGCAATATATCGGTCGAGCCGATTAAATCGGCTAGGCGATATATCGGTCGAGCCGATTAAATCGGCTAGGCAATATATCGGTAGAGCCGATTACATTGGCCGATACTCAGCAGAACTCTTGCCGATTATGATTATTTTAAAGAAAGGCTATAATCGGCCAATTAAATCAGTCTGGCCCTAGCGTTTAACTACCTAACCTAAGAATTGACTTGTACTACGGTAACCATTACAACAAAAGTCTTTTGTTTAGGTTCTTTTCACTTTAATTCAACAATGTTTGGGTCATTACACTAATTTTAATAAGTCAAGGAGTTAGCTTTGATGTTTGGATGCGCTAACCTATCAAACTAACAGACTACATGTATCTCTTAGTTAATATTCAATGTGCCTCACGTGTTATCTAGCTAATATACAGCATATCCAAGGTGTGGATATATACTGTGGTTGACTAAAACATACAGAGTCCGAGAGTTGAACAGACTCTCAGTGTCATCTAGATTAAGAGCTGAAGAATCCCTCTCATTCAGACTCCACTTTTCTATTCTATTCTATTCTATTCTATTCTATTCTATGATGTAGACATGAAGTAAAAGAAGTGTTCTCTGTACTTCAGGGAGTGTTTGGTCGCAACGTAAAGAGCCACGACTGATAACATCCTGTTTGACGTGTTTTCTCGCCCCTCTTGCGTCTGCAGTTTCTGCTCAGACTGTGACAGAAAAAGAAGCCTTCACTTCTTGGAAATAAAAGAAGAAGCCTTCTTTTATAATTTTCCCAGAAATCCTCTGGCTGCACCAGAGGCTACAAATTATCATCTGTCGCCCTCAGAGTTCAGTTATGGGGCGGTATCGGGACGCTAGCTTTCAGCTTTCTTTTTGTGCAATCAAATCTAAAATCCTGCAGGAGGTGAAGAAGAGCTGATCCTCTCAGAGACCCAGATCTTCACTGATCTTCGACAGATAACTTTAACACGATGTGACCTTTATGAGCTGGAAAACAGCCGTCACCTTCAAAGAATCCGCCTCACCGTGTGAGTTCATGACAGGCATTTTTATCATTCTGAGTAATAACGTTTCTGTAGCAGAGAAAACTTTCTTCTCTTACCAGCTCGTAAAACTTTCATGGTTTAGTTTCTGGCAGAAATCAAACCCTACCTGGTAAAGGTCTCTAATACTTCAAACAGACAGTTTCATCCTGTTCAGAGATCTCTGGGTGACTCTGAGCTTCATCAGTGACCCCCAGAGTCCAGTGGCAGCTCTTTCTTCCAAACCCTCCATGTCTCAGGCTGGACCTGGGCTTGGTTTTGTCCTCTCAGATAAAACAAACTCACCGTGAAGTCGAGGGTTTATCGTCTGACTCAGAGCTGTTTATCTCTCTGAGTTGTTCTTGGCTCCTCTTCTTCAGGACTTTAATTTAAAAGTCATTTTCATAAAGCTGCAGCAGAGATCCAGTCCTCCCTCTCCTCCCTCTGAATCCTCCTCAGCTGGAGGACCATCTGAGGCCGGCCTGATGCCAGACTAGTAGTCAAGCTGGGAGTTATCCCCACTTCCTGTTTAAAGTCTTGGGACACTTCAGTTAAAGCTTGAGCTGCACTCACTTTCTGTCCAGGTAAGCCAGAGTCTCCGACGTCTCCCTTTGGTCCGGGTCGGCCCTGGAGGTAGAAAACAGTTCTACTTTAGACTTCATCTGAGCCACATCCACCCGACAAGTCCAGAAAAATGTCTTACTTCAAGATATTTAAGACAAAAATGACAGCTCAATTGATACAAAATCTTTCACGGAGTAGGAAAATTGTGCTTGTCGAGTTTCCTTAAACAAGAATAAAATCTTAATACAAGAAACTAAGCAAGTACAATTAAGTTGGCAAACTTTGTAAGAAATTCAGACGTCGTTTTTATCTCTTAATATCTTGAAACGAGACGTTTTCCTGGACTTGTGTTCAGCTGGAGAAAGTTTTGAATCTCTCAAAACATTTTCGCAACAAAGAAAGTTTCGGAGGTTGGGATTGAAAGGTATTTACATCGACAACATTACCGCCAGTCAAAATAAGGATAAAACAGAGAAGTTAATAAACAAGATGCTTTAACACAGTTTTGAAGTTTCTGATGATCCTGAATTAATTAATTAATCTAAACCATCTGAAACCTCCCGCTTCTAAAACAAAGAAGTTTGATTTGTTAACACTGAATGAGCACTTATTAACCACTTTATCATTTGTATTATTTATTAGAGCGTGTAAGTCACTGTGGGATTAAATCATGTTGATATCATGAGGGGGAAAAAAATCACAGGCTGATGCAAAGTCATTGATATAAATAAGAAATAATAAAGGCCCTAATACAGATCCTTGAGGTACGCCACATTTTAATTAATAGTGCTTGAAGCCCAACCATTGATAAGAACATACTGTTCCTTTCACACTTCAAGCTCAGACCGAAGCAGGATTAGTAAAAAGATTTCCTGTTGAAGTTTTAGATGGAGAAACTCTACAGCCAGAGGTCTGATAGCTTAAAGAGCTAAAGCAGCTAAAAGTCTCAGAGCAGCGTTTAAGGTTTACGTCAGCATGTGAATGTTTTCGTGAAGACCTGAACGTGAGCAGATTCCTAATTAGCCAACTAACCCGAACCCAAAGACCTCAACCCTAACCTTAACCCTAATACCTGAACCATAAAACTAACCCTTACCCTAAGACCTAAGCTTAACTCTAACATACTTTATCTCTCGATAGAGATCTTCTCCTTCCACTCCCCTTGTCCTCCCAGCTCCGTTGCTGTTTAAGGGTTTGTAGTAAACAGAGAGCTTAAAGTCCCCTCTGTACACTCTGTCCTGTGTGATCCTGTCTGAGCCTGAAGCAGGGGAAAGTCTCCGTTAATCAGGTACATCTCCTCCAAACGCTGATTTATGAACACTCAGTGATGCTGCTGTCTGGGATCTCTCTGGTATCACTTTTTCCCCTCAGACCTTAAAGAATGTGAATCTGAGCCACAAAAACTCCCCAGCTTGTAAATTTCCTTCGAAATAAATCCTTAGATTAATCCTGAGGAGTGCTGGGAGTAATGTTGAGTTTCTGCGAACGCAGTGGTGAATGTGTGTGTGTGTGTGTGTGTGTGTGTGTGGACTCACAGCCTCTCCAGGGATCGACAGGCCGATGGGTCCTTGAGGGCCAGGTAGACCCATGGGCCCTGGTGGTCCGTTCTCTCCCCGTGGGCCGATGGGTCCCTGACAAACAGAGACAAACACTCGTCCAGTAAGTGGAGTCAGATGTGACGCCCTCTTTTACACATTAAACAATCTTTGTTTTCATGGATGGGAAACTCTCAGGGTACTCACAGCAGAACCGCTCTCTCCTCTTTCACCTCGAGGACCTTTGCTGCCGGGCGCACCCTGAGGACGAAGAACACACACCACACGATGAAGAGATGAAGCGAGCGATACGCGTCTCCTGTCAGACAGCTCGGCCGTCACCGCGCTGCTCCTCACTTCAACTTCTCCACGCTCTTTAAAGACTTTACGAGGCATTACGGAGAAGTTTCCCATGGTTAATGTGCTGCAGGGCGTGATAATCTCCGTGTTCAACATCAAGTATAAAATAACCATAAATTACCTGACAAGGTGAGGCTTTAACTTTCATTCAAGACCACAGTGGAAACATGCTGGAGTACAACGTGAGACTGAAAGCACGTTGGAAAACCTTCAAAACGAGTGACGCTTTTATGAACATTTCAGTCGTATTTCATGACTATAAATTCTAGAAGCTTCTAGTCTGAATCTCCAACAGTCAGTTGAACTGTCAGAGTTTTAATGCACTGGTGTAGTGAGCTGGTTGGGATCAGAAAAGAGTCAGCGTCATGTTTGAAAGCGCCGCCATCAGAGCGGGTAAAGAAGCTCTGAACATCACCTGGGGGGAGAAACTTTAACGATCTGGATTCAGGTGAGTCTTTCTTACCACTGGTCCCTGAGGACCTGGCAGCCCGTTGGCCTCTGAGATGCAGGTGCAGGAGTTTGGAAGAGATGGACACTTCAGCTCGTCTCTCTGTCGGAGAAGGAAACAAGAACACGAAGAGTCACTAAATGCTCATGATCGAGGACAGAAACTCTTCTTTGGGTTGGAGTTACAGCAGACAGAGAGCTGACGTGTGGGCAGACTGACAGGAAGAGGAAGAGGAAGAGGGTGATGAAAATAAAACTTGTGAAAGTAAAACCTCAAGACTGCAAAGAGACCAAAGGAGCAGGAGATTTCCTGAGCTATATCTTGTAAGATATGGATTTTTAACCCTTTAGAGCCCAGCGTAGCGCCAGCGCTACGATTTGCATATTCATTTTTGATTGGCTGTAGATTAGAAACCGGATGAGACTGATGGATCTTTCTTTTTGCATATAAGATCTGTGGAGTTTCACTAACATTTCACACGTTCATTATGTCTCAGAGCACTTTTTTACCTTTTTTCCTTCTACTGGACGTAAACTCAAACAATGGCAGAGGAAAAGATGCACAACTGTGAGTAACTGTTGCTGCCACGTAAAAATATAAATAAGTTGCCTATTTGTGACAGAATTTTGTTTGAAACCCAGAAACGTTGGATGAGTTGGGTAAAATTATACGTCAACAAACTGCCGGCAATGCAACAGGATGTGACGTTTACGTACGTAGAAGGGGACGCTGGCAAAGTCCGCTGCTGTTCTAATAGTAGAGGGATTGTTCTGTGGACTCCTGTACCTCTAACATCCAAACCCTGGAATGAAGTCTGAACTTATAGAGGATCTAAGCTCAAACTTGTGAACTTTTTTTTTTCAATCTACTTTTCCTTTATTTTTTCAGAACAACTTTTCCCAGGATGCAAAGCGAGGAGGTCAGGTATTTATCTGTAGTGACGTAGCGTTATTTGTTCCTCGGTGGATCTGTGTGTGCTCCTGATGTGTCTGTGGGTGTGTAATTCCACTGAGTCCGCTCAGCTCGCCTCAGCTGGATCATTATTACATATTCATCATCACAGCCGTCCAATCAAGCAGCTGTCCTCACTCTGCAGCAATTGAGATAATTATCCTCCAGAGCTGAATCCAGTTCACAGTCTGTTGGATCCTCCTAGAATCTCACGTCCTGCAGAAACTCAACCTCTGTTTGGAGGACGAAGAAGACGAAGATCTGAGCAGGAGACGGTTTTTCTTTTCTTTTTCTGAAGTGTTTCAGGTTTTTTCTGCCTTCATTCAGAGAGGACAGGACAGTGGACGTTTACGTTAGTCCTTACATAACGAACCAGAGCGTCGGCTGAACCCAACAGATCTTTAAAGCTGCACTCATGTTTTGTGTTACGTCTCACCGCGCCCCGTCGTCCTGTGAGCAGACAGATCTGCTCCTCTCTTCCTGTGGATCATATTCAGCCTGTTCGCTCTGCCTTTGATTGGAGCTGGTTCTGAGTCTGATTACTCCGCTCTCTGATCTGAGAAAATGCAGAAACTCAAGGACGCAGCGTGGATTCTTTGGAGCTGCAGCTGGCTGTGAGAGACAAACACACACTCGTCTGCTCTTTAACTGTCAGGAAGCTGTAATTACTTTCACATTGTCGCAGAAAGCAGGTGGTCTGACAGATCTCTCAAAGACTTCGGGATGTGAAAACAAACGTTTACACTCAGCGGAGGAGATTTTTGTTAAAGTGTGTTTAAGGTTTAAGAGCTGGAAAAAGAAACACTTCCACTTCTTCACCTCAAGGATAAAAATAAGAGCTTTTTGCTTCTCACACCAGTTTGGGTCAAACAACTGGGAAAAAGTAAAGTCTTTGATTTGAGTTTCTGACGCTTTTTTATCCCAGCTTTATGATCTGTTCCTGAACTATTCTCCGTGACTGTTTTCCAGCTGCGTCTTTTCGCTCTCATTAAACTCCGGTGATCTGCTGCAGCGTCCAATCAGAGAGTGATATCCCATGAAGTTAGCTCTTGTGTCTCCTCGCTCATCACTCCTCTGAGCACAACTGACCTATGGCTAAGTCCCGCCCTCAAACACGATGAGCCAATCACAGTGCGTACATCCATTCCCATACACTCGGACATCCATTGAAATGCAGAGAGTCAGTTTTCATTTGGTTTTTTGAGGTTTTTCTGAGATACGAAGTTTTAAAAATGGTCAAACATGGGGTTCATGAGGCTCCGACACAACATCGTCAACATCGTATTTGAGGCAACATGTTGTCACTTTGCTGTAAATAAATATAAAGTTATCTTCAACATCTCTAATGTTAGCCTAGCGTTAGCTCTTAACTGTGTTGTTCGTCATGTCTCTTTGTTTGTTGGAGCTCATTGGTCTGTTTTGTTCTAGTTTTTGTTCTTTGGTGATCGTCCATCATTGTTAGCTGTTGTCCAAAGGGCTCTAGTTAAGCTAATGTTAGCTTCTGGAGCTTAGCTTCATTAGCTTATCTGTAATAGCCCAGATAACAAAGGTTGACAAACGTTCTGCAGAATGACTCAATGTAAATACTGTAGCTACTAACTAACAGAGACTCTCTTGGTAAAGATGGTAAAAAGGAGGTCAGATTTTTCTCCTGACTGATGCTGATCCTCAATCTTGTTGTCTGATGGGAACCAGATGTGGTTTATCAGGTTTGCACTGGGACCTGTAGGTTTTGACTTGTAACTGAAACTTTTTATGGATCTTCTCAACAACAAAATGATTAATTCATCCCTCCAGTGCAGAGTTTAGACCCTTTTGGTGGTTTTGGATGATATGTGATCTTTCTGTCTCCAAAAATCATCGACTCCTACTGTGACACCTGCCATAAAACCTGACACTCAATGGGGTTTAGCTTTACCTCGTCTTCGATTGGCCAACGTTAGTTTCACCTGTGTCTTCTTGTTGTTACCACGTGTGTGTACAGTCTATGAGTTTCCTCATGTCTTTGTCAGCCTGTCCAGTTTTATCTCCTCTTGTTACCTGATATTTCCTCTGATTTTTTAATGTTGTTTTTCTGGATTTTTGTGTTTTGGTGCGATTGGTTCCTCTTCTTCTTTTGTTGACACTGATGTTCAGATACCATCATCTACGCTCTGACTGTTTCCATTCAGATGGTGAGATCGACTCACTCTATCACTATAAAGGCTAAAAACTCCATCAGCTGTTCTCATGTTTTTATTATGTGCTTTATTTTCATCATGACCCTTTGCACTGATTTTGAGAGCAGAGGAAGAGGTACACATATGGCGCTAGGAGAAGGTGTGTGTGTGTGTGTGTTTTACTGAGGGGGGGGGGTTCCTTACTGTAGATGGGAGGTCACAACATCTGTCCCTGCTGGTCCATCCCAAGCTGCAGACAATATCAAACATCTGGAGCTGGAACTGTGGAGAGGAAAGAGGAGGGAAAAAAAAAACATGTAAACGGTGTTGTGGTACATGTGTCTCTGAGCCGCCCTCACAGCTCTCAGAAGACAAACAGAGACAGACGAGTCCCATCAGACAAGTCTAATCAGACGAGTCCAATCAGACGAGTCCTATCAGACAAGTCCAATCAGACGAGTCCCATCAGACAAGTCCAATCAGACGAGTCCCATCAGACAAGTCCCATCAGACGAGTCCCATCAGCCAAGTCCAATCAGACGAGTCCAATCAGACGAGTCCAATCAGACGAGTCCCATCAGACGAGTCCCATCAGACAAGTCCAATCAGACGAGTCCCATCAGACGAGTCCCATCAGACAAGTCCAATCAGACGAGTCCCATCAGACGAGTCAAATCAGACGAGTCCCATCAGACAAGTCCAATCAGACGAGTCCCATCAGACGAGTCCCATCAGACGAGTCCCATCAGACGAGTCCCATCAGACGAGTCCCATCAGACAAGTCCAATCAGACGAGTCCAATCAGACGAGTCCCATCAGACGAGTCCCATCAGACGAGTCAAATCAGACGAGTCCCATCAGACGAGTCCCATCAGACGAGTCCCATCAGACAAGTCCAATCAGACGAGTCCCATCAGACGAGTCCCATCAGACAAGTCCCATCAGACGAGTCCCATCAGACGAGTCCCATCAGACGAGTCCAATCAGCCCCGGGGAGCACAGGAAGCGGCTCAGACTGCCGACATGTTGAGATCCTACTATGCAGCATATCTTCATGTGTATGTTCAGTTTGTCATGTTTAATGCATGACCGCGCTCTGCCTTCAGCTAACGGAGGTGGTTATGAAAGAGCTTCAAATATGAGCTCTGTTATTCTGCTCTCCCGCTGATACGACTCCTCCAACAAATTTTCGCCGTTCATATTGTAAAACGTTCAGCGTGTTCAGGAGAAGCGCGGGTGTATTTTTCACATTTCTAACCCTTGTACTTTTTAAAATGTTCGGCGGTTTCCAATCATTTTTAGCCCATTATAATAAATGGAAATAATCCGTCACCATGGAAACCACACAGCTGATGATGTCATAAGGGGTTCTGAGGTTATAAACAGGACTGGTGCGGTTTGGGTTAGGGCTCAGCATTGTTATGATACTTCTTACAACACGCAACATGCGACTGTTCTTAGACTCTTTTTAAAAACTACACCTTAAAAACTACAAATCCCTACCCTCTTTGGAGACCTTAACCTGATCCTTCCTCTCCTTCTCTCCCTGTTGGTGTAAACACTGCAGAACCACAGCTGACTTACAGTTGCTGACTCTCCCTTGGACCCGATGGCTTTGGACATCTTGCCCAGGACCTGGTAGCCGTCACTGGACGTGTTCCCGGCGGCCTTGATCTCCTTCTCAGCCACTTCTTGGCAGTCGATGTTCAGCTTGACGCCGGTGGATGAGACCAGGATGTGGAGCTTCAGAGAGGAAAGGGGAGGAAGAGGGGCAGAGTTTATTGGCACATTCTTTGTTCTGAGACCAAGTCTAGTGTCTGGTTTTCATCCTGATGGCCTGAACATTATTAGGTTACACGGAGTGTGTCCTCAGAGGGTGGACCTACTCAAACACTGCTGGAATGAAAACCAGCGATTGGTTCTCGTTTCATGTACAGAAATCATCCGGAGCTTTGACATTGAACCCTTTTTGTTCCAACAGATTTTCTTCACCTTGTTTGACTTTCCTGAAGCTGGAAAAACAGAAATGTTACGACTTCAGCAACATTTTCTGTCCTTCACCGGAAACACTCTGAGTTTCTGCTTCCCTTACTCCTTCCTCGTATTATTTTGGCGTTTCAGTATCTATTAAAAAGTGTTGCTTCTGCAGTAGATTCCTTTTTTTAACCATGAAACAAACTGCAAAGGTTGTTCTGTTAGCCTGGTGGATATCAGTGGGAGGACATCAACTTTTTATGGTCGACTGTTGAGTCACTTTCTTCCAGAGGGCGTTAACCGATTATTCTACATCTTTGACGGAATATTTTGAGCATTGATGGAAACGTCTGAGGGTTAAAAACCCCGACAGCGATCCAGACCACTGTCATTAATCACGTACCTCACCTGCAGCAGACCCCCTGTCCAGCTGGTGGCGAGCGTGCATAATTAATGAGGTATTTTCACGTTCTCTGACCTGCTGGCTTGCCTTTATCCTTTTAAACGTTGGCATCGATTGGTGCTGCTATGACTCACACGGGACTGAAGCCGCCTCTCTCGCACATCAGGACCACATGCTCCAGGATTTCCTCCCGGTGAAGCGGGTTCTGGCAGGATCAGGAAACCCGTCTTTCAAAGAGTCGACTGCTCCTTATTTCACTGGGTGAAATGTTTCCAGACTTTAAAACGCTCGCTGAAGCAGCGCTGGTCATTCCAGTATCCAGTGTAGCAGTACGAGGCTTCAGAACAGCCACAAGAAGTCGGCTGACTGAGGCAAAGACGCAAAACCGGATGCTGATCTCCTCTGACGCTCTCACACTTGATGACCCGACAAAAAAAAAAAAGTGATTTTTGTCTTTACAGAGCTACTGACAGCAAGGTCGGTGTTTTTATTTGTCTAATATTTTGTCTTTCTGCCCAATAAGCATCAAAACGGCCCTGCATAACTAACGTTACAAGTTGAATTTGAGTCACTTTTGCGATGAAATGCTAAAATATATAATTAATAATTAAAAGGTCTCATTATCGATTTTTTAAACGGAGGGATCATTATTCATTATGACGGAAGTTTTACGACCCCGTCCGTCAAAATGAGTAAAAGATCGAGCGCAACATCTGCTTTCTTCAAAACCAGCACACTTCAGTCTCAAAACCCTCTGAATAAAACTCAAATCTCATGTCAGTCGTTCAAATTTACGACCTCACTTTTTAACAGAAGTCACACATGAGGCGCTTTTTCGACTGCAGGAACTTTCTGAGGAAAGTTCGGACCAGAGGGTCCAGGAAATCTCAGTTCCTGTTGAAACATCCCGCAGAACTAAATGGTTCCTGTGACCCATTGTTTGTCTGACTGCGAGGCTGAAGTAGATTACTTAAAACAGCACCAGACCCGTAGAGGGCAGTAAGAAGACAATAAAGGCCTGTCAGCAGAATTGACCCAATAGAAGGAGACAGAAAAGACGTGTAGCTCTGCTGTTAGCCTGTTAGCTTGTTAGCGTGGAGGATATTCAGCCTGTGCTGGTTTTGATGGTGCTTTATTTCACTACAGATGGATTTGTTGACTCCTAAAGGAGACCAGCTCTTGAGACAAAGCCGTCTAAAGCCGGTTGAAACTGTTTCTAGAAGCTCTGAACAGCTTGGAGCGGAGAAACAGCAGACTGTCCCGTCTAAAGCTTGAAGACGGCAGAGATGGAGCCGTGTTCGAGCTCCAACTGGAGCCTGTTGATTGAGGACTTTGAGCGGGATTCATCCTTCCCAAACATCTTTGGATCCTCTTTAACTCTTTACTGCAGAACGTGTCATATTTGATACACAAGTTTCAAAGACCTCTATCTCAACAAGATGAGACATATCCACCCCCCCTTGAGGATTATCATTCCACTACAGGCAGCCGAAGTTGTAATCTGACACTTTGAAAGATGGCTTCTCTCATTAAAATTATCCAAATAATCTTTTTCAAGGAAAATCATTCATAATTTCCAAGAAGTTGCAGCAAGAATAAAATCTATAGTGTGGCCCTTTTTTAAAGATGTATTTTATGCACTGATTGAATGAATATTTACCACAAACTTGCCAAACAAAAAATAAAATATGATACAAAAAATACATCAAACTAAATGACGTACTTACATTTTTCCGTGGATTTTGTTAAAAGGGTTAATAAACATCTCAGTTCCAAAATATTAGAATTTTCTGGCGATTTTTTTTATTTTTTGTTGATGAGTCAGACTTTAAAGGGTAAATTCTCATCTGATGAGGAGATTTTGAGGTGTATATAAAGGGTCACTCTTTAAACTGGAACAACAGGAGCTGACAGAGACACATTCACACCATCAGGCTCAAAGACGACCGTTGATGAGGAGGTACTAAACCAAGTCCATCACAACTGGAGGTCGTCTGAACGTGGACGGACGGACGGAAGGAGGGAGGGGAATAAAAATACTGAGGCTGCTCCACCAATCAGAATTTTAACATCTCAACCACAGCCATGTAAATGACCCTGCCTCTCTCTCTCTCTCTCTCTCTCTCTCTCTGACTCTGTGTCTCTCTCTCTCTCTGCTCACAGCAGGTTGGGGTAAACACACCAAACCTCTCCTGAATAAACTCTTCATCCGTTTCTTGTGACACTCAGCTCGACCGCTGCTCAAAGATTCCTCCCTGCTCCCCCCCAAAAAAAAAACACTGTTTCAGCTGGAAATTCTTCCCGCTCTCGAAGCCAGATCCTCCTGAATTCCTTCCCCTCCGCTCTCGTTGGAAAGCATGTTTGGAAATCGTTGACTCCTAACCCGTAAATAACCGAGGCAGCGGTGACAGCGTTTCTCCTTAGTCAGATCTCCCTCGCCACATCTCCTCATGATGTCACTCTGTGGTAAACCGTTATAACAACTTAGGTCCAGTCAAGAAGAGGGAAAACGTTAGTGTACAAAGCCACGGGCCAGCCGCGGGCCGGCCTCTGGCAGCTGTGGCGGCGGTGTTTGGCTGCTTGTGGTCGGCGTGCGACCGCGGAAATGCAGATTCATGTTTGAAATGACAGAAGAGAAGAGTCGACGCTCTCTGGGAACTTTTGTTTGAAGCTTCCAGTAAGTCCGAGCTGGAGGTGAGGATTCAGCATGTCGCTGTCGACACTTCGCCAGGAGATCAGCGTCCAATCACAGCTCAGATTCTCCAGCTTTTATTCTCTCTGGAAGAAGGTTTAAAATTTAAACTGTGATTCCTGAAAACATGAGCTGATGTATTCATCTGTAGTCTGCGTCTCTCTGGAGGATTCTGTCAGCTATAACTGGCAGCGATCCCGCCAAAATAAAAGCACAGCTGACTACAGAGCCTGTGCTCCCGGTAACTATTGTAATTTTCTGAGCTCCACTTTTCGGAGCTTTCATTTTCTTGAATCTGGTTTGAAATTAACGGGGAATGTATTCTGAATCACTGAGGACACATTTGAGCCAAAGTGTCCAAGCTGTTCCAATCAGTCGGAGCGTCTTTATTTCCTGTCTCAGACGCTGTTGACAGCAGAGTCGCTGGCAGAAGCGTTGATGGTCTAAACCTCTCAGGGAGGATCTGATTTCAGTCCTTGTTTTGTCCCAGCAGACCGCAGAGAACCTTTAGGTTCCCGGGTTTGACTGATTTATTGTTGGAGGAGGATTTCTGAGGGAGGACTGGAGCTGCGCAGCAGGGATTAGAGGTGAGGATGTGAGGATGTGAGGATGAGAGGATGTGAGGATGTGAGGATGTGAGGATGTGAGGATGAGAGGATGTGGCATCGAGGTTTGTTTCCTCTTCAAAGCGCCGACATCGACCTCAAAACAGCTTCGACAGCCTTTTAAATCTTCACCTGTTTTATTAGCACAACTGGATTCAAGTGAAAAGAAGGAATCAAAGGCTCATAACTGTGACCTCTGACCTCTGACCTCCCCCTCCTCTTCACAATCCCCCTTTTGTCTGAACTTTCATCCTCGTCTCATTCTCGTCTCTTCTAGAAGACAAACTTCACTCAAATGTCCGTCTTCACGCTCCAGCGCTGCCTCCGTGTTCCCACCTGAGGGGAGAAACCCCGAGTGAGGAATAAATCCTGACTGGAGCGGCTTGGAGGAGCGGTGTTATCAGGGGGGCGGCTGTCAGCTCGCAACAGAAAACTGACACATCGTTCATGAGAGACCGACTCTGAAACCTGCCAGCTGACGTCTCGCAGAGGGCAGCAGGCATGCTGGGAGGTAAACCGCAGAGCACCGGGAATTCGCCTGGGGTCAGCTACCAGAGGGAAAGTACGCCACTGCTGCTGCTGCCGTCCAGATCTCCTGCTGAGCCCGGAGGAGAGGGAGAGATGGAGGAGGAGAGGCTCCGCCCCCCTGTTATTGTTTAATAGAAAAAGCAGTGACCAAACATTTTCCAGGCCAGCGTCCCATCAGGGAGCGAGGAACGGCCTCTCTGCTTTCTCCCTCGTCTTCAGACGGGTGTCTCCATCAGACGCACGACTCCGACCTCAACTACAGAATCTAAAAAAAAAACCCTCAGACTCTCTTTAGGATGGAGCTCTTGTGTTTGTCTTATTCCAACTCCTCTTGACTAAACGTGAAGGTCAAAGATGAACGTCAGACCTCATCGTCCAAACAAAAAAAGATTTCTGTTTGACTTCATAAATCAGAGACATAATTATCCATCGCTCCACCAAACCGCTTCAATATGATCCTGACCGTCTGCTGGTGATCTGAGGATGCAGATGTGTCTGTTACAGACTCTAAACTGAGCCTAATGGATGAAGATCAAGCACAGTACAGGACCATCTGGTTGTCTGAGGAACACGTCTAGAGCTGCATGCTCTGCCTGTAATAAACACCACATCTGGAATCTCAAGCGTCCAGAGTTTCTGTACGACCTCAAGACGTCCACAGAGAACAAAGCACAGAGAATCTACTAAGTGATGAAGCAAGGGAGTAAAAGACCGACATATCCTACAGTAACAACACAAGCCTCCTCCGTCATCGTCAGATCCTTCATATTCGGTCAGTCTGGATGTTGATACAGACCAGATCACTGTGCACAGAGAAGAGAGCTCAGAACACAGCAACAATATGACGACACACACCAGGAAGCAGGTTGATGCAACTCTGAGCTGTTACCGAACAAATACCTTTACCTCATACTCCTGACTCCGAACCTTGCGGTTGGTTTCCTTTCATATCATGTCGTATTATTTCCTGTTAAATCATGTCGTATCGTTTTAAGGTGCCTTATCATCAGGGATGCACTGAAATTCTTGTCCGAAACCGAAAGATCAACGCTGTCTTTACAGAGATGCCCCGGGAGCTTAAAAAAGGCAGATTTTTTTTTCTTCTGATGGTTGTGACATTATTTTTCTGGACTCTCTGATCGCTTTACGAAGTGTGCTCGTTTCTGTGTGTGTATGTGCGCTCATGTGTCTGTGTGCATCAGGGTGTAACTAGAGCAGAGGAGACGTGAACGCAGTCATATGAATAAGATAAATAACATGAGGCTGTTTCGTCTGTTAAGTCAAGAACAGGGTGTAGATCTAATCTATAAGAGGGGAATGACCCTCATCTGGTTCAGGGCCACGAGTCTTTCTTTCTTTAGTCTACTCTGTGCCTCTCCAAGCAGGTTCTCCACAGTCATCATGGCCTGGATCATTTCAAATCACTGTCTGCGGATCTTTCTCAGATATGTTGAAATATGTTGGCCCTCGGTGTCTTGTTTCGTTGTGTCCTCTCATGTCTTGTACCCCATCGTAACGTATCCTATCCTAACATATCACATCATAACTTACTGTTTCACTCAACCTATTGAACAAACTGTATCATATCTTATCAAACCCTTTGGTTCTGTATCGAACCATTACGTATCAATGGTAATGGACCAGTACTTATATAGCGCTTTACACTGCAGCTGTCATTCATCCATCCACACCACATTCACACACTGATGGCAGAACGATCTACCTATTGAGGCCATCAGTTTTATCTAAACCAGTCATTCTCATTCACACACCACTGAACAACAGGGGGAGCAATTTGGGGTTCAGTGTCTTGCTCAAGGACACTTCGACATGAGACTGCAGGAGCTGGGAATCAAACCCTCGACCTTCCGATTAAGAGACGACAACTCTACCACTGAGCCACAGTCAAGCCATATTTCATCACGTCTTATGGTGACCTTTAGCTCTGTATGTTATATATACTTATAATATTGTATCCTATCATTAAGTTTTGTTTCTTTTTGTATCAAAACAAGTCTTATGGTATCGTCAGGTATTGTACTGTAACTGTATCATTCTTTAGTAAAGGTTTGTGTTCTATCATATCGTATCCCCCTCCTGACCCAACTATAAAAATTCTGACACCATCAGTATTAAAGTCTCATGTATCCTTTACCAACAGCTTTAACTGATGAGTTTGTAGATAAACTAGTCAAAGTGAGTATGAGGTAGAACTCTGTGCAAACAGACATGGTTTTTTTTTTTACCTTGTGGAAACTTCCATGGAAGATCTTCTTGACCAGATCGTTGTCGAACGTCGCCCTCTGGATCTCACCGCGCTCGTCTTTGTTGTAGAAAGAAACGGTCTGACTGGAGGCTGAGAGCAGAAACGAGAGATGTGAATATGGAGGTTCACGTTTTTTCTGGTTAGTTAAAAAAAAAGATCAACCTGAGCTAACGCAGCGCTCTCAATGTGTCAGAGTTTCACTTTAATGTCTCTGCTCCTTAAATCTGGGTCTGAGGAAAAGTTTGACATTTTCTGGGAACGCCCTCTGACAGGGAGGAAGATGAGAAGTCTGATATGGCTGTGTGCAGCAGAACAAGCTGGAGCCAGGAGACTGTTAGCTTAGCATTGCTTAGCTTAGCACGAAGGCGAAACGGGAGGGAACTGTTGGCACGTGACCTTTTGGCTTCTCAACCTTTCTGTCATCTCTCTGCCAGAAAGCAAACGAGCACATTTCCCAAGATGTGAAAGGACTCCTCTGTTTTCTACCGAAGCCCCGCTGACAGGCTGAAACTGAGACTTTACGAGACCCAGCTGAGCTCGTGATGACATAAGGTCTTTGTGGTCAGGAAAAGCCGGCCCAGTTATCGACCGAGACCGAAGCAGCAGGAGGGTCCAGCCGTCTGGTTACGACCCTCTTTCATGAGCAGATACGACACAATGAGGCACAGCTGCTCGGCGCCACCGTGTGCCAGCGCCCTCATGTCACAACACACACATCAGTGGGTACGAGGAGATATTTACGGTCGATGGTGACGCCCGTCTCTGGCTTGTTGTCTTTGTTTGACACCTGCCAGATGTCGAAGGCCTGGGTGGGGGAGTCGGGGAGGAGGCGGAACATCAGGATGATGGTGTAGGCGTGGGGGAGACCGTCAGGGTGGATCTCTCTGCACAGGAAACAAAAGAGACGATGTGTTAGTGTCAAAGCTGGATAGAGGAGTATTAGAGCGACGTGCGACTCGCTAAGACGTTCTAACTTCTACTTTTAAAGGATCACATGTTGGGAAGTCAAACCCTTGCTTTGGACTCAGTCGCCTGACGGAGGACAAAGACTCCAGTTTTTAAAGAGAGGGCTGCACTCTGTCCTGACCTGCAGCTCGGTCACAGAGATCACTGTTAAATCCAGAGATTCAACTAAAACACTCGGAAGAAGCTGATCAGCTGTGAAATTTTCAGTCCTGCAGATGTTGCAGGTTTGGGTTTACAGAATTCTCGCAGAACGTCAGACGACAAATCATAACAGGGGTTTAGATTTAAGTTCCTTTAATATTCCGCAGCAGCTTTTCAACAAGTTTGCATTGAAGTTTGAATATTTTGAGGCTTTTTTCTGTGACGCTGAATATAAATCTTGACAGACTGGAACTGATGCACCAATAAAAGCTTCCTACTGGCTGTTTGCCCTATGACATCACTTCCAGACAGCTTCAATGTGTCAAATAAAAGTCAAACTAACTGAATGAAACTGAATGATTACATCAGCCGCTCTTATTCAGGTGCCGTGCTGTTAGGGATCACACCTGTTGAGCTCCACAGACTGAACATCAGGAGTGTTTGTTAATGCACATGTCAGTGCATGATAAAGGGGGAGCATTTCAAGCTAAATTAAAGCCACAAGTAGCGATAAGCAGACCCTTACTTCACATGACGGAGCAGAACGGAAAAGAATATGTTGGAAAAATGGGAGGAGTTTTCAATCACAGAGTAAAACAAATGACTTCCTGTTGGGAGAGCTGTAGTTTAAGGTGACATAAAGCATCTAAGTGCACTCAGGCTGTGAATACTGAGCATGTGTGTTTACTTTGGTCCAGATCCAACACTGTACGCGAGAGCTATTAAGACTAGCATTTTGGCGAAATAAACGTCAACTTTAGCCGTTTTTTGTGGCCACGCCCATTGAGTTACAAAAATTTCTTTGATAGCTTTTAATCGTCAATGTGTCTGGTGCACACAAAAAAATTTGTGAGATGATCAGAAAAAAAACGGTGGGACAAGTTTGATCAAATGCGTACCTTATAAATCGTCAAAATCGGACGTAGAACTCCAATTTCCGAACTTCCTGTTCGGAATTCACCCTAGTCGTAACAGACTTTTTTGTAGGTCTTGGCATGATTGTTATGCACACCAAATATCAGGCTTGTAGCTCAAAGTAGCCCAGGGGGCGCTGTGGAGCAGGTATTAGCACGAAAACAATGGATTCATGAATTTTTTTGCCATGACTGAATTTTGTTCACCTGCACCTGCAGTTGGCGAGCTCCGGCCCTAAATACAATTCGATGGTCACATTCGCTGATTATTTCAACAGTTTCTGCTCCTGCTGCTGACGTAAGGAGAAAGAGTTATCCTTTTAATGACTGTGCAAAGTTGTTGTAGTTTAGTTAAATATAATATAGCAATGGATATGATCTATATATTGTAGTTCTACTCTGCAAAAAATTGCATTTAGTCTCATTTTTTTGTCCCTCTTGGCTGCAAAAGTTTTGTGATTTTCTCTAATCCCAGAGTGGCAGTAATGCTTACTCATGTTATTTGGATTGTTTTTATGTTATGTTTTTTTTTTTGTTCTTCAACGATAAAAAGATGCCTTTTAGCCACATTCAAACCAGGGGCTTATAAAAGCATTGAAAACGTACATTTTTAAGATGAGACGTTTGTGCAAATATCTGAAAGTCATGACTCATCTCTCATACACATGAGAAAATGTGAACCAAGAAAAGCTGCAGTTATTTTGCAAAAACTAAAAGGCTAAATTTGCAAAACTCTGGAAAGTCGCAGAGTATTTTGATCCGTTTCTGCAGGTTAAGTTAGATATAAATCTGACTGCATGGTCAGCGTTAATGCAAACTTCCAAAGAGTGCGAAGAATCCATCTTTGATTCTGACGACAGGGTCGCTTTGAGACGTCATCCACAGATCATCACCAAGTTTATCAGTCAAAGCTTTTCTCTGGTGTGGACTCACGTGGTGGGCTGCGTCAGGAAGGCGTTCTTGTGGAGTCTGTAAGCTGTGAAGCTGTTGAAGGAGCCGGGCTCCATGGAGACGCCTTTAACGTAGCTGTAGGTCTTTTCTGTCAGGTTGAACGCCTCAAGCATCCTGAAGCCTGGAACACAACAGATCCAGGTTTCAAACATCTTAGATTAAAGCTTTCGCTTCAGAGAGGCTCTCTGCATCCTCACTCATACTCACCAGGTGACGTGAATCCGTTCAGGAAGATCAGAGGACAGGCTGCAGAACGACATCAGACACATTTACTGCATTTTGAAACAGACTCGGGAGCAGAAATTCAAAGTTTTGAGGATGTTTTGGTGCATTAGAGAGCAGGAGGACGTACACGAGGAGGCGGTTTCACAGATGAAGGTGATGAGGTTTTCTTTGATGGTGTCGAAAGCATCAAAGTCGTCGACAACAAAGACGTGTCTGTCGCTGGGTTTGCTACCGATCTCCTGCAGCTCCACGAAGTCCACGTCAGCGACTCCGATGGTGAAGACGCTGTAACCTGAGGAGAGGACACAAACACAGAGTAAGGACACAAACCAGCAGATCAACCCTCCTGTGGAGTGATTCTTTGCCCTGCAGGTGGGTCTGTTACCTGCGTTCTGCAGCTTGGCAGCGTTCTTCTTCACCTCGTCCTGAGAGCGCCCGTCAGTGATGGCCACGACCACCTTTGGCACGTTCCTCCTCATCCCGTTCTCCATGGAGAACGCCTTCTCGGAGGTGTGTTTCAGAGCCACTCCTGCTCAGCAGAGAGACACGAGTCAGAAATCAGGACATCTGGCTGTTTGAGTCTTTGTGATGAAAGCGTGCGGCGTGTTACTGAACCTGTCTTCGTGTTTCCTCCTCGGTAGCGGATCTGAGTGACCGCAGACATCACGGTGCCTTTGTCCTGGTAAGCGTTGAGCCTGAACTCGGTCTTTGCATCGTCGCTGTACTGAACAAACGAGACCTGCAGGAGGGAAAAACAAAAAGTTCAGGTCGGCTGACATTTTCCAGTAATTGGATTAAGCCTTTTGCTCATGTTTTAGCCTTTAGCCTGTTTTTTTCCTTCAGTCTGTGTTTTAGCCTTCAGCCTGTGTTTTAGCCTTTAGCTCATGTTTTAGCCTTCAGCCTGTGTTTTAGCCTTTAGCCCATGTTTTAACCTTTAGCCTGTGTTTTAGCCTTCAGCCTGTTTTAGCCTTTAGCTCATGTTTTAGCCTTTAGCTCATGTTTTAGCCTTTAGCCTGTTTTTTATCTTTCAGTCTGTGTTTTGGATTTAAGTTTGCGTTTTAGCCTTTAGCCTGTTTTTTAGCCTTCAGCCTGTGTTTTAGCTTATAGCTCATGTTTTAGCCTTTAGCCCGTGCTTTATCACTCTCCTGTTAATCTTTCTTCTTCTCTTCTGTCCTTTTTCCTGAATGGTTTTTTAGCCTTTAGCTCATGTTTTAGCCTTTAGGTCATGTTTTAGCTTATAGCTCATGTTTTAGCCTTTATGTCATGTTTTAGCCTTTAGCTCATGTTTTAGCCTTTAGTTCATGTTTTAGCTTATAGCTCATGTTTTAGCCTTAAGCCCGTGTTTTAGATTTTAGTTCATGTTTTAGCTTATAGCTTGTGTTTTAGCCTTTAGCCTGTGCTCTATCACTCTCCTGTTTATCTTTCTTCTTCTCTTCTGTCCTTTTTCCTGATTGGATTTTTAGCCTTTAGCTCATATTTTAGCCTTTAGCTCATGTTTTAGCCTTTAGCTCATGTTTTAGCTGATAGATGCTGCTTCTCCTGTCAGATATTGATACGAACTTAAAATGTGATTAATTGTGTTTAATTAATTACATTTGTTTTTGTTATTTAATTCCCACTACTAATAAAAATAGATCAATATAGGCAGAAAAATGCAACATGTACAAAAAAATGTGAAAAACAAAGAGGAGAGGAGTCTGTGGAGGAAGATGTGGAGTCAGAGAACGACACGCTGTCCTGCAGAAACTTTGAGAGACGGGAAGGAAAAAGTCTGCGTGACGCTGAAGCTTCTTTGAGGTCATCCCTCAAATTTTGAGAAGTGAGCTTAAGACAGAAAAGTCCAACGCCAACTCTGAAATCCAAAACCCTGCAACTCATAATGAAAGAAAAAGAACGAACGAAGGCTCGTTCCCTAAGCTTTACTAAATTATAACTGAAACATGAATAATACAGAAAATAAAAAAAGCTTCTTGTTGTTTTGTGGGAAATGAAGAAAATAAAACAATACGAGCCTGGATGCGACTCTGTGCTCAGAAAACAAAAGATGCTTGTTTTCTTTTTAAAGTTTTAGAGAATCCTTGAATTTTTACGTCTCTGGGGCGTCCGAGAAACATCTGGAAGTCTTCTGGAAAAACTCTCTGATTGACAGAGAGGGATTTATCCTAAAGAGAGGCTTTTGTGAGAAATTCAGATCTAATGATGCACAAGAGGCAAGAGACGCTGCAGAAGAGACAGAGTGATGGTGTAATTATCGAATATTTCACAGGCAGGGGGGTAAAAGTCCGCAGTTTTTTTTTATTTATCTTTAGAAGACGTTGATTTAAGGTTTCAGGTTCAAAAAAACAGAATTAACTCTAAAAAAAAGGTTAAAAAACAGAATCCTACATTTTATTAGATACTTTTTAACCCGCTGCTGGAATTTTCTCGACTTTTTACATGTTGAATGTTGATAAAAACACTGGATTTATCGTTTTTCATATTTGTGGGAGCAGGAGGAAACCCGTCTCAGATTAATCTCTGTTTCTGCTCGTGTTTGTTGGATCATGACACTAAAATCAAACTACGGAAGCGTCATCGTGCTCCCATTAGGAGTCATTTCCGGTACAAACCTGCATCCCTGAGGGTCCGATGATGTCGAAGGCGCCGATCATGCTGGAGACGAAGTTAATGACTTTGGTGAAGCTGTCCTCGCCGATACTCCACGAGCCGTCGATGAGGAAGACCAAGTCTGCTTTGGCTCCTTTGCAAACTGAGGCAGAGAAAACAAAGAGTCAGCTTTCGAAGGACGACCGCGAGCCGGAGCTCGGGGTGCATCGTCAGAGACGACGACAGGAGCGCATTAAAAAGAGGCGAGAACGTGACGTGATAAACAAATCAATGATGAGCAACATTTGGTCTCCAGGAGTTTAAAGAGCTCAGACTTTAAAAAGCTCCTGATGTGACTCTGGAGATCCATAAACAAGTTTTACACCTAAAGAACGACAGGAACAGGCTCTTTGGATCACCCTGTCATCCTTTTTCAACACCGAAGCTGTTGGAGCGTTTTCGCTCTGTGCAGCCCTCAGGGTGCCCGGCACACGTGTCCTTTATTAATCCACGGCTGGCAGCAGGAGGCAGATCCAGAGAGTCCAGAACGAGTCTGCATCCAGGACTTTCCAGTGAAAAGAATCGATCCATTCAGCCGTTTGCAGACAAAGCGACTCCTCCTCAGTGAACTCAGCCTTCCTCAGCTTTCTTTACCTGTGCAGAGTCTGAGAATCCGATGGAACTTTTTGGACTTCTGATATTTCACTTTCAGTTTCAGCCAATTTAATCCAAACACTCTGGCTTTACTCATGCTGCTGATAAGTCAGCTAAACCCGGGGCACCTCATACCTTGTTTTCTATCGTCTGTTTGCTCCTTGTGAAACTCTTAACGCTGCTGCCTTCGGTCGGGACGCTTTGGTAAGAGATTTTGCATCTCAACAGTGAATTACCTGCTCCTATTTAATTTAACTGTTTTCTTCCACATTCATGTCAGAGTGTTTTTGTTTTGCATGTGTATGTAACCTTGTACACATGCATATATGTTAAAAATAAAAAAGGTTAATTGTATTTCTGTGATTTGAAGTATCGTATATTTTTGTCAACAAAAAAATTTTGAAAAAAAAAAAAACATAGAACGTAGAAACAGCAACAACCGGTAAGCACAGAACGCAACATGGAAGAGGACATAGAAGAGAGAACGATGGAGGTCTTGGGACTATTTTTAACGGAAAATTCTTGAACAAAAAAAAAAGAAAAAAAATTTGAAGGAAAAAAGAAAAAACTTCTTGAACAAAAAAAAGAAAAAGCTGCGGAAAAAAACCTGGAGACGGCAGGAACATGGACTTTCCTCACAAACTGTCGGTGTCAGGTCAGCCATGCTTGATTTTGTTTATGTCTGCTACCTCGTTCCTCAGTCAGCTCGCCTCCTGATTGGCTACATTCCGTTCTACGTCACATCTCACAGAGTCATGACTCGGGAGTCGTCAGCTTTCCCCACACACATGAAAATTTTTGGTCGTAAATATTGAACAAGTTTAATATTTATGATTGTCGACCCCGACCTGTTTCACAGCCGATTATCAGGACAAACTCACTCTGAACACACCTCAAACCACGGGATGATCTGATTGGATAATCTGATGAGACAGACGGTAATCAGGCGTATGCCGTCCTCGGTTAGGAAGGAGGAAAGTCGGGACAGAAACAGCCCGAGAATCGTTCTGTGTGTACCCCGCTTAAGGATGCTCTTTGTCAAAATCAAACCTGAAGAAGTGAAATTAGCAACTGAGCTGAAACGAATCAGCTCTGCAGATAGAAGGAGTGTTAAAGAGAGGTGAGGTGATGTGTTCTGGATATTTACCTGCCCATGCTGGAGGGATGGTGGGAGGAGGAGCTGGCGTTGGTGGGAGAGTGGGGACAGGAGTTGGCTTCACCACTAAGAGAGAGAGAGAGAGAGAGAGAGAGAGAGACCCCAAACCTCATCAGATTATTGGTAACAAACTGAGGACGACAAGCAAACACGTGATGTAGTGAAGTCAGAGTTTGGATCTGCGCTGCGAGCTGAGCTCAGTGTTTGAACCGTGTTTCTTATCTCACACAGCTCTGCGCGTGTTTTCAGACTCCTGTTAAATATCTGGGGTGTCAGATTCCTGATGCTGAGGCTGCTGGTTTGTGTTCAGTTACACCTACATCACGTATGTTCTTTGACATCTCAATCATGGACACTTTGATTCTCATGGAGTTGTGTTTTAACATCTGCCAGCTGTGTTTCCTTTTATTTCTCTGCTGCATAAAAAAATAAAGCGGATGTTAAAATAATCAACATCATGTTTGGATTTTATTCTACAGCTCGGAGTCGTTTGTGTGTTTCAGCTGTTAGCGTCACGTCTCTGATTTAACGTACAGACGTGAGGCTTTAATTTCAGTTCTGTTTGTAATAAAAGATCAAACAGCTCAGAGTCGAAACGCTCAGGGTCTTAAACCGAGGATTCAAAGTACTCACGCGTTCTCTCCTTGGTGCTGACTCCTGGACCCTCCAGATTCGGCGTCTGGACGAAGACGGTGGCGGTGTACAGAGCGTCGGGTGAGAGTCCGTCGAAGCAGTGCTGAGGGAGACCGGCCGGGATGGTGATCTCATGGGCACCAAGACTCGAAGCTGCAGAGGACGGAAACAAAGAGATGTGAGTCTCTGATGGAGGAAGAAGACAAAACAAAGATGTTCTACGGGTGAGATGCTCCACTCTCTCTTCTTCTTGTAAAGGTCAGAGGAAATCTCAGTTTCACCTCAGTTGAAAAAGTGTGGAATAAAGTCTGAATTAAAGTCTGCTCGCTCTCCCTTGATTTCCTGCTCTTTTTATCAACACCACGCCCACCGATGATGTCACAGTTCGTGAGCTGGAACCAGCATGGAGCCTTCACTGCACCCCGCACGCTGCCTGCTGAGTGTAAAAAACTTTTTCAAGCTTGTTTTAAAAATAAATTCTTTCTTTTTTTGTGTGTGTGTATTTAAAATAAGAGGTGAAAACTTAAATATCTTCACATTTCCAGCATCTCCAGGGGTACGAGAGCTACAGATGTGATTGTTGGCGACTCTAAGATGATCTAAACGAAGTGTTCTTGTATCTTCTTCCAGCTGATTGTGTCTCTAAGATCGCTCCGCTCCGTCTCTTGAGCAGCGTTTGTATTAAATATGGAGGGAATCTCGGTGGTGGAGTTTTTCCGCTCACTCGTCTCTGACCGAACATCTGGCTGCTCCTCTGACTTACGATCTCTTTTCTCCGCTGTTTTCCCTGATCTTCTGCTCGTGGTTAGCCTCGTTGTCTGTCTCACGCTACAGAGATTCGTATTTACTCTGGCAGCCCGCCCCGGCAGTCAGAATTCATAATGACTCCCATATAGATATTAAAACACTGTAGCTCCATGTGTGAATGTGCACCAGATGGGACTCGAAGAGGATGTGATCTTCACGATTACAGCTCGGTGGTCGGACGCGTCAGTCGGAGCCAGAGCTCGCATCCTGCTTTGAGTAATAATCAGGAGGGGAGATAAATGCTCTGTGAGAGGGGAGGGTTAAAAAAACGTGTGAAGCTGAGTGAAGGATGTGTAGCGTCCACCGCCGCGGGATGAGCTCATCTGGAAATCCGCCTCCACAACATCTGCTGGGAGTCTTTGTGAACACATGCGTGGCTTCAATCAGGTCCTCAGAGATCAAAACTGAGCATTAATGTGGATGAAAGACAATCAGGAGGCTGATTAATCCACAGCACAGACAGACGGTTAATGAAGAGTGAAGAAAGTTGTTTTTAAAGATCTCTTTTCATCTTATTAATCCAATGTGCGATTAAAGGAGCAGTTCAAAAATAAAATCAGCAGCTATTTCACAGTCCGTGAGCGGGTTTTATCAGATTAAAAAGTGCAGCAGATGATTCTATTCACGTCTGACTGAGCGGAACGCAGACGTGAAGAGTCGAACCGACGAGTCTGAGACATTCTTCACAAGCCTCCTTTAAGCTGTGGTTAAAATACGTTCGTATCAAAATAAGCGAGATGGACTTACGGTCTGCGGGGTTGAGTTTGATGCGGTAGGACGTGGCCGCTCTGTGAGGAGACCATTTGATGCAGAACTTGTCGTGGCCGACGTCGTAGGACTCGATGTTGGTCACGTTCAGGTAGACTGCGGAGGAGAGAGAATCACGTTACAGCTAACACTTCAACCAGACGAGTTTTTCACCCCAGATCGTGAACGTCAACATGACACAAAACAGGTCGTCTGAACATCTGCTCCCGTTTGAGAGGCGCTCTTTAAATTACCGTAACTCTTCAAATATTGGGGGAAGAGAGAAAATTCAAATCACTCCTTAAAGAGGAAAAGATAAACTCCTCAGGGTATTACGGTACCGCATATGAATCCACGTGCAACGATGTTCCATTTACAGGTAATAATTCATGCGAGCTGTTCTAATTACCGTAACTCTTCGGCTATTTGGGCAAGAGGAAAAATTTGTTCCTGAAAGCAGATAAGATAAGCTTTCCAGGGTATCATCTCTGAATCTTTTAAGGACAAAATAATAAAAGTCAAGAAAGGTTGAAGTAAAAGACTTTTTCAACAGTTTAACCGTTAACAGGTTTACATGCAGCATAAATCAGAGAAGACAAATGAATGAATGAGCGCGGTGTTCCTACGGCACAGTTTCAAAGATAGATCCAGAAATATTTCACTGACAGAAACATCGGGGATCAGATAAACGCTGCACGTACGTGTCGTTCCCTGCCCAGCCAGCGGTTCACTCATGCCGCCGGTGTACTGAGCGACCACCTTAACGTCGTACGTGGTTCCAGGCTGCAGGTTGTGCAGAGTGTAAGAGGTCACGTCGCCCACGAAGAAATCTATGGGTGTGTTAGAGCCTGAAACACAACGAGAGAGAGAGTCAAACAGGCTCTGG
Source organism: Labroides dimidiatus (assembly GCA_030710495.1). Lineage (NCBI taxonomy): Eukaryota > Metazoa > Chordata > Actinopteri > Labriformes > Labridae > Labroides > Labroides dimidiatus. The sequence goes on along the minus strand of CM061158.1, from coordinate 3,560,421 downwards.
GTGACTTCACTCTGTGGGGGCGCCGTCTTCACACACCAGATTAAACATCCTCTTCTTTAGGAGGACGATTCAGGAAGTCGAGTCTCACCTGCAGGAGAGTAGGTCAGTCTGTAGCCCTGAACCGGAGCCTGCACGGGGTCCCAGGCCACCCTGAACCGGGTGTACCACTCATCAGAGACACGGAGGTTTCTGGGACTCAACAGGCCGACTGTGACGGAGAGGAGACACGGGTCAAACACAAAACCACCACCGAAAGAAAGTTTGAGACGATGCCCTAACCCCTTGTGACATCATCAGCTCTGTGGTTTCCACGGTGACGGATTATCTCCATTCATTTTAATGGGCCGAAAAACTTTGGAAAGTGTTTCATATTTTAAAAGGTAAAAGGTGAAAAATCGTGAAACTTATCGAAGCGTACTGAAATGTATACACTGTAATGTACTGAAAAAAAAAAGAATTAAGTTAAAAAAAGACGAATTCAAAGTTTTAAAAACATGATGTTCAGATTTTTTTTAACTCTTTTGAAGTTAATTTCAAAGCTTTTTAAGATTCTAAGACAGGAGTCGACTTATTTCTAGTTCCTCCACAGGTTTCTCTCCTTACAAATCTGCAGTTAATCGAGATAAAAACAGTTGAAGTTAAAGAAAAAGAAACGAGTGAAGGACTCAAAGTAGCATCTGTGAGTGTTGTTAAACGAGGGATCCTCTCTGAGGTGTCTGATCGACTTCCTGGATGAGTGTCTCCTGCAGCGACTCCCTGCTGACTCGTTTCCCTTCAGCTGCTGATGAACATCATCAAACGTTCGGCTCCTCAGAGCTCCCCTCTGTTTGTGTAACTTTAAGCTACTGCTGAGCAGTAAATCCTCTCCTGAGAGATTTGAGTTCTCTGAAGTTATGATGCTGGAGACGTCAGCTGATGGATGTCTGCTGTGTTTATTCGCAGGACTCGTCTCTGCAGGGCTGTCAGGGTGTTTCAGTCCAAACTGAGCTCCTGAAGAGCTTGGACCAAATTACAGTTTGGACATTTGGTATTTATCATCAGTTTGCGAAGCTTGGATGAGTTAAATACGATACTGTGACGGTGGAGGACTGGAGCAGCTCAACGTGACCCTGAAGTTGTCTAACTTTTGGACTCAAAAACTTGAAGTTGAACACAGGAGCTGCTGCAGAAACTTTTATGATTCGTCATGTTTTGCTCCATCAGTGTTTAAAACACCTTGAAGGCCTTTTCCTCCAGTCTGTTTTTTAACTGAGACTGTCTTACGTGTGCGTCCGTTCCCGTTGAGGGATCCTCCGGGGCCCTCGGCGTAGATGGCCTCCACGGTGATGTTGTACGGCGTGTCGGGGAAAAGGTTCTGCAGCCGGGCGTTGTTTCTGTTTCCAGGAACTGTGGCCTGAAAGGAGAGAGGTTTGAAGACACAAAGGATTGGGTGAACAGGATGGGAGCAGTGTTTGTTTGTGAAATTAAAGGAGGATCTGAGAGCAGGTTCATGTAGTCAGAGGGCGGGGGCGTAGAAAACAGGAAACCATCATTACGTTTCTGACAGAGTGAAACAGCCGCTGAGCTCTGTTGAAGAACGTCTTTCTGCGCGGCTGCTCGATGTTCCTCAATTTTAGCTCTTAACCCAGGTACACCACCTGTCCACGAGTTAAAAAGAAGCATGCACGCTGCAGTGCAATGACCTGTTTTTGCGGATGCATGCACGAGGATCGTTTTCACAGCGCTGTTACATGAACGTAGTTTTTACCGGAGCCGCTCTGATCCAAACAAGGCTCCTCTGCTGTGATTTTATGATGTCTTTGCACATAAATCTGTCGACTTCACATCTCAGGGTCAAAAAAATGAAAAAAAAAAAAACAGGTTATCTAAAAGTTTTTATGCACTTGAGGAGTTAAAATCTATAAAAAAAACAACGACTGGAAAGACGACAAAGGATGAACTGCAGGGAAGGAGGGCTGGTTTTCATCCACTGCCCCTGTGGTCCGGTCTTCATGTCATGCCACCAAAGTTTTTATTTGATAAACGATGGATTCAAAGTCAAATCTGGCTTCAACACAAAGCCAGAGGATTTAAAAAAACAATGAAATGTTTGAGGAGAAACCCGTCGGTGGGCTTCAGTCTAAACTCAAACAGCTCAGCTCCACTTGTCTGCACTCTGACGGCGTCCAAAGCAGACGTCGGTCAGAGTCAGTCATGCTGTCCAACCAGCCTGATTCTACAGAGCAACACATGGGCCGCTAAACATATGCAGCGAAAAGGGGAACTCAAATACAAGATAACAACAACAAAATCAATGATAAAAACTTTAAAAGTAGTGAAATTATCTCTGCATGCAGCAGGTTGACTTTACTTGAGAAGAAAGCTTGAAATAAGTGGTCTTAAGAAGAATTCCCAAGTGTCAAAACGAGAAGAAAATCTCATTTCTGAATCAAAAATATTTGGAAATAAACGTCCAGAAGCAGAATTTTAGCTCAGGACTATTGGACCTTTTCAGGGTTTTGTTGCCGTCAACTTAAAGAAATTTTTCTAAAAAATTTTTATCAAATTTTGTCAGATTTTTTTTTTCCATTATCCACTTTTTTTAAAAAAAAGTTGCATTGGAAATGTTTGCATGTATGTCTGCTTATAACAAAACAAAATGTTTCATATTTATCCATGTTAATGAACAGGTAGGTGCAGTTAATATAATTTCCAAAAATTCTGGTTAATTTCCAAAAATTTTCACAGAATTTTTTTTTTTTTTTGTAAGAAAAAAAAATCTGATTGAATTCTTTCTGCGAATGAACATCCAGAGAGAAGAAAGTAAGTTCACGGTTTGTAAATCAAAAACGCTTCACCCAGTTGGACGAGCTCAGGAGCTCAGATGAGTTCAAGTTTCCTTCACTGAGATTTAACAGAAATTAAAACAGAGAGTCTCGTGTGTCGTCGTTTATTTCATGGGCATGTTTGAGAAGCTTTCCCCGGTCTTATCAGGCTCATGATTGTTAGTCTGGTTGCAGGCTGAGTCTTCATCAGTCCGGGGAGGCTGTTGGTGTTTTAAAATGATGAAACAGTCATTTTCTGCTGTTTCATCATCCGGGCCTGAAATGACTTTTCCATTCTTGAGCTCCAGAATCGTCTAACAAGCATGAAAGAACGGTTTAATCGCTGACCTGAAGCAGATCATTGCGGCTCGGTTGGCTTGAGGACCCTTTGTACAAACACAAACCTGCTCCATTGGTTGCAGATGCTAAATTATAATAATCGCATGAATTTAAAAGTTCTCCCGTCGGCCGGGCTCTGCAGAAAGCCTCCCGTCACGTCGCTGCGCTGCGCTGCAGAGAGCTGACTCACTCAGGGCAGGTGCTGAGCCAAGGAGGGGAGAGGGAGCACAGCTGGGCCGTCACCCTCCCCCTCCCCCCTCCTCCTTCCTCTGCTCAGGACTATTAATAACAACGCGGCCCAAATAATTGTGTTTGTTTTACAGAACCTGTAATGAGTCTGACTAATCTGTGATTTATAACCTGAGTGAAGCGAGGGAATCCTGAGACGTGACTTCAGCACATAGTTTAGACTAAACATCACGAGCATCACTTCAGCTCATCTTAAACACTCGTCCAGAAGGAAACACTGTTAATGTTCAAAAAGGCTCCAGATATTTAAACCTGAAGTTTTATTTCCAACTTTGACCTTTAAAAAAACTACTGATAAAAGAATCACATCTTCAACTCCCTCCTTTTAAAGTTTTACTCTAATTTACAGTTGCAAAATTCAGGGAATTTTGGAAACTTCTCTTGGAATTTTCTGGGGATTTTCAAAAATTTATATAAACTGCATTTATCTGGTCATAAACGTGTATAAATATGACACATTTTGTTTTGTTATAAGCAAAAACGCACGCAAACATGGCTGATGCAGTAGTTTTAAAATCAAGTTGATAACAAGAAAAAAAAAAAGCAAAAAATTTCCCAAAAATTCCAGGACAAAATTTACCAACAGTTTTTCAAAAAATTATTTAAATTGACGGAAACAAAATCCTGAAAATTTCTAATATTCCTGAGTTTAAATTCAAGAAAATTTCCTGTAGTTTACTGGACATTTCCCCCCCGTGTGTACTTACAAACTCGGTGATGGGGTCTCCAGTTAAGGGGGCGTAGGCGATCTTGTACTGCCTCACGGGGCCCTCTGCGTGGTCCCAGCCGATGGTGAGGGTGTTGGTGGTGGCGTCGAACACACGCATGTTCCTCGGACCGCCACGAGGTACTGATTTGAAACAAAAAGAAGTACGACAGGAAAAGTGAACTTTAGTGGAATAAAACTCCCATGTGAATCTGATTTATTGGCTGCACAGCTTCAGAGCCGGGACGAGATCATCATAATCACTTCAAAGAGAAGCTGGGATTCAAACTTAAAGAACACGTACTGGTCAAAAGTCCAGTTTTTATGTTTCTTTTTATTGAAATGATGAAGTTTTATGTCTCTTTGTAGCTGTGATACGGTTTCCAAGCTGACCGTCTTCTTCTTTCTCCTTGAAGTGGTTCTGGCAGAGCTTGGACTCATGTTTGGATCATAATCTTGCTGTAGGATGAACCCCTGACCCCTGGATCCAGAAAACAGGCCCAGACCATCATGCTTCCTCCTCCATGTTCCCATGTGAACCGTTCTTTCCTGAGCCGACTCCACGTACGGCGAGAAATCCTGATGATGAAGCAAAGATTTCAGACTCTGGTTCATGAGTCCAGAGCTCCATCTTGGGGTCTTCAGTAGTCCATAAGTGGTGTCTGATGGTCCAGTCCAGCCTCGTGGTCTTCTTCTGACTCTGTCTTAGTGATGGAGGTCTTTCTCTCTGCAGTCCGTCCCTCAGAGCTGCATCTCAAAGTCTTCTCTTCACAGTAACTCAAACTCAGACTGTGACTCTACCTCCTCTTTGAAGCTGTGAAGCTTGAAGCTGTGGACTCTCAGAAACTGGTCTTCTGGTTGTGGTTCTGGTTTGGCTCTTCCAGACCTCTTCCTGTCAGAGTTTCCAGTCCCAGTTTCTGAGAGTCTTTGGCTGCTGAAGGAAACTCTCCTCCCTGAGCTCACCTTGACTTCCTTTGACTTCATTTCTCTGGAGTAAAGACTTGTTTCAGTAAATCTTCTGATGCTCCGTCTCTCTTTCTTTGTCAGTCGTCTTTTCCTGATCAGTTTTAGAGCGTTACTCGACTTTCTGCAGGACCATACTGTCCAATAAGCTCACCATGAGGGTCTGGTACCACGGTGTGGTCAGATCTACTGTTAGACACACAGACAGAGACACTCATCTTTGTATCATTTGGAGGCGTTCTGAAGCTTTAGTTTTCAAGTCGGCTCCTATGGTCCGTCTGTTTTGTGACACCAAGTATAAATCAGCTTTTCTCCATGTTTCCATAAATAATTAGAGCATGATCAGATGTCGTCATTGTTGAGAGAAGCTGTGTTAACAAACAGATGTTGACGCTGATGATACTGCAGCCAGCGGGCTGTTCTGTGTCCATATCTGACTCCGTGTGGATCTAAACAGAGTCAGCATGAGTCAGTTTTGGACTGTACACACTGTCAGCATGTCACTGATGGACTTACGTGTTTTTCCGTTTCCTCTGACAGGTGATCCCTCCCCGTCTGCGTACATGGCCGACACAGACACCGAGTAAGGAGTGTCAGGGATCAGGTTGTCCAGGAAGGCGTTTTGTATAGTTCCAGGAACCATCACCTGTCAGGAGAAAAAACCCAGGGGTCAGAGAAGATATCGTTACCATGACATCATCACGATGTTTCTCATTCAAATGAGCCTCGTCATGCGTTACATAAAGCTCTGGCAGAGGCAATGTACATAATGACCTCACTGCTCATCCCACATCCAGTTATCTTCCAGCGCGCCCCGCTGCCAAGGTTTCATGAAACACTAACAAAAGTCCGGGGAGGTTAGGTGCCAAACAGATCCTTCCATCAGTGAGCGGACGGAGGAGTAAACAGTTTCTGCGAGGACGCGGCTGGAGACAGCGAGGCTGTCAGAGGCTCTCCTGACGCTGGGATTATCACGCCATCTACCCCAGCTGGTTTAGTGGGTTATTAAAGATCGGATCCATGACTTCATGGGAAAGACCTGCACTGTTTGAACTCCAGAACAACCTTCTCAGAGGGTTTTGGACTTAAGTCTACTGGCACGACGGATCGCGAAGCTCCAACAACTGGAAGCACAGATGTATGCCTGTTGTTGTGGAGACAAATCCCTGCAGTTAGCTCAAAAATAAGGCCAATTGCTTTGTAATTGAGCTTTTAAAACACAATTAACTACCTCAGAACGGGCTCGTTGTCATGCAGGCCCTTCCTGAACGCAGCTGGTGGAGGTGAAACTCAGAGAGGAGAGCCAAAATGGACAAACTGGTTTAAAAGATTCATATTCAAATACTATGGTGTCTAAAAGTCTTATCTAAGTTAAGCTAGTTAGCTTAGCTGACACACGACAACACTCCCAACCCATTTGGACGGCCCTTGGTGCCTGGACTGAATCCCCACATCGGCCCATCTGAGTTGGACTCCATCCGTGCTCCTGAGCCTGAATGTTAAAAATCTTTGCAGCCAGGCTTCGAATTCTGCAGGACAGATTGAAACCAGCAGGCTAAAAGCTGTTACAAGAGAAAATTACTCACCATAATTTTGGTTTCACATGTTAAACCATCACATGTGCGACCAATCTTACAGTTTCCAAGAAAATGTTTCAGCTATAAAATCTTATTCTTGGCTCTTCTCGCTTACGTTCAGTTTAACCAGCGAAACAGGAGAGATTCTGACATCTCTAAGAGATATGATACAGTTGAATAACTCTGGCGTCTAATGTGTTACCAGCTAAATGAGGACCTGAGTGAAAACATGTGTTAGGTGAAGTCAAGCCAGTTTAAACTAATTTCAATACATTTGTCATTCAGAATTGACTATTTGGTTTCTGAGCTCATCTTTTAGTTCTTTGTGTCTTTTCCAAACCAGCCTCACTCGGACCAGAATATAATCAAAGGTAATTCAGATGAAACACATCTAAGTTTCTTTTTTAAAAGCACAGGAAAAGACAATGGGTGGTGAAATCAAGAGATGACTCTTCTAGCTTTTTATCACTACAAGACAGATCCAAACAACCGAATCTACAGAACAAACTTAAACCCTTTTCTAAGCTCAGACACTTTGTCAGAGGAGCGCTCACAGATGTGTCCAAGGTGCAGAGTTTCCAAACCTCAGTCACAGAGTTCAAACTCATCATACAGAAATAAAGCTCCACGTTCTCTTCCTGATGTTGGGATATCTGCACCATGACTGGAACAAGAGCTGGTTTCGAAAGACGGAAAGCTGACAAGCTGTGGTTTCCATATGAATGAGCAGTACAGGAAGAACTGGTGTAAAAAGATGGAAACACCAACAAAAGTCCACCTACTGGTCAAAAAAACAGCCACAACTCAGGAATCAAGACTTCGTCAAAACTCAAGAAGTCTCAAATCAAGATCCACGTGACGGCTACTTAGTCCAAAACCATGAGTCAAAGACAAGCTCAACGGCCAGAAGCCCAAATTCAAAGACCTTATAAATGACTAAAAAGCTTTGAAATGAGACCAAAAATATTGATATGAAAGCCACATAACAACCAACAACGTCCAAGAAAATGTCAACAAGTGAAGACCAAATGCCTGTGCAGACTAAAACCTCTCAATTCAAGACCAGAAGGAGCCATGTTGAGTCCTAAGCCAGGACCAAATCAAGAGCCAATTGAGGGCCACCAAACCACAGCTATGATTGACTGTAAGTCACGATAACCATCCTGATGTCTCGAGTCAAGATCAAGTCCAGACAAAAAACTGCAACCATCAAGTGTCCATACCATGACCATAAGAGTACCAAGTCAAACATCAAGTCCAGATGAAGAAGCCTAAAGCCACGAACCAATGTCATGATCATCAAGTCAAAAACAAGTCCAGAACTAAAAGCTTTATGTCAAGAACTTGAGTCTAGAGCTACAAAACCAAAACCAAAGACCTTAAAAAGACCAATAAAGGTTAAGATGAGCTCTGACTTGAGAGTCACATCACAACCACGACTTCCAAGCATCTAATCAAGATCTACAACCTCTAACCCTGTAGAACCTCTCAATCCAAGACCAGCAAGAAACTTGACTGAGAGCCAGGTGACAGAAACCAAAACCGGACACTGTCAATCATGATAAAATGTCTCAAGTCAATATCCAGAACCAAGAACCAAATCAAGAACCAATGTCCTGCGTCTGTAACCTCATCAGAACCAAAAGTTAACATGTCAGAGTTAGTCCCAGCTTACTTCTAAAGCAAGAGCCACATGATCATCAAGGAGTTCAAACCAAAAGACAAACCATGACCGACGAGTCAAGAGCAAAGTGAAGGTGAGGAAACAAATCCATCTGAGTATGCAAGTTCAAAACCAAGACCAACAAGTCTGAAACAAAGATCCAAAGGAACCAATCTAAAGCAAAAACTTGACCATGACTACCAGAGCTACATGATCATCTGTGAGTTCGAACCAAAAGACAAACCGTGTTCAACAGTCCCCAAGGCAAGAACAAAGCTGAGACCTAACAGCTTCAGGTCTCAATCTGATAGTCCTCAGCCAAAGAATAGAGACCCAGAACCAAACCAGCAAGTCCCAAACAAGGATCCATAAGAACCACGACATGAACCAAACCAAGAACTTCATCATGACTGAATCGTCTTATGCAAACATTCAGGTTCCAGTCAAAAGGTCATACCGCTCCATATGAGCAAACAGGCTAAATTCTAGCCTGTCCTCCTCTATCCCGTCTTGTCGTCTCAAAATAAAGGCATAAAAAGCCCCCCCCCCCAAAAAAAAACAACAACAAAACTTTAAATAAATAAATAAAAGTCCAAATCCAGGACCACAAAGTTTAGTTCAAGAAACAAGTCAAGAATAAAACTGTTCAAGTTTGAGACCAACAAGCTTTACCTTAAGAACCAATTCAAGACCCAAAAGGTCCAAAGTTAGGACAAAAAAAACCCCAAATGAAGAACCTCTGAGTTTCAACTCCAGAACCAAATCAAGACCAAAAAAGCCAAATTAGGTAAGAGCAAAAGTTCTGAGTCAAGATCTTCAACTGATGATTAAAAAGTGATGAACCAAAAGGTTACATTTTCTCCTGGTAACAGTGGTTCAGAGTCCAAAGGCTTAATGTGAAGCAGAGTCTCTTTAAGGACATGACGGTTCAAAAAGCTGCTCTGAGTGGAGTTTCAGCTCCTCCAGAGGGAAAAGTTCCAGATTTCATCATGACTTTGTGACCTTTTCATAGCTTCCTTTGTCATTTTCAAGGCTAAATAAAGAACTTATGAGTAGAAAATAAAGTAAAAATAACCCACAGATTAGTGGCTTACAGTGATTGTCTGTGTTACACAAGAACAAACAAGAAATGTCAGACAGATTAGACAGTCTCTCATATTTTCCAGTATAACTCTACTTTTCTCTAACAGGAGTCGACACGCAGCTTCGTTCGTGATGGGAAAAATGGATCCTGTGTTTCTGTTGTAGGTATTTATAGCTTGAGTAAATCAACATGCTGGAGATCGCTCTTCTGTTATCTTTCCACTGGTGGCTGTAATCCGTCTCCTTTGTGAACAGAGACAGTGATCTCCGGGGAAACCACCTCCGCTCCCCCTGAAGGTAAATACTCTCCTTTAATGACAGTTTGTGTTTTAACAGCCTGCAGAGAGCTACTCACCGTCCCAGTGCTGGGTCTGGCTCCGGTCAGGGAGGAGTAAACCACCCGGTACTGCTGAACCTGGCCTGAGGCGGGCTCCCAGCGGGCGTTCAGACTGTTGGGGGTGGGGTTGTACACCTGGATGTTCTTGGGTGGCGTGCGTGGGACTGTAGAGGTCAGAGAGGTTAAGAGAGAGTGAAGTGAGCGAGGGGAAGGTGCAGATTTTCTGCTTTAAGACACCTAAAGCTGCTGGATTTGAAACACGAGTGGTTTCATCCCTGAACACGTCGGGAATGTTTTAGTTCTGCATTTTCAAAACCTACAAGAGCAATATGAAACCAAAGCCCTGGATAAATAAATCTAACTCGTTTATGTCAACAATTTACAAAAGGTCCCGACTCCAGATAACTCTGCTGAAGCCTCAGAGTCAGTGAACACATCTGTAGACGTCGGCTTTGTTTTGGTAAAGCCAAGAATGAAAACAGGCTGATTTTTGTTGGACTGCTCTCCGAAGTCTCCGGCAGAATGGATTTTCTGTGCATCTCAGCTGAGTCAGAGGTTGAAGTGACTGCTGAGTGATGCAGAAGCGTCCTGCAGGAGAGCGGTTTTATGATGTCTACGCCGAGAACGTGCACAGAGAAGTAGCACAGTTTGGGTTTATGCAAAAGCCCTTAACTTCCCTTTTAAACCAAACCAGATGTGAATATCCTCCTGGTATTTGGAGCTTTACCCAATAAAACAAAACTAAATGCAGTAGGTAGACGTAAGCTGAGCCTCTCTGCCACATTAAGACAAACCTCCAGAGCGTAAACCTTCCTCTAATGTTGTATAACCTTATTAAAGTATAATCATTTAATACCTTCAGAGCACAGAAGACGGTCTCTCAGGATGTTGAACTTCGATCATCCAAGGACAAAATTACCTTCTATCCTTCAGAAAGATTATGTAATCCTCATCAAATTTGGTCTCATTAATCGTTTTCGAGCAGTCAGAGACGTTTTTTTTGTTCCAGCGTTGGCCTGAAATTCTGTTTTTGTTCAGACTAAATGTGACAAATTCCCTCTGAGACTGAAACAGTAAAACTGGATTGAATTACGGGTAACAAAAGATTATTAACGGGCTCGCATTCATCCACGGACTGAGTCACAAAGAGGCGCTGTTAGCCGCTGCGAGGGAGAGGTCACATGACTCGATAAAGGACAGACATTACGAGCTCACATCTGGAAACAGACGCTCCATGAGACGCCGAAGTTTCTAATCAAAACTAATCATGCCTATTGAGCTGTGTGCTAAATAGGCGGTCACAAGCACTTTGGAAGCCTCGCCCGCTGTTGCCACGCCAGAAAGTCATGCTTCTTGATTTTAAAAAAGACAAACATGCTGACCGTTTTGGAGTATGAATCTGACCTGGTAGGTTTAAAAAAGGGACAAAAATCCTTCGGCAAGAACATGAATTTGGATTTTTAAGGAAATGTCTGTCTCGTGAAAGTCTTGGAAACTTTTTTTTTTACCTCAATTTGAACATTTGCCAATGTTTGGTTAGTTAACATCCAACATCTTAACGTCCTTTTTTTTTGTAAAATATGAATAAATTGATCCGAGAGACACTCAAGTTGTATAAAATGATACTATCTAATCAAAAATTTGTCATGTCCATTTAGTTGTGTGCTAAAATGCCAGTCCTCAGCACTTCAGAAGCCTCCTCCGCTGTTGCAATGCCAGACAGCCATGCTTCTTGATTTGAAATGTTAAATTTGGTGACTGTTTTGGGCCTTGAATCCGACCCAGAGAGTTTGGAATGAGACGAAAACAAACCCAGGCAAGCCTCTAATCAAAATTTAGCCGTGTCTATGTAGTTGTGTGCTAAACAGACATTCACCAGTACTTTGGAAGCATTCTCTGTCGCCAGTCACAACGTCAAGCTTCTCAATGTCAAATGACAACTATGGCAACTTTTCTGGACACTGAATTTGATTAAAAAAGATACAAAAAGTGTTAAAAAAGTCACAAAGTAATGCTTCTCTATGTGAAATGACAAATGTGGTGACTGTTTGGGCCCCAAATCTGAGACCTCAGAGACTTCTGAAAGCGACAAAAGTTCCTGGCAACAAATAACGATTAATAAGAAAATAGACCAATCTGTGATGTCACAAATTGGGGTAAAATGTCTATCTTGTGTAAATCTTCTGTGACTTTTTGGAGAAGCAACTCCACAGTTTTTAAACTTTGGCTGTTTTTTTGTGTCGATGTCAAACATCTTAATTTCACATTTGTTTGCAAAATATGAAAAAGCGGATCTGAGAGACACTCAAGTTTTATTAAAAAAAAAATACAAGGGCTTATATCGGTAATTAGTCACGTCTATTTGGTTGCGTGCCAAATAGTCAGTCCTCGGCACTTTAGAAGCCTCTTCTGCTGTTGCCATCCCACAGAGTTATGCTTCTTGATTTAAAATGAAAAGTCTGACCTGGAGACTTTGGAGAGGGACAAAAAAAAAATCCCCAACAACAAGTTTTTAGGCTCTTTTTTTGAAGAGTCACCAATCTGTGACGTCAAAACTGAGCGTGTATTTTTCAAGTCTTGTGAGACTCACTGAACAAACAGCAGCATGTGGTTTCACCCCGGATTCACTCAGACGCAGCTTTACCTCTGAATCTAAAACTTTGCCCATTGTGTGATGTCATCATCTCACACCAATCTGTGATGTCACAAATTGAGAAAATGTCCATCTGTTTTTTTGTGTGACTTTTTGAACAATTTGAAACTTTGGCCTTGTTTCGTGTTGATATCCAACATTCTAACTTCATATTTGTTTGTCAAATGTGGGAAAAAAAAAAAGCACAATATCACCTCTTCAAGGAATTTTCAGTGGCTGCAAATAAAGTTCATTCAGTTACCTCAGATGAACTATCTGCAGAATAATTCTTTATTTCCTGTGATTTTCTGATGCACGTCTGAGAGAACCCAATCAAAAAAACCAAGGCATGCGTTTCTGCTGACGGGGCGGCGCACGCCGTCTGGGCCGACACCAAACCAGCTCTCACGACAGGAGGTCGAACCGCACAGCGAGGAGCAGCAGTTGAGGACACAGTGACTGTTTCTCCATCCAGACTCTTCAGTTACAAAGAGTAATTTAATGTTTCTCTGATATTAATCACTGGGAAAAAAAAATCAAAAAGTCTTCAGCCTCTCTTTTGTTCCACTGACTCATCCTGAGGGGGGTCATGGATGTTTGTGATTTAGGAGTTTTGGCTTGTGTAAGGGATTACAGTAGTTTTTCCATTCGATTATAGCCTTCACCTGAGAGACACTGCTTCTGAGAAAGATGTCTCTGATGTCAGTGTTTGCGCAATAATTAGGCCGAGTAACGGTGAGTGGGTTCAGTCTAGGACGATCAGACTGAGGTTACCTCAGGATCCACCAGTAAAACCATCACCTCAGACCTTCTCTTCACCTCAGAGGAGTTGGTTTCACATATCGCTCAACGAAAATCAGCCATGGTAGATTCTCTCCAACACAGGCCAACAAACCATGTCAGAAACACTGATTTTTAAAGACGATGTTTCTGGGACTTTTACTTTTACTTTTACTTAAAGTGTGAGGCAGTGTTGTGAAAGTGACAGTCATGGAGTCATACTTTCATGTAAATTATAGATTTTCTGACTATATGGAGTAAAAACTGGGATTGTAGCTTTCATGTTTGGTTGTGGTGTGCTGAAAGTCAACCACCACCTCTGATGGTTGATCTGCTGCAACTATTAATCATTTTTAGTGTTTTAAATAATGAGTTCAGTTCCAGTTCGGGTTGCAAATGAGAGGAAAATTTCTGAAATTTTCAGGGTTTTATTGCTGTCAACTTATATTAATTTTCTAAATTTTGTTTAGGAAATTTTGGAAGGGTTAGTGTTAGCCAGATTGATAGGGAAGGACACCCTGTATGAATCGCGGGAGTCATGTTGGGTTCAGGAGGGACATTTCTTTGTTTTCATTTCACCTTTTTCTTGTTTCCAGTCGCTGTAAAACACTTTTAACTGTGTTTGGTGTGTGAGCTGAGGGAGCTCAACAACACTTTCTTCCAAAAAAAGGGGAAGGGAGAAGTAAAAGTTTGACGACACATATAACAGACTCGTCCAGAAATCCTCTTTGTGTCAAACTAATTATCAAATTTAATTAGAGTTGCAAAAGGGAAGGGGGGGGGTGGGGGGGGGGGGTGGGTATGGTAAATTTTTAAGAAATTTCCTGAAATTTACCATCGGAAATTTAGTCCAGGAATATTGGAAATTTTCAGTGTTTTGTTGTGGTCAACCTAAACAAATTTTTCTAAAAATTTCTGATACATTTTGGATTTTTTTTTTGATCAATCTATCAACATGTTTGTATGCATGTCAACTTATAACAAAAAAATAGTTTAATATCTAGACAAAATTATGATCAGGTAGATACAGTTAATATAAATTCCCAGAAATGTCCCCTTTATTTCTGGAAATCTGTAGTGTAGCCGCTCAGTCATGTCACTCAGACGCACGCTGTTGGCTGCATGAAGGCAGAGAGGATCATCGTTTGGTGTTATTTTACAGCTGAGAACCAAACTGCAATGTTTTCAGAGAACAAATAAGGCTCTGTGGCAACATCACAAATTTATACATACATCTAAAAACTCACCGAAAAGAGAACTCTGAGCTGCAATAGACGGAGAAGGAGAATCCCCAAAACTACAACCAGTAAGATCATGTCATCTCCAGCTTTAGTTCATGTTATTTTTCATAGTGTGATTGGTCTTCAAAGCTGTAATTTTAGAAAACTGGAACAGTCATATAAAGTGCATATATATATATATATATATATATATATATATATATATATATATATATATATATACTGTTATCTGATTGACAAATTAGTTTTCATGAACAGAAACATTAGTTTTAGTGGTTGTTTGTTATTCTTGATTTGTTTCAACAAGCTGCTTTTCTATGTAAAAAGTATCGGTATCAGTATTTGTATCAGTATCGATATCGGCGATACTGGCCCTGTAATTACTTGGTATCAGGTTGATATCAAATTTCGCAGTATCCCACATCACTGGTTGCCAGATTCTTTGAAAAACAAGAGCATCAGATCGCCCAAAGGTTACCCAGCGGTCTGTCTCATAGCTTTAAGTTGGAGCATCTTCCAAACTCTGACGCTCTCTGTACCTGTTTTCATTTAGACGTCTTTTCTGCAGAATGGTGCGTCTGCAAAAAAAGTCTGAATATGATGAATGAACGGCCAACAGGAGCCTCTGAGGACTTGATGGATGAGAGGAATTAAGTGCACATGAAAACATATTTGGAAAAACAAATGTGGAATTTACGTCCCGCACAAATGGAAGGATATCGTGTGTCAGTTTTTACAAGAGGACGAGCTTCAAAGACGAGGCTCATTTTATTCTTGGACTAAAAGCTTCTTCTCTGCAGATTTATGAAATCTCAGAGAGAGAGTTGTTTAAGAGCAGATGTTGGGAGAGTGGGGGGTTATTTTATAATCATTAATGAGAAACAAACTGATCAGACTTTCATTGAGTCCAGACTCACGTGTTTTTCCTTTGTCTGACTGGCGAAGACCATCTCCCTCAGGGTACACGGGGATCACGGTCACGGTGTAGGGAGTGTCTGACAGCAGGTTCCTCAGCACGGTGTTGGTGGTGCCGCCTGAAACCTGCTCCTGTTTGACCACAGAGACAAAAAAAACCCTCATCACTGAACCGGACTGTGATGCAAATACGAAACAGCATAAAATAAATGACAGCTGCACAGACTAAACTCCGTCTCTTTCTTGCATAATCTTTGTTATAAAAACTCTGACGTCCAAGACAATAAAGCTCAACATTTATGGCGCTCGGTCCGGTTCAATTAATTCACTAAGCAGCAGAAAATCCTCATCCAGCATCCCGCTCTGCCAAACACTAACAAGTCAGAGGCTGTTCAGACTGCCAGTCTGGTTTTCTGGCATTTCCAGATTGAATCCAGATTGTTTTAGCAAGTCTGGACTGAAAATAAAAACATGAAATTAGATTTCTGCAAATCAGCCACAGGCTGCCTTTGGAAGTCGTCTAAAATCTGATTCAGCTGCACATCAGACCGATGCTCCAACAGCTCCTTACGAAAGAGACTTTCTCCATTCGTTAACTCTTTCTTTCTGTAAAAAACAGCCTCTAAAGGGGGGGTACACACATCCTCGTTCCATCAGCACAGACTGATGACATCAAAGCTCACCTGTCCCTCAGGTGTCTCTTCATACCAGGTGATCTGTGGTCAGTTTTCTGCAGTGTTACGTGCTGCGTAAACATCAGCAAACTCTGCTTCTGACCATTAGGTGGCGATATGGGACAAATATGTCAGGATGTTTTTATGGCAGGATCAGGATCTGGATTTGATCAGGATCTGGATTTGATCAGGATCTGGATTTCATATACAGAGTCTTTTCACCTTTAAACAAGGTAGACAGGAAGGATGGATGGAAAAGAGAAAGGAAGAAAGAAAAGAAAGGGAGGAGTTAAAGAAAGGACGCAAATGAAGAAAGAAAGAAAGAAAGAAAGAAAGAAAGAAAGAAAGAAAGAAAGAAAGAAAGAAAGGAAGAAAGAAAAAGAAAGAGAGAAAGAAAGAAAGAAAAAGAAAGAAAAAGAAAGAAAAAGAAAGAAAGAAAAAAGAAAGAAAGAAAGAAAGAAAAAGAAAGAAAGAAAAAAGAAAGAAAGAAAGAAAGAAAAAGAAAGAAAGAAAGAAAGAAAGAAAGAGAAAGAAAAAAGAAAGAAAAAGAAAGAAAGAAAGAAAAAAGAAAGAAAGAAAAAAGAAAGAAAGAAAAAGAAAGAAAGAAAGAAAGAAAGAAAGAAAGAAAGAAAGAAAAAGAAAGGAAGGAAGCAAAGAAAAAAGGGAGGAAGGATGGAAGCAAAAGCAAGAAGCAAGTATGGATGAAAGGAAGGAGGACAGAAAGGAAGGATGAAAAGGGAGGAAGGGAGGAAAGTAAGGAAAGAAGCAAGGAATGGAGAAAGGAACGAAGGAAGAAACCAAAGCAAATAAGCAAGCAATTGAGGGAATAAGGAAAAGGGATGCAAACAAGCAAGGAACCAAGGGAGAAATGAAGCAAGAAAGACAGATGGGAAGGAAGCCAGCAAGGAAGGAAGGAAGGAAGGAAGGAATTAAGGAAGAAAGTAAGAAAGGATAGAAGTAAGGAAGGAAATAGGAAACACAAAAAAAAAAAGTGAGAAAGGCTAAAAGGGAGAAACAACAATGAAAAAAGGCAGAAAGAAAATAAGATTTAAGGAAGTAAGGAAGGAAGGAAAAAAATTTTAGACCCAAAGATTTCTGATCCTGCATTCTGAACTTTTTTATGCACCAGTTTTTAATTTTAGTTTTCTTTTTTGTCCTCACTCACATTTTGAGTGTCTCCATCATTTAAAGCCGTTCGCTGTCAGAGTTGTTGAGTTTCTGCTGGATGAGCAGAGTTTTAGCTTTAAACAGGCTGAGTATGAACAGTCCAGATGGAGTCAGACCTCACAGGACAGACTTCGGTTTTGATTGAGCATAAGACAGAAAACGTAAATGTTCACATTAATATAGAACATGATGAATTTCACTGCCATCATTAATACATTGTAAAGAAGACAGAGGCCTGCTGTAATCCTCCCATAATGCAACACAACACGTTGTGTGACTGAGCCAGTGTGAGCCGTCACTGTTTCTCTAAACTCAACAAAAAGTTTGCAGCTGGTCGAGTCCAAAAAGACTCAACGGTTAGTTTTGGAAGAGTCATGCTAAAGTAACTCATCTGTGAGCTCTTGAGCAGATTTCAGCTTAGTTTGAAGACCGAAAAGTTTCTGGTAAATGTCTGATAAAGAGCTGCAGTTAGATGAAAGCTGGGGGGCCGTATGAGCCTGGTCCCTGGGCCTGACTCTGGACATGCATGGGTGAAGACGCTGCAGAGCAGTACACTGTGTTCAAAGTCATTCAGATGTTTGGTGTTTTAGATAAAAATGACTTCATGCACAAATAAAAATGTTTATCTGGTGACAAGGCTACAGGAGAAGTTTCAAGAGGACGGGAACTTCTCTCGAAATCAGTCTAGTTTTTAGCTTTTGAAATATTTCTTCTCTGTTTGGCTGAGAGTCCAGACTCCTGCAGGGTTGCATGAAGACCTCCAGGAGCTTCAAACGCCTCTCTTGGACCCTCTTTGATAACAGCAGGATGCACGTAATAGAAACCGGTGTCATGAAGCAGATGATGTCATGCGGATGTCTAACCATGTCCTCGGCGCCTCCGGTTGCAGGAACGTAGAGGATGCGGTACTGGCGGACGTTTCCCTCTGCAGGCTCCCAGCGCACCTTCAGGGAGCTGGTGGTGGGATCGGTGACCTGCAGGTTCTTCACGCCACCCAGAGCCTCTGTCAACACACACACACACACACACACAATCAGAGTCAGGGCATGAGGTACAGCATGCAGCCTTCAAATTTCAACAATTTTCAGCGTTCAAACTGTAAAATGTTCATCATGTTCAGGAGAAGCGTGTGCGTGCGTTTCATATTTCTAACTCTTGTACTTTTTAATATATTCAGCATTTTCCAAAACTTTTTGGCCCCTTAAAATGAATGGGAAATGATCCGTCACCATGGAAACCACACAGCTGATGATGTCATAAAGGGTTAAGATTCCAAACAGAGATCAGAAACAGGGCTGGTGCGGTACGACTTAAAAACCAACGGAGCCGTCAGAGTTGCGGTTTTAGGACTTGATGGCTGGATTATCTGCAGTCTGTTTTCTCAAACTTAAAAACAAACTTGTACGAGGTCACGCTTTTCAACTCACTCGTCTTCCCGTTCTCCGATGCACGTTTTCCCTCCATGTCGGCGTAGATGGGTAACAGCGTCACTTTGTACTCGGTGTCTGGTTTCAGCTCTCTCAGCACCGTGTTGGTCGACATTCCTGAAACCTGAGTCTGTGAAGGACAAAGGACCCAAGATTAAAAAAACTACAAAAGGAGACTTCCTGTTTATGGGTTATGCAGCAAACCACAGATACGAGGTGCATGCTTGTGATTGGTGGAGAACAGAGGAAGCTGTTTGGTTCGATGGAAGGATAAAACCCACCATGCTCTCGTCTCCTCCAGCAGCCGGGACGTAGATGATCTGATACTGCCTGACGTCGCCCTCGGCCGGCTCCCAGCGGACCCTGAGGGAGTTGGTGGTGGGGTCGGTCACCTGCAGGTTCTTCACTCCACCCAGAGGTTCTGAAAGACACCAAAGAGACTTAATCCATGTCTTTTTGTTAATCCTGTAGGGGAGATTAGAGTCCAGATGTGCGAACACAGGGGAGTGGATTTTTATTTTCCAGCCTAATCATGTGCAAACATCCCTATGAGGACGGTTATTTTCTTTCCTCGACTGCAGCCGATCATCTGCAGCGTTCGTTTCATCCTGCACAGTCGTCACTTTCTGGCCTTCGTCCTGCTCTTTGGAATTGTTTTACCAACGTGTGTTTCCTTTACTGTCTAGTGGTTTTTCTGCCTTGTTGTGGCTTCCTGTCCTCCAGGCAGACCATGGATTTGGTTTCTCAATAAAAAGGAAGATTTCCCAAAGGTCTGATTGCGCTGTAGCGTGTTGGTTGTGATGACCACACATCAGCTGCTGAGAGGAGGAGATGGTTTCTGCTTCTCAAAGCGAGATGATGGTCACTGTCTCCTCATTTAAGGCACCAAAGAGCGTATAAATCACAGCTCCCTGGTGGCCTGTGGGTTTTTTTTCTGCACAGCATTTCACAGTGATGATGCTCCAGCTGAGCCTGGGAAGACGACAAAATTGCAAGCTCATGTTTTCTTTGTTCTGGCAGATGAATGTGTTCTTCTCCTGTTCAGACAGTTTCATCCAGCGTGATGCATGTGGCGCCAAAAACAGCAAAGTATGTGGCGAGTTTGAGCGCTGACACGTCGTACTTAACAACTAAGGTGTCTGCAGTTGATTTAAGACTCTGAATCTTTGATCTTATGAGCGTTTAACAAACGATGAAAGGATACTAATGGGGAAAACTGCCGACTGCTTGTTAAAACTGGTTTAGCTGGGCTGGTAGCAGTGTTCATTTGGTACGTGAAAATTACGGCGATAAATCTTCGTTTCCATGACAAAAATGGAGCTAAAATAATTCACTGATGATTAAAAACTCTGAAGAACGTAAGTTTTGTTTTCATTAACAAGACGATGGAAAGACAAAAATGTTGGTGGTGGACGTCAGACATTTAAATTCCTATTTGTGATTTATAGGACACTTTCAGTGAGACTGTCTGTCACTGCGGCTGCATTCAAAGACCATTGTAAAAGTGAAACACTGGCCTTGTTTTGTGTCAGAGGTTAAAAATAGAGCCTCAATTTCCACAGGGAGTCTTTTCTTTTCACTTGTCTTGGAGTTCAGATCATTCCTCTATAACTTCACTTTATCTGTGTGCGATTGGGAAAACTGGGAAAGTTGAGGAATGCTCCAAAAACACCTGTTTGGAACATTCCACAGGTGAACAGGTTCATTGGAAACAGGTGAGTGTCATGATTGGGTATAAAAGGAGCATCCCTGAAAGGCTCAGTCGTTCACAAGCAAGGATGGGGCAAGATTCACCACTTTGTGAACAACTGCGTGAGCAAATAGTCCAACAGTTTAAGAACAATGTTTCTCAACATACAGATTTGATCATCTACAGTCCATAATATCATCAAAAGATTCAGAGAATCTGGAGAAATCTCTGCACGTAAGCAGCAAGGCTGAAAACCAACACTGAATGCCCGTGACCTTTGACCCCTCAGGCAGCACTGCATTAAAAACCAACATCATTGTGTAAAGGATATTACCACGTGGGCTCAGGAAGACTTCAGAAAACCATTGTCAGTTAACACAGTTCATCACTACATCTACAAGTGACAGTTCAAACTCTACCATGCAAAGACAAAGACATATATCAACAACACCCAGAAACACCGCCGGCTTCTCTGGACCCGAGCTCATCTGAGATGGACTGACGCAAAGTGGAAAAGTCTGCTGTGGTCTGACGAGTCCACATTTCAAACTGTTTTTGGAAATCATGGACGTGGTGTCCTCCAGGCCAAAGAGGAAAAGGACAATCTGGATTGTTCTCAGGTCAAAGTCTCAAAGCCAGCATCTGTGATGGTATGGGGGTGTGTTAGTGCCCATGGCATGGCTAACTTGACCATCTGTGAAGGCTCCATTAATGCTGAAAGGTACATACAGGTTTTGGAGCAACATATGCTGCCATCCAAGCCACGTCTTTTTCAGGGACGTCCCTGCTTATTTCAGCAAGACAATGACAAGACACATTCTGCACCTGATACAACAGCGTGGCTTTGTAGTAAAAGAGTGCAGGTACTAGACTGGCCTGCCTCATTCCAGACCTGTCTCCCATTGAAAATGTATGGCGCATTATGAAACATAAAATTTGACAACGGAGACCCCAGACTGAAGTTGCACATGAAAAGTTGTACTCATCAAATCAGACGAGTCGCTGCGGGATCCTCCTCCACCTCACTCCACATGGTAAAGAAAAGCAGGTCTGCTGGTGAACCATGTTTGATTCCGAGGCTGTAACCATGTTTCATTCATCTTCTGCAGTCAGCCTCAAGTGGACGCTTGATGAACTGCAGTTTTTCCTGCAGTGGCTTCATTTCCCAGCGTTTGCCGCTCAGTCTGGAAACAGTTTGGCGTGCGCCTGTCGGTAACACCCATTGGAGGTTAAACTGAAAGAAGCAGCTCCAGGCTAATTCCTGGTATATTGGTTTGGTGAAGCTAGGCTAGCCCTGCCTTGTTGGATGCAACGTGTGCTTTTTACAAACTTCCAATAAAAACTCTGACATCTTTTTCAGGCGGACGGAGCTTCAGGGAAAGTTTGGTGGAGGTAAACCACAGAACGTCTATCCAAGAACTGAGGCGGTCGTTTTCATTTGTACAGACGTTTGTCTCCAAGCTGAGCCAACAACAGTAAAAATTCAAAGTGAGGTGCTAAATCTTAATCTGAATGAAGCTGAAGTGGCTGTCCTCTCCTCAGGTATAAAAAGCTCCGCCCTCTTTGTGCCTGTGAAGCTAGAAAACGTCCTGACATCTTTCATAGATGAGACGCAGGCACCTCCTATCGTCTTGTTTGTTTCTGATTATCTGTCTCTTCTGAGCCTTTGAGTCATGTTTAGTGACAATAAAATAACAAAAAATAAAAACAAAGATCCAATAAATAAATAAATCACACATGAATGGCGGAGGGGGAGAGGGAGGGGGGGTTTATAGCAGCAATAAAGTATCAGTTCTTAAGATGTCGACTTGTCCTTGAATGCACCATCGGGGGGAGATATGGTCGAAGCGCTCCAAAGTGCACATTTAACCCTGAAATGAATCTGAAAATCATCCTCTGTGAAGCGTTTGGGAGCTTCAGCGGAGTCCAAAGAGTTTGAGTGCAGCATGAAACGAACAATGGGCACATTTTTGTCCCTTTAACCATCTCCAGCTTACGTCTCCATCTTTGACAAAGTGAGGCAGAAATCTGAAGAGAGGAGTCAACGAGATCCTTTCAGGCATTATGTGAAGCAAAGAGCGAGGAATAATCCAATAATAGAGCCAAAACATGACGTATGTACTGTCTGAGATTCTGGACCGATGCCACCGCCCTGACATGAGTTCACAGAGATCCTTCAGAGTTATTTCAAGTCCTGAAGTTGTGTTTCTCTACCGACCGAGAACTGTACGAGACTTAAAACCAGTAAAGAACGGCTCTTGAAGCACTCTACAGGACTGAAGCGCTCTCCCGTCCCTGTTTGGACTCTGAAATTCTGAAGAATGAAGTCGGATTTGATCCACTGACGAGTTCTCCAAACATTCACGCGACTAATAACACTCACTTGTCTTCCCCTTCTCAGCTTGTCGGATTCCCTCCACGTCCGGGTACACGGGAACCACAGCCACGTTGTAGACGGTGTTGGACTCCAGGTTCCTGAGGATGGTGGAGGTGGTTCCTCCTGAGACCTCCTCCTGTTCAGGGAAACATTAAAACATCCATCAGTATGACAACATCACGTGATAATATCACAGGTGAGTCGAAGCGCTCCTACCATCCGCTCCTCGCCTCCTGGCTCAGCTGAGTAGAAGACCTTGTAGGTGCGAACGTTGCCGACAGCTGGATCCCAGCGAGCCGTCAGAGTGTTGACGGTCGGGTCGATCACCTGCAGGTTCTTCACTCCACCCAAAGGATCTGAGAGAAGGAAGCAGAAGCTCAGGGAAGGATGGACGCATCATGACGACTATTTTCCAGCCTGTTTCTGAGTCAAAACTGAAGTCATCACCTGAGTTTTTTGGCGTATGTTGGATCCAAAAGCAGAGCATTTGTTCTTAAAGAAATCTGGGAGTTAAAGATGTCTTTTTTTTTTCTTTCCAAAAAGGTTTTGTAAGTAAAATATTATGATAAGTGAATGATAAAAGTCAGCATTAACATTTCCTAAATTCCTGTTGGTTCGGAGCAGGTTGTACATAAAAGACAGAAATTCCTACACTACTGTAGAAAACAGCAAATTTAACACAAGAGCCTGGATCAAACAGGGTTTTTTTTGGTCAAATCTGGAAAGTTCATCTTCTCTTTTTTTCAGGAACCGTTTGAATTTTTTCTCTTGCCCAAATATTTAAAGAGTTACGGTAATGAAAACAGCTTGCAACCATAGATTGTAAAAAAAAATATTAAGAAAAAGGACGTCATCTCGCTTGACTCTAATTGAGGTCGCCACAAAAACTGCTCCCCCTGGTGGCTGGCTGCAGTATAGGTCAAAAACTCTGTCTCTCAATTCATTCCAGATGGGCTGTGGTCAAACTTTAGAAAATAAATACATCTCGTAGAAATGTTTCTCTCATCCGTATGCTGTGGTGATATTTAGATATTATTGGGCTGCGTTGTGTTCAGGTCCTCTTTTTCCTGAAACGTTTCTGAAACGTTTCTTTTTCATTAGTTATTAGAGGTTAAAAACAAGGTTTTATGTCTCGTTTAACAATGATTGACAGCTGCTGTTCTTGTGTCATTTTTTTCAGGAGTAGTAAAATACATCAGGAAGGAGAGTTAAGAAAAGATAACAGTGTTGAAAAAAAAAAAAACATTTGATTTGGAACCCGGCTTCACTCAGATTCTCTACGGTACAATGGTAAGAGGCGGAGCCACGCTGTCCTTTCTATATACAGTCTATGAGTTTTTTTGCTTGCCCAAATAGTTGAAGAGTTACGGTAATTTAAATAGTACTTGTAGAATGTAGATGGCTTTTAAAGTGTTAACTGACCAAGAGTTAACGCCACAAGGCTTTGTGACTAAAACATCTCCCTCATATTCTGTATATTGATTGATTTAAAAATACTGCATTAGACATGTTTGCATGCATGACCAGATAAATGCTGTTAGTTTTGTTTTTTTTTTGTTTAAAACCAGGAACCAGGAAGCTGAAACCCTGCATGGACCCGTCTCTTCCTTTACTGCTCTTTAAATATTTAACAGTCTCTCGCTGAGCTGCAGATAGTTTTGGGCTCGTGTTAAAAATAAAGTTTTTCCACATTAATAAGCGAGCTCTGGCTCCTCTAAAGGTCCGGGCCACGTCTCTCGTCTAGAAATCACTCGCTCTGATCTGAACTCACTCGTCTTCCCGTTTGCAGACTGAGACTTTCCCTCCATCTCGGGGTAAACAGGCACGAGGGTGACGGTGTAGTCCGTGTTGGGCTCCAGGTTCTTGAGGACAGTGGAGGTGGTGGTCCCTGGGACCTGGTCCTGGTTGAGGAGGAGAGAAATTTGAGAACTTTGAACTTTGTGAACTCTGAGATTTGGAGAAGGAACGACGTTGTGAGGAGAAAAAAAAAAAGAGTTTGGCAGAAAGACTCTGAGGATGTTGGAGTTTAAAGCTGTGTGAGCCCAGTCCTCTTGGATCCTCTCTGAGTCAGAAACGATCTCTGCTCGGCTCAGAAACAGCAGCGGTAGAAGCTCGCAGATAAAGTCAGATTAAAACAGAAAGCTTCCACACCAGCCCTTCAAGCTAACCACCAAACTGGCAGCCGTTTCTCCTCCCCTGCACGCCGAGCTTCAGCTTTTATTTCTGAAATAACTTCTAACTCAATAGAAGGTCCTAAAACCTGCCAGAAAGATGAGATAACTGAAGACGTTTCCAAACAAATTATCCTACTTCAGGACATTTCTCTGACCCCCTTAAGCCACCATCACTGCTTTACGGGAAACAGTCCAGCCTGCCTGATAAATGTTAAAGCACATCACTGGCAAATGTTTTTTCTATTAGCTCGTTAGTTAAATGTAGAATTTAAAGGCAGGATTATCGTCCAGAGGTTTTCATCTCTCCATAAGTTGACACCGTGATTTCTTGCCAGGATGGGAACAGACATTTCTTGCATGAGACTGCCGCGAAAAACAAGTTTCATCTTCTCACGCCACGGGCTGCCGTCCAGACCAAAACTAAGACACCATAAAGCAGCAGAGGGGCACAGATTTACCACATCAGCTTCTCTACACTGATGATCCAGGTTTTCCTGCAGGACCCTGTGTACCGAGGCAGCCTGCAACTACCCTCACAGTCAGGAGATGGACACCTGAGGCCAAACTTTGAAGCTTAAAGGAAAACAGCGTTCATTTGGGACTGATCAGTGAAGAATCTGTGGACGCGGTCTTACCACATCCTGCTCTCCTCCAGCCGTGGGGACCCAGATCACGATGTACTCGCGCACGTTCCCCTCCGCCGGGTCCCAGCGCACGTTCAGGGTGCTGGTGGTGGGATCGGTCACCTGCAGGTTCTTCACAAAGCCCAGCGGCCCTGAGCGGAGACACGACACAGGAAGATTAATTCAGTGCTTGGATGGAGGCTCACACAGCTGCTGTCTAGTCAGAGGTTACGGGCGTCCAGGGAGCGTCTTTTATTTTTTTTATTCAGAGGCTGGACGGCAGGAAAATGGATGTTTTGTTGTTCACTTCTCCTTCAGGTCCAATGATTCAGATTCACTTTGACGCCGCTGTTGATCAGCCCGATGCTTTCGTGGATTTCTTTAACCTTTGGGGAGTAATTTCATCGTTGTGTCAATCAAACCGCTCCCAGCTGGAGTCATTAATCACAGCTGAACGTGATCTACAGCCAGATATCAGGGATTAAAACCAAACAACCTGATTCTGTCTGAACACAACGGGAGGATTCATTTTTTTTAACTCTTCACCTGAAGTTCTGTAACCAGATAATCAACCTGTTATCATTAAAAAAAGTGTTTTGTTCCTTTAACTTCTCTTTAATCACAGTGAAGCAGAGCAGAGGAAAACCAAGGGAGAGACCAGGTTTAACTGCTCAGCTCGGAGTCCATCCAAAAAGACACGACGCAAATCAAGAGGGTACGAATCAGGCTGGATCACATGTGCAATACTGCAAAATTTTGTATCGATCCGATACCAAATAAATCCAGGGCTAATATCACAGATACTGATACCGATGCCGATATCAATACTTTGTACATAGAAAAGCAGCTTGTCGAGACGATTCATTTGGCCCCTCCCCTATTATCATGGTGTACTGGGAGCTCGGTGGCCGTTTCTTGGATGTCAGCTGCTGAGATCTTTCCGACGATACTCATCTTCATCGCCATGTTGAACCAACGTTACTTTATTTCCATCCTGTGCGAGGAATGAAAAGAAGAGGAGCAGTTTACGGTTATTAAAACTCAGCCTCAGAGACTCACTGGTCTTCCCGGTGTCGGTCAGACTGGGTCCGTCTCCCTCGGCGTAAACGGGGACCACGGTGACGGTGTAGCGGGTGTCCGGCAGGAGCTTGTCCAGGATGGTTTTGGTGGTGCTCTCTGAGACTTGTTCCTGCAAAGACACAAACACCAGGGGTGTGTTTGAAATGGCGTACTACTCGTACTACTCATACTAACCCCGCCCCCATATTGAGTATGCAGTGCGTTCCCATTGGACAGTATGCAAATTTTGTGTATGCGAGAAATGCCCAGATGTATACTCAATCGGCTTTGATTTCTGAGTATGGAGCGGAGCTTGCTTCACGTACTGCTTCTGCCCCACAATGCATTAGGAACTAAGACGAAAGACAAAATAGAGACGGCCGGCAGCAGCAGCTTCGAGCGCCAACCACAGAGCGCTTATAAATGTAAGTTATTTGACGTTTGTATTGAGTTTATACTTCGCTTGACGATCAGTTAGCCTACCAATTCGTTAGCACGTTAGCTTACGCCGTCGCCGCAACTAAACTGTATTGTGGACCCGTGATGTCACATGTTTTTTTTTTCCTTTAGGGACAGATGAGGACACCGAACGACTCATCCGGTGGCGGGAACTGAACGAGCCCCAGGTGAGCTCAAGGGAACTAACCTTCGACCTCCAGCAGGTGAAACAACCAATCAGAAATCCTTTGTAGCAGTTAACCCTTTACAGCCCAGCATAGCGCCGGCGCTACAATTTGCATACTGGTTTTTTTAATGGCTGTAGATTAGAAACCAGACAAGATGAGTGGATCTTTTTGAATCTGGAGAGTTACACGAACATTTCACACGTTCATCACGTATCAGAGCGCTTTGTCGTTGTGGTGGCGGCATTGTAATATATATAAGGATAATATATATTGTATAAATACACAACAAAGCACACAAAACAAAACTCTTCATAAAGGAGACCGCGGGTATTTCTGAAGTTTCAACTCAGTAAAAACGATTTTCTTTCATTTAAAAATGCACGTTATATGATTTTGTATATAAAATATGTGTATTGATAAATATCAGACACACTTAGAAATTTGCTTGCAGCTTTGTAAAGTTGCTATAAAGTTAATGTTAATTTTTTTTCCTTTTTTTTTTACAAAACTGACTATATTTCAAAAAGTAAGTTATGTTCGGACTCCAAATAAAATTTCCTGTAGTTCCAAAGGATATTGTGCAACTTTTTTACATGTACACGTTTGAGGGATTCAGCTATGAAGCTTTTCTATTTTGAAATATATGTAAAAAAAAATAAATAAATAAATTCAAATTTTCTTCTTGTTTTCAGTTTATTGCAGTTTTATGTTATTATTTTAGTAGTTAAAGACATAATTTAATAATTTTTTTTTAAACTTGGGAA
Organism: Labroides dimidiatus; assembly: GCA_030710495.1. NCBI lineage: Eukaryota > Metazoa > Chordata > Actinopteri > Labriformes > Labridae > Labroides > Labroides dimidiatus. Next base: position 3,532,551 of record CM061158.1, on the reverse strand, counting down.
ATAAGGGTTATATTGATAAAAACGAATGATGGATTCCTTTCATTTTTTAGGCTGAAAAAAGTGGTTTTGGTTTAAATATTTCAGAACAATGTCATAAAATAAAGACTGAAAACTCTTTTTGACTCTGAAATGATGATAATGAACCATTTTCTTCCAACTGTACATTATTGTAACTCAAAGTAAATGACTTCCAGTGTTTTCAGGGCGTGTGCTGCTTCAGGTTTGAGCTGAAGGAGCAGCAGATGACTACCAGTCACATTCCTCTGGCAGAGGAGTAAAAACATTCCTCTGTGGATCGGCTCTGGCTCTGTGTGAACGCTGGGTCCAAGTTATGTCATGAGCAGAGACACTTGAAGCTTCAGTCAGCGCTGCTCTGAGTTGTTATTCTGCCGTCTAAGCGAGCGCTGATGGCATGGTTTAACCTCTTCGAGCTGCAGGAACCTTAACTCACCCGCCTGGCACGCAGCGACGAGGGACGCAGCGCCACAGATGGATTTCTGTGCGACAGCTGCATGATGGGATAACGCTGTCAGAGAGCATAACATCACTAAATCCCCGTTGAGGGCTTTGATCGCTGTGTTTCTTTTGAAGAGCGACCATTCAAACAAAGTCTGACAGCTTTCTGTTTTCACTCCTGCTGCAGAACCTGACGGCACTCAAAGCAGGAGCGGATTTACCACGCAGGGTTTCTGTTTTTAAATGTTAAGTCTGAGCGTTCTTTAGTTTTAAAGGTTTCTCCGCTATCGAGTGTAAAAACACCCGAGAGGCCTGTCACAGAGGAGCGGCGTTAACAACACAGCGCTGTGACTGAGCCAGAGTTATTTCATTCTTGAGCGTTTTCCAGATCGCGGCGTGAAGACATCCAACATGAGATTCCTACTGAGATCTGAAACAACTTGTGAGGACGCTGCTGCTGCTGCGTTTATTAATCTTTATCTGTAGCTTTAAACGGCATAAACTGGACTAATCCTGAACAGAGTCAAAGCTCAGAACATCAGAACATGTTAATGTTGAAATCAGCACTTTAATAGAACATCTTTGTTTCAATGTGTCTGTGATTTCTGTCAGCGCAGCCACAACCCTCCAAACCCAAACTTTAGTTCAGCAGCAGAACGTTATTAGAGATGCATCAGTGTCAACAATATGATACGAGGCAGCAGGGTTTGAGAAATACAATGTTGACTGTTCAAACCTCAACAACAAACACGCACCAGCGTACATTAAGTTTGGATGGGGGGGGGTTGCCACCCCTCCCCTCTAAATGGCCAAATTGTTGACAAAAACTAAAGTGCCCTCTTTGGAGGCACAAACTAGTGCCCTCTTTGGAGGCCAAAACTTGTGCTAAAGTGCCCTCTTTGGAGGCCAAAACATGTGCTAAAGTGCCCTCTTTGGAGGCCAAAACATGTGCTAAAGTGCCCTCTTTGGAGGCCAAAACATGTGCTACAGTGCCCTCTTTGCAGGTAACATATTGTGCTAAAGTGCCCTCTTTGGAGGCAAAAACTCGTGCTAAAGTGCCCCCTTTGGAGGCCAAAATTCATTCTACAGTGCCCTCTTTGGAGGCAAAAACTTGTGCTAAAGTGCCCCCTTTGGAGGCCAAAATTCATTCTAAAGTGCCCTCTTTGGAGGCCAAAACTTGTGCTAAAGTGCCGTTGAACACACACTGAAGTGAGTGTCTCCTTCTGTGGCCAAACTGTAGGTGCCTCTTTGTTTCTTTCCGCCTCCGTCCTTTAAATCATCTGTACATGCCACTGACCTCAGGTGAACCTTTCCTGAAAACACATGAAACATGATAAACTCACGACAATCTCCATTCCTCCGTCTGTGGGGGTGTAGATCACTTTGTAGCCCTGAACATTGCCGTCAGCAGGGTTCCAGTTGACGGTGAGGGTGGTGATGGTTGGGTTGGTCACCCTCATGTTGCCCACTCCACCCAGAGGCACTGAGAGAGGAAACAAATGCTCTTATGACACAATCAAAAGTCACATGGCTGTTTTTAATTCTAGCTCTACAGTGACGTACACGTCCTCCCGTTCTCTGACTGGCGCTTCCCCTCTCTCGCTGGGTAAACTGGTAACACGGACACCGTGTACGGGGTGTCGGGCGTCAGGTTCCTGAGGATGATGGAGTTGGTGCCGGCAGGAACTTGCTCCTGTTATCAAAAACAAATGAAATCGATGATTAATCTTCAAACAGCGTCAGCGTCACAGTATTCAAAGGTAGTGGAGTCCCACCATCTCCTCCAGGCCTCCAGCGACGGGCACATAGAAGACTTTGTAGAGGCGGACGGCTCCGTCAGCAGGCTCCCAGTTCACAGTCAGAGAGGTCATGGTGGGGTCTGTCACCACCAGGTTCTTCACACCTCCCAGAGCCCCTGCAGAGGACGACAGCCCGGGTTAGTCATAGTGAACAGTGGGCTGTAACCTTCAGTAACCCCTGACCCAGGAAACAGCCGAGTCTCACTTGTCTTTCCGTTTTCAGACATGGTTTTTCCGTCTCCTGCAGCGTAAACCGGCACCAAAGAGACAGTGTAGAGCGTATCAGGCTGCAGGCCTCGCAGCATGGTGTTGGTGGTTCCTGCAGACACCGTTTCCTAATTCAGACACAAATTAGAGAGATGAGCTGCAGACAGAAGACGGGGAACGATGGGCCAAATGCTCTCCTTGAATCCTCCTGACAAAGTGCTCATCGTTGGCTTTTCAACATGCATGACTTCACTTCAGGAAAAGCATAAACAATAAACAGGCTGAAATGTTTGTTGAAATGTTAGGGCGAGGTGCTGAGGCGTGCGGTTATGTCACTGCAAACAGACGAAGCATTCACAGCTGGACACATTCTTGAGTTAGGATGTTTAGCGGACGTGTTCGAACACAGGAGCTGAAAAAAAAACATCTGTCTTCAGGTGAGCTGCAGCCAAGAGGAAGCTGATGGTTTCCTACCAGTCCTACCATGCTCTCAGCTCCTCCGGCCGCAGGAGCGTAAATGACTTTGTACTCTTTCACACGGCCCTCGGCGGGCTCCCAGCGGACGTTCAGCGTGGTCATGGTGGGGTTCAAGACCTGCAGGTTCCTCACTCCACCCAGCGGCTCTGAGGGGGCAGAAATACAAAGATGAAGGTCTGATGCTTCACCTTAAAATATCTTTATCAGCAGACTTTATACCAAGAAGAAATAAACCACAACACGTGCTGTCTTTACGTCCCATTGTTCATGAAATCAGCTTCCCAGTAATGATTTTTTAAAACGACACAAATGGACTTTTAAGTGTTTAAACTTGAATTATTAAAGAACTTCCAAACCTGAACCCCAAACCTTAAAAAAGACTTTGAGCTGCCAGTTTCAAAACTTAAAGAAGTGTGATTTCAAATACAGGAAACACTTGACTGTGTGAACTATATTTCCGTCCGACTCTTACTGGTTTGTCCCTCTCCAGTGACGTCGCTGCTGACACCGGACGGGTAGACGGCGGCCACGGCGACCGAGTACAGAGTGTCCGGTTCCAGCTTCTGCAGGATCATGCTGGTCTTCTTCCCTCCGACCTGAGCCTGTTCAGAGGAAAACACAAGCTCAGTGAGACTCATCCAGGCTATCAGACGAATAAACTAACATCATGCTCTGCTCTCAGGGCTGTTTCATGGAAACAAATAGCTCCAGTTATCCTGATGATGGTGATATCTGGCTTAGAGACACCTGAATGCATCATCATGGTGTGAAGCAGTCAGGGTTTGGATCAGAGCCTGACCACTTCCTGTGATTTTTGGGGCTGATGCCGATACTGGGGGCAAAAAAAAGCGATATCCAATCATTGGATAATGAATATATTGGCTGTTAAATGAAATTTAAAAAATGATACTGAGAATCTCAGCTCAGCAAAAAGTTAAAACATCAGTTACAGATTGACCGGTGACCAATAATCGCTGATACGCTATAATCGGCCCGATTAATCGGTCCCGCCCTCGTTTGGACCCTTTAGGAGGTCAAAAATGCCCTTCAAACTTAAAAAAAAGAAACATAAAATTGCATTTTTATCCATTATTGTTCAAATATGAGCAAAACCAGAGGTTAAATTTGATATAAAAGCATGCAAACAGAAAATCTTTGACCTGTTTTCCATGTTCCTTGTTGAAAACCCCAAAGCAACTAAACCAGGATAACCAAGGTCTGAATGGAGGCAGATTCATTTAGGAGGTAGTCGAGATTTTCCACAAATCAACTAAATGAATCATCTCAGGACTTGTTTTATATGTGCTTGTCTGGTTTTGGTTCATCCTGTTAGTTTATTCCTGCAGTAGGAGGTTGACGGACTTGCTGGCACCACTATTTTAGGGGTTGCTGGGCTGAAAAGTTTGTAAACCCCTGGTATAAAATAATAACTGTTCCCCTTTGGCTTCTATCTAACAGGAATGTATCACTTGTTTACATTTGTTGTTGTTGTTTACTGGGATTAATTTAGACCTTTGGGATGTTTTAAATGAAGAAACTGTGTCTTTAAAAAATAGAAAAAGAAACAAAGTGCAGATCCATCTTTCAGTATTAAGGGGAAACTGTTCGTTATATTGTTGTATGACAAAAATAAATCCAACACGAGGCGTACGTTTTGAACCAATCCAAAAAAAAAACAGCCAACAGGAACTTTGTCATCATATGAGTCCAAACTAAAAATACAAACTGACATTATGAAGTGGAAAAAAGAGAAAGACTTAATTTGATTGAAGCTCTAACGTTTGTAATGTGCAACCACTTATCCTTGCTGACTTCTCCAGAAACTAAAAGCACAACCATCAGTGTGTCATGTTTGGATGAAGTCAGTGAAGTATTTACATCATTCATGGATTCATGGCTGGGTGGAGGGTTTAACTTCAGGGGATCACTAAAACTCTGATGGAGGATACAAACAGTTTGTCCGGTATCTAAGAGATAAATGATAAATGTCATCGAGGATCACGGTAAGGTCAGGATTTAAGCCGAGTGTAATCCGAGGAACCTGCTCGGAGTCAGTCTAGATCAGATTCAGGCTGAAGCGGGGCAAACTGTGAGCATTTTGTTTACGTTTAAAAAGAGTCAAATCTTACTGAGAGTATCTGAGTCATTTCAAATCCAAACATCTCACTACACTCCCAAAAGACACAGTGACAACAAATAAATGAATAATTGAGTGTAAGGAGGGAAACTGGCTGCAAGAGTGGGGAGAAAAATCTTCTTCTGACGTAGGCTAACACTTTCTAGAGAAGCCTGTCTGGAATTTTTTTGCAGTATTGGCAGAATAATTGACATATAAACCAATCAAAAGCTTTTTTTTGGACCAGTACGCAGACTTCTAGGGTCAATGTAGCCTTTGTGGAATGTGATGAGATATTAAGACAATTAGACCTGGTTGGATTTGGGTTTTTTTCAGTATAGGAAACACATTTTTAGGATGGCTTGTTGGACTTCACGAGGTGTTGGACAATGCTGACACAAACACCCATTCATATCAACAGTGCAACAGAGGAACATGTGACTAGCTTCAAATATTTGGGTCTCCAGTCCTTTCTGGACCTTGATCATGTGTGTGAAATTTGAAGCAGATTGGCACTCACATGAAGGAGCTAAAATGACTAGCTGGTTCATGGCGAGACATCAGAGTTTGACGCGGCACAAGAGACACACCCTTTGAGGATCGGGAAATCCTTCATAACCTTTTCATCCTCAATGTGTTTAGCATAATAAAAAATGTCATGCGAGTAAGTTAAAGTAGCTGCAGGGGCTGCAGTGTTAAGTCACTAGGGGGCGCTGTGGGGAAGTTTTTCATCGTGATTGAATATTCTGTGCAGTTTGGAGAGTTTTCGGGCATGTTGCAAGCACCAAACGTGCAATAAATCTGGACATGATGGTTGCATGATGGTTACATGATGGTTACATAACGGTGCTTACTGACCTGTGGTTGGGCTCATGCCTTAATAATGCTGAATCTAATTTTGAATCTAATCTAATTACACTCTGTGAATCCAAAACTTCCGATCACTAAAACAGGACCATTTTTACACTGATTACTTGCTGGATTCGTTTTTCTGAAGGGTAATTGTTGGTTAAAAATGAAGATGCTTCGTGGGATTAAATCCTGTACTGATGGAAAGGTCTCGTCATATGTGGTAAGATCACACTTTTTAGCCCAATCTGGTCTTTGGTTTGTCCTGTCCTGTCTCTCCTCTTGATTCATATAACTTAGTGTTCTGATGGGTTTACCCCTTCTTGTGATTGTTGTCCTCGAAAATAAATAGTTTTAGTCTGTTCATCTCGCTGTTTTAAGAGTTTTTCCTGAAGCTTAACTTTAAATTTCAGGTGCTTCTAGAGATCTTTTGTCCGAGTCGGTTTTAAGTCAGGCTCTCCTGTGAATTTTTGTTACCTTTAGAGTAAAGTTTTCCCTTATTTGCAGGGGTTTTGTTTGTTTCCTTTTGATCAGAGTTTCTGTGATATTTAGTTCCTGTTTTTATTTCAGTAAAAACTGTTTTTGTTGCTACTACGAGTCGATTGTTTGGGTCCTTCGAAGCAGTTCTTGTAAAAGTCTGTTTATTTCTTTTAAATGAAGGAACATGCATCTGTTGAATGAGCAGCAGAGCTCAGAATGGACCAATGAAAAGTCTTCTCTGCCAAAGCCAGTTCACCGACTCTTGTTTTGAGCTTCTGGTATCCCAGGTACTGATACTCAGGTGCTTTAGGTTTTATTTGTTAGCAAATAAAACAGCCCAGCTTTTGATTTCATCCTCCACAACCCTCCTTCTCTGCCCGTTTGAGATTACCCTCCTTAGATCAACAGAGGTCTTTAAATGCACTTTTTGCCTTGGTGCTCGAGTTAAAGCATCAGAAATTTCGGGTGGCAAGTGGGAATTAAAGGCGCTCTCTGAACTGCAAGTCAGCGTGTCATCTGAAGGATTTTAAAGTTGTTATTCCAGATTAAACTGTTGCATAACGACATGTTAAAGGCGAAAGTTGATGATAAATCATCTTCAGCCTGGAAACTCTCTCAGGGACTCCTCAGATTTCTGTCTCTGTGGGTGTCCTGTGTGATTTATTCCACTGTGAGTTAACGAAAGAGCTTGAACTCTTCTCCGTTGTACCATTTCATATCATTTGATGCTGCAGGACGGAGCACGAGACGTCCCCGCTCTCCTCTACATCCAGTAGTTTCCATTCTTTCCCGTCATATCTTGACTATTCCCGGAGTGGACTTTTACTGTTTCTCATCATTTTTCAGCACAGTGATGAAACCCTGAGCTCATCCCACACAAACAAACATCCTGTCTGGTTTCATGTGACGGATGTTAAAGTCAACAAGCCCGCAGAGGACAACAGGACACCAGATGCTCTGAGTCTTCAGGGTAACACGGCTGATGCATCGAAGGGGGGATCAAAGACGGGTTCGTAGCGCTGACATCATGATTGGACCTCGACTCTTTGTTTGGGGGAACTCTGTCATAACATCTCAGAGACACAATGAAATCCGTTACTCACTGAAATTCTTTTCATATTGCCTGTAGTTTCCTTTGAAGCTATTTCCAGCTCTGATCAATGTGGAGTCATCCAGCAGGAATGTGAGGAGGCCAAACGAAGGACTCGTCTAGTGACAGCATCAAGCCGGGGGACTCTGTCAGGGTGCTGACACCAGAGTCTGGCTCAGGATCTGGCTCCTGAAATCTTTTTGGTATCTTCAGGACGTAGTAAGCTCAGCTTGTGTTGTAATTGGGTGATCCAAGCTCCCTGACTTGATGACTTCTTCCTCCTCACATGCAAAAGTCCAGATGTTTGATCATCTTTTTCATCCAGGTTCATTTCAAGAGATCAAACTCAGTCTTCACTGTCTTTGGCTGAAATCTGCTAAGGAACCTCTTCTACTCACGCAAAGTGAGTCAGAGCGCGTCCAACTACTTTTTGTGGCCCAAACGGTGAGCAATACAGGCCCAAAGTGAAGCGAAGGAAAGGTTGGATAACCACCATCCATCACCCAGGACCTCAAGTGGGAGCTGAAGATCAGCAGAGGATGCTGAGGAAGCTCAACCTGCCAAAGACCAGGATGGTGCACTTCTACACCATCCAGTCCATCCTCACCTCCTCCATCGCCACATGGTCCAGCAGAGACAAGGGCAGGCTGCAGCGACTCGTTCACTCAGCAGAGAAGCTGATTGGCTGCTGTCTGCCGTCCCTCCTGGACCTGTACACCTGACGGCCAAAATACTCCATACTCGGCTCTGTTATAGCACCGGGTCAGTCGGAGTGTCAACTCACACTGGATCTACTTTGTTGCAATCTGACTGCATCCCTGCTCCGGCAGGTTGCAGCAGATACACAACGGTCCTATTTTTCCTGGAGCTGTGACACGTCAAGTCACCAAAAACACCCAGTGACTTTCAAAATAAAAACAAAGTGTGTCCAAACCAGATGGTATTTATCTGGACTACCACAACAAAGTGACATAATGAGCGGAGCCAGACCAGGAGTCAATAGGTTTGAGGTTTTACAGCCCAACATGGACCAGGAAAGGATCCACAACGGGGTGGGAATCCAGGAAAAACCTCACAGAATCAGTTTCTTTACGTCTGCAGCTGGTCTCACCACCAAGGCTCCTGACCCCCACTGACTACTTGTTTTATTTTGAAAGTAAACGGGGTAAGCAGAGACAGATCTGGTGTGATTTGGCCTTTATAAGCATGAGTTTGAGTTTAGGTGATGGTTTCATAAAAACTGGGCAGACAAAACGACGAGTGCATGAGGTGGAAAACAGCAACGACACTCGGTGTCTAAACTGGTCTGTTAGTGAGTTTTTCCTCGTGTACGGTGGATTATGTTCCAACTGCTTCTCTTACCAAAGTCCAGTCCCAACGACATCACATGAAACTGGATTCAAAAATAACAAATAAGCTTTTTACTTTCCATGTCAGACTTTTAAAAATTTCAAATAACACGAGTATGACACAACGTTTTCCCTCTGTCTTATTTCCCTGCAGACTCCCCGTGGCTGGTTTCCATCCGACAGATCCTGAACGTGTTGCTCCAGAGGCAGAAAACTTCCCATCAAATCGAACTCTTCAGAAGTGATTTGTTTCTAAAAGTGCCGTGGGACTCGTTTTGCAAACCCCTCTGACAGACGCTAAGCTCTCCATCACGCTGAGATATTCATCAGGAGGCCGCTGGAGATGTTGGCCGCACCCCGAGAACGGTGGAACAAACCTCCATCTGTGAGGCCACAAACAGGAAAGTCCACCCTGATGAGGAATTCAGGGGTATTGTTGCTGAATCCTGGACAAACAGATGATACCCGGTGTGTTCAGAGCTACGAGGAGAGAGGGACCCGTTTCTGGTAAACTTCACAGTTCACGGCTTGAGGACAGTTTGGGTGTAAAACTGATGAAAGTCTCTGAAGTCACGTCTTTGTTCAAAGGCAGAGGAGCAGCTCCAGCTTTGGTCTCTGGATGAAACACAGAGCCAAGTGTGTGTGTGTGTGTGTGTGTGTGTGAGAACACTTTGAGATGCTGGTTCACAATCAACAAAGATTCCATGGATGCGATGAGCAACAAAAATGTAAATATAGGTGAAATCTGGATTATTTACCGCATTACGAGTGTATTTTTCAGGAGGTTACAGACGAGATGCCGAAGGATATTTACACAACATTAAAATTATCTTTAGTTTATGAATAAAAAACACTTTGTTGGCCTTTTATTATGATACAACTTTATGATTTCTTCTTCTTTTTCAAATCAAAACCAGGATGAAACTGTACCCTTAATTTGTTTGCTTTTTTGTTTGAATCATGTTCTTGTTGCTGTGATGTATTCAACATTAATCATGGCTTATTTTAAGTACTATTAGCTCACTTTGCATGAGAAAAAGAGCAAAAAAAGACGAAAAAGGAGCTGCAGTGTGAATAAAGTCGTCCTGAAACCCCCCCATGAAATGTTAACGGTAATATTTAAACTGGAAAAAAAAGTCCAATAATTTTTTTTCAATTTTTCTTCTGAGAAAAAAGTCAGAACTCAGAATTTTGAATTTAATATCAATACAAATATTATTTTACAACACGTGTTCAAATCAGAGTGATGTCACACGCAGACGATGTCACTTTGTTGCTATCAAAATAAAAGCCCCCAGCTGTCTCCTGAGTCATACCAGGTAAAATAAATCAAACGTGGAGTGAACTCACCAGGAGAGGCTCTCCTCCAGTCACCGGTTTGTATGTGATCCTGTAGTTCTGCACCGGACCGGGGGCCGCGTCCCATTTCAGAGATAGCGAGGATATGGTGGCGTTAAAGACCCTCAGGTTACGAGGCGGCTCAGGACGCACTGAGAGCACACAGATAAATGAAGTTAAAACACGGAGAAGGAAACCGAACATCCTGGTGTTTATTAGCCATGATGATGATGATGATGATGATGATGATGATGATGAAGTGAGGATGAGGATGGAAGGTGATGATCCTGGAGGTGATAAATCTGGAATGGTAAAGTATGTGATGAAGCAGCACGGAGGTCACTGAAGCTGTTTGGTGCAGGGTTGGAGTTCAGTTTCTTCCTGTTTTATAGAGTTCAACGATTTCCACTCTGCTGCTTCTAAAATATTTAAAACAAGCTCAGATTTTTTTCCACCAAAGTTTGGAGTCAAATACAGAGAAGCACGGACTGCAGTGATGAATGTGCTCCACGCCGAATAATTTTGGATGGTCTCAATTTTAAAATGTTTAAGATAAAAATGCATTTTATTTAATCCATTTTAAGAAGTAAATTTGTTTTGCTGCAGCACAACAGGAGTAAAAAAAATAAGAAAACAGAGGGGAAAAAGAGCACGTAAGATAAAAAAGAATCAAATAAACTAGAATGAAAAAAAATTAAATAGAACAAATTGAATAAACTAAAATTCAGCGAAATAATTTTTAAAAAAAACGAATCAACAAAAATTCAACAAATTCTAATTTTCAAAAATTGATTTAATAAACTTAACAAAATAAAATTGAAAAACATCAATAAACTAAAATTAAACAAAATAAAATTCAAAAAATTGAATTAACTTAAATTAAGTGAAATATTTTTTTAAAAAAATGAATCAACAAAAATTCAACAAATTTAAATTTTAAAAAATTGAGTAAATAAACTTAACAAAATAAAATTGAAAAAATCAATAAACTAAAATTTAACAAAATAAAATTTAAAAAATTGAATAAACTAAAATTTAGTGAAATAAATTAAAAAAAGAATTAAAAAATATTCAACAAAGTTAAATTTTAAAAAATTGAGTTAATAAACTTAACAAAATAAAATTGAAAAAATCAATAAACTAAAATTTTACAAAATAAAGTTGAAAAAATTGAATAAACTTAAATTTAGTGATTTACATTGAAAAATGAATCAAGAAAAATTCAACAAATTTAAATTTTAAAAAACAGTAAATAAACTTAACAAAATAAAATTGAAAAACATCAATAAACTAAAATTCAATAAACTCAAATTTAACAAAATAAAAAAGAAAAAATAATAAACTAAACTTAGCAAAATAAAAAAACTGTTCTAAAGCTAATGGTATGAATTAAGTAAAGACTTAATTTTACAAAATAAAAGTAAAAGTTTTGTTTTACAAACAAACCACAGAAAATGTGATCACTAGAGATTTCAGGAAAAGTTAATCTAAATTAATATAAGTTTGATATTAGACTTTCAAAGAGTGAGGTTGTACAATATGAGAAGAAGATAATCTAAAATTCTCTTACATTGTTGGTAATTTTAGGAAAAAAAATAACAATCCATAAAATAAACCTCAGTTTTTTAAGAGTTTAGGTTTGATATTAAAAACTGAAACTCCTGATTCCAGTTCACTTATTCATGAATGAAAACTTTAATGTTTTCTGAGATCAAAACTCTCAAAACTCAAAATTCTGAAAAGTCCTGAAAACAAAGAAGCAGCGACTCCAGAAGTAAAAGTGTTTTTTAAAAAAATCATGTTTTGAAGAGGCAAATAAAATATAAGAGACATTTTTAGTCGCTGATTCAGTGAAATAAGAAGCTTGCAGATCTCCAACCCTGCAGCAGAAACACTTCACAACAGAGCAACAACATGCAGCAACAACATCTGGATGCCTGAGGTGAACACTGATGAAGACATGATGACGTGACCATGTGACGCAAAATGATCTGCGGCAACAGAAACGTTTTAACGATGGATGGATGAATGATGGGTGAAATGAAAACATTCATCCTCCTGGACGGGAGGAGGACTTGGAACAGGTCAAGATCACACTCAACGCTTTGGATCTACGTTCACACCACGGTCCAAGACAACAAAAGGACATCAAAGTCACTTTAAACAGAAAGACGAACGACTTTGAGGTGAATATGTTCATCATTCTGAGGCGACAGTGAAGCTCCAGCACTTCCTGACTCGGCTGGATTCAGTGTTTGGATCTCGTGGTGTGAACTCAGAGGAAAGCGGCAACTTGCACACACATGCAGTTAAGAAAGAAACAGTGTTTTATTTTCCGTCAACACGGGGAACACGTTACAGTGAAAAGGAACCCGTCCTTCTCATCAGACATACCCTCTGCGGTCTGCGACACTAGAAAGACACGTCGAGAAAACAACAAGTCAACGTTTCAGCTTCCTCGATGACTTTAAAACATGAAGCTTGTGTTTCAGATGCAGACCAGTCGGCGGGAGTGTGAGGACGTGCTTACGTGTTCGTTCGTCTCCCATCAGGTCCTCGCTCTCTGACTCGTCAGGGTAGATGGCGGTGACGGTGACTGCGTACTCGGTGTCGGGGTCCAGGTTTGGCAGGACGTGGGTGTTCTCATCGCTGTTCAGGATGGCCTGATGACGGAGACGGAGGAGGAAATGTGTTTACATCTTTTCTGCTGAAGACTCTGAGCTACAAGCTCACCAACTGTCAGTTTGTGTTCGTTCAGTCTTATGAGCTGTCTCTGGACGGGAATGATTCTGGTAAATTAAAGGTTAAATCAAAATAAAAGCAAAAAAAAGATGCCAAGATGGTTAAAAGTTGAGAATTGTACCAAAAACTACCTGAAGATGTGTTGAGAGGGAGTTAAAACCAGCAAAAGAGGAACCAGAGTTCTGCATCAATTTTTTAGAAAAAAAAAAAAGTTTTAAAAAAATCCTTGTGTGTGTTTCCCACTTTAGTCTTAAATCAAGTAGCTTGAGGAGGCTGCTTCATATTAAACAAGTTTTATTTTTGGTCCAACCCCTCTGGCTCCCTCAAGTCCTCCTCCTCCCTCCATCTCTCTGTGCCCCACAGGAGGCAGAGCTTTCAGCCGCTCCGCTCCCCAACTCTGTACGGAAGTATTTCTGTCTCATCACAGTTTGAATATAAATTTCTAACACTGATTTTTTCTGCCTTCGATTTTTATTTTTAGTGTTGAAATAAATTCAGTGTAAAAATCTAAATATTCCTTTTCTAAAAATTCAACATGTCGAAAAAAAATTCAACATCTCAAAAATATTCAGTGTAAAAAAATTCAACTTTTAAAAAATATTCAGTGTGAAAAAATTCAACATCTAAAAAATAATCAGTGTAAAAAAATTCAACATCTCAAAAATATTCAGTGTAAAAAAATTCAACTTTTAAAAAATATTCAGTGTAAAAAAATTCAACATCTCAAAAATATTCAGTGTAAAAAAATTCAACATCTCAAAAATATTCTGTCTCCGAAAATTCAATCTCAAAATATTCAGTGACAAAAAAATCAGTGCCAAAATTCGGGTAACCAAGAAGAACTTTACAAACACAAATGGCAAATAGAGCAAACAGACTCATCAAAGCGCGATCGCTTGGGTTGGAAGACATAGACGATCTGTCTGACCTGTGTCAGTGTCACATGACCAGTGGAGCGTAACCTGATTGGCTGGACGTTGTACGACTTGAGAAAAGGATTGATTTTTTTTTTTAATTTTACACTGAATATTTTTTTGAGATGTTGAATTTTTTTGTCGAGAAACTTAATCAATTGAGACATCATTTTTTTATACTATATTATTATTATTATTATTGTTATTATTATTATTTTTATTATTTTTATTATTATTATTTCGAAGAGACGTTTGGTGAGAAAACCAGATTAATTTGTGTAAGTTGTTTTTTTTCCTGAATTTTAAGATCCCCTGACGAAGATTATAACCTCAACAAAAAGATAAAAATAAGTAAAAACGTTTAGAACAAGGCTAAATATTTAACATCTAAATGTCTAAATTGAACAATGTAAATCTTACAGTTTATGATTTTTAGGTCATCAGGAGGTGGAGCTGTTGTCATGGTTTTTGGAAAGTTAATGATGTTGTTTAAAGCTGCACCTGTCAGTTAACGGGGAGTGGAGGGTAAATCATGAAAAACAGGAAGTTACAGACAGCACCGAGCAGGCCTCTGGTTCGGATCTCCTGCGTCAGTGTTTGCGTCTGCAGGTTCAGACTCTAAACCACCTGAGAATGAACGACTGAAACAAACACGGACAGTAAAGATAAAGACTTTCCGTTGGAGGTTTCTGTGACACGCGGGTTGTGATTTTGTGCTGGGCGGGGACGTGAAAGTGGAAAACTCAGCAGAGCCAAACTATAAGGAGAAGGAAACAAAGAGAGCTTTATTGTTGCTTCAGCTGAAACGGATGTTTTCACTTAAGTCTTGGCGAAAACATGAGCCGTGTCTTGTGAGGCATGTCAGTCTCAGAGATCTGTGAAACCACAGCGTGGTTCATTCTGAGCTGAAACCAAACCCGGTCCAGATTTGAAGCCGTGACTTCATGGACTCTTCGTGGAGGGGCGGGGCTAAGGTGAAGTCCAGTTTAAAAGTAGTCCTGAGCTGAGCAGGCAGGTGTGGATTAAAGCTCTCACTCTGAGCTCAGATCCAGCTCAGGCTCCAGTTTTAATCAGAGTTATGAAATGCTGCGAGGCTGCAGGCGAGGAACCTTCGCCGCCGCTTTGAGGAGGAAACTCCAACCAGATGTTCGGTGTCACTGCAGACAGACGCTGCGGTCCAAGTCGAGCTCATTTGCATATTTCAAGAGACAGAGCTGGACGGCGTTGTTTATCCAGCTGCTGAAGATGCACATTTTGATAACGAACGAGGAATGTAAGCTGGACAAAACCATGATGACCACAAAGTGGAGTCAAGCTCAGTGTGAGCCAGGAAGGACTTTTCCTCGGTACGTTTTCTGTATGGACGCGCATCAATCCCCACTGGATCTAATCAGTGAGAGGCATCAGCACAAAAACAACCACAGCACGCCAAAACCAACTGTTTATGAAAGAACGGATAACAATTAGAAACAGAAAACATCTGAAAACAACATCATTAACTGTCATTCTTTAAAAAAACAGAGTTTAATAAAAAAAAAAAAAACAACCAACGCCCAGGTCTCCTTTGAACTCTGCTAAAAACCATGAAAATCCTCCAAACTGGGGAAGAATAATGGGGGTAAAACTAAACGATCATTGCATGATATGAAAGGAATGTTAATTCATGGAGTTAAACTCTTCTTTGTAATGTAGACATCCGTCTTGTTTCTCATTAGTCGTCTCTTTATTCGTCATCATAAAGTTCAAACTGTTGTTCTTTACTGCTCGATATAAATATTCTATCACTTTAAGGCCAGTATCTTTTAATGCTCCCTCCATAACTCACTAATTGATGATAATATAAAGTAAATAAGAAAGTTATGGAACATGAATAACAACTTTAAAAGCTCAAAGATGTCATAAAGCTGTGAGATGTGGAGCGAAGAGCAGAAGTGTTACACAGCGCTTTAAAAAACTCAAACAGACTCAAAAATGAGAAAAACTCTGATTTCAACTGACGTTTTTCTCTTTTTGATTAGAAATGAATACGGCTGATTGTCCTTTTTTTCCTCTTGAAGCTTTAGAACCAATCAGCGCGCCGTCGTTCCCATTTTACAAGTGCTCTTTAAATTACCGTAACTCTTCAACCATTCGGGCAAGAGCAAAATTCCTCCTTAAAGAAGAAAAGACGAGCTCTACGGTGAAATCAGGGGGTGTTACGGTACTGCATAGGAATCCAACGTGCAACAACTGATGCCAGCTGTTCTCATTACCGTAACTCTTCAGCTATTTGAGCAAGAGGAAAAAACTCAAACAGCTTTCTCAGAGCAGCTATCTTATGATACAAGAGCAACGGGAGATTAGGGTCAAGATAAAAAAGACAGAAAAACGTAATTTGAGAGTAAAAGTCAAAGATTTACATGAATAAATTCACAAATTTACACAAAAAAGTCATAAATTTATGGAAAAGGAGTCACACTACGACGGAGGATTAGGGCCAAGTTCAAACCTAAACTTAAGTAGAACTTCACAAGATGCTCCGTGTTCCTCATTTTACAGATACAGACTAAAATAACCAGATTATTCTCTAAAATTTATGACTTTAATCTCGTAAGTTTTTTCAAACGTGGCCCTAATCCCCTGTCATTTATATGAGAATGTTAGTTTTTTTTTGTTTTTCGATAAGATTCATATTATTGCGATATTATTGGGGAAAAAAAAAAAACTAAATAAGTGGTTAAGAAAAATTGCATTTTTTCAGAATCTAGGTTAGAAATTGGAAACTAAAACTCCAGATTCAAATTCACTTATTTATTAAAGAAGATTTACAAGAAAACAGAAAAAAACTTCCAAAATATGGAGCCATCAAATTCAGCGTCCTAAACACATCGAAGCAGGGACTCCAGAATTCATAAGTACCTTTTTTTTTTTTTTTTTTTGAGGCAAATAAATATAAAGCAGACGTTTCAGCCACTAAGCCTTGTGTATTTAGTTAACGCTTTAAAACCATCAGAGCACCTCGTTCTCATGAACGTAACTTCCATTTGGACAAGCAAAAAAAGGTTGGCCTGAATGAGACTTGGGTGATAAAGGGTTAAAGAGTATCGCTCTAAAGAGTGGAAGGATAAACTCAAAGTGAGTGCAGGGGTTGTGCTTTTCTGGGATTAAGACTCCGTTTCCCATGAGCACCGTCACACCCTGCTGTAAAGATGTGACTGTTTTGTTAGCACTACTTTTCTTTGAACAGGACAGATTTTCCCAACAACGTCTTCATTATCATCCAGATCTACTTACAAACTGGTAGTTGGTTTCCCCCTTCTTGGTCCAGCCGATGCGGTAGAGGGCCACATCAGGGGCCCCGTGGTCCCACGTGGCTCTGAATGAGCTCTGGGTCACCTCAGAGAACTGCAGGTTTTTGGGGGCGGGAACGACATCTGATGACAAACAGAAGGTGGATTAGAGGAGGTTAAAGACGGACCTAAAGGCTGCTGAAGCACGGACATTTATAGAGAGAGAGGTTAAACTGGGTAAGAAAGTGATAGAATAATTGTACATAGTTTGATCACACATTCGCCCTAGTGTGTCTGCTTTTCTTTAAATGTGTTTGTTAACCTTTGTTCCCCATCTAAGCAGGTGCTTGCCTGACCAAGGACTTTGACCTCCACGTGTGATGGAAAAATACCTCTACGTGGAAGAATGTGCTGATAAGATCTGCGTTGCACTTGCTATGTAAATTAACCTTGGGAACATGCAGTGAGCATGCATGTGCTACGTGACATTTTCTGTGATCACCACATTCTTTAGATTGTAACTATGTAACTAGGGACCTCCCTAAGGTAAATAAATAGAGAGGAAAACGCAGGATGTGCTTCAGAGCGTTTTGAGATCTGTAACTGGGCACATCTCTGCATTCTCCTTGCAAGTAAAAACTTGAGACCGCTGTCTTTGCCTCATTTGTGTATCTTTTCTGATGTTCAAGGTTGCTTGAACCTGACAGAAAGGAAGAGAGAGGAGTGTTCAGACCTGTGATGGCTTTCCCCAGCATCACGGCTCCAGGTCCGTCGTCATAGATCGGGGTAACGGCCACATCGTACTCAGTCTGGGAGATCAGGCCGGTCAGGTCCAGGTTGGTGATCCCTCCATCCACCTCAGCCTGACAGAGACAGAGAAGCTCTTAACACTGACAGAAATCTGCAGCGCTGATCTGCAGCTCGTCATCCATCAGAACCTTCTGGAAGCCTCACACAGGTGTCTGTCAACCCAACCTGTGGCTGCAGATTTATCCAGGACGGTTCGTCCTCTCCTGACATCCAAGTGAGAAATAATTAGAACACCTGCGCTGCGCTCCGCAGCCAGCGACGAAAACCAGCCGGCATAAACAGAGCTGTAACTCTCCGCTCGGTATGGACTTGGTCGCTTTCCCAGAACGAAGATACCAGCGCTGACGAAGCTCTCTGAGAGCTTTTGTTGCTGAAAACGTCTTTTCAGTGACCTTACAAACAACACGAGAGCAGCTTGAAAGCTCTTCACTCCGACGGAAAAACAATTCGTACGATCCAAGAGAAGATCACAGCCGTACATCACTTCGAGCCTAACTCAACAGCTTTTATCTTTTGTTGTGACAACGCAGCTACGGCTGGATGTTTTATTGGGGATTAATGTTGGAGAAATGCAGACAAATAAAATAAAAATGTCCAGCAGCTTTCGAGAGCTCACTGAGAAACATTCACATCCAAAGAGCTGGAAACAAGAGATATTTGTCTAAAAAAGACTCAAGGTCGATAAAAATTCATGATCTGTAAACAGGCCAATCCATTATTCACTCCAACGTCCTCAAACGCCTGTGAGCAGAACACCAAATCTCTTAGCTGCTTTTTTCTTGAGCATGTCTAAAAGCTGGTTCCAATGATTTCTTTCTCGTAACATCAAAAAGTGTCACTTGTTTGAGAGCGGTGCGGCTGCAAACCTCCACAGGGAAGTATTTAGTTGTTGTTGTTACGCCTGAAGACGACAGTTCGGAGGATATTCCATCGTATCTGACACGGTGGAATAAGTCAGGGCGCCTGTCAGTCACGTGAGCTGAGCTGAGCCTCTGATTGGACAAACTCGTAATCCTAATATCTTCTCCAGACAGCTGGAGTCCCAGATCGAGGAGTTCCCTGGGCTCCCACCCCAATGGGAATCCAGTCTCCTGGTTCAAACCTGTTGACTCCTGGTCGACTCCGCTCATTGTGTCCGTTTGTTGTTGTAGTCCAGATAAATACCATCTGGTTCAGCTCACGTGACTGACAGGCACCCTGTAGCTTCAATATTTTCAATATTCGTTTTGGTCTTCACCTTTCTTCATCACAAAATATAAAAACACTCGACCACCAGTCCGGGATTCAGTTTGTGTTAAAGAGAGTCACTCTGTAATCCAGTATCAGATGAGGCTCTAAAAATAAAAACCTGTTTTTTACCTCCTTCAGGTCTCCTTCCTCTGGTTTGTAGTTGATCAGGTACTTGCGGACGGCTCCAGGAGCAGCGTCCCAGTTCAGCCTCATGGAGCTGTGAGTCACATCAGTGATCCTCAGGACTCCAGCGGGAGGTGGGGGCACTGAGGGAGGACAGGAAAAAGACTGAAACCAGTCCCAGCATCATCACTGACATTAAACTCACCCTCAAGATAAAACTGAGATACAAACTAGATTTAACATCTTTATATTCACGTCTTTATGTTTTGATTTGTTTTCATCATCAGACCAAGAAAAATTCAGTAAAATCTCCTGAAGTATCACGTACAGGTGACTCCGGTCCCCTCCAGAGGCTCACTGGCAGCTTCCCCATGCAGGGCGTACAGTCTGATGGCGTAGGCTGTGTTGGGGATCAGCTGCTCCAGCTGGACGTTTGTAACATCGCCTCCAACACGGAGCTGCAGCAAGGAAGAGAGAGAGAGAGGGGAGAGAGAGAGAGAGAGAAGAGAGAGAGAGAGAGAGAGAGAGAGGAAAGTGTTTAGATTTTTGTTTTATTCTTAAAACTGCATCAAACTGCGTTTTTCTAATGTGTTGTATTGTGGTCTATTTGCAGCATGTTTTTTTAAATGTGTTGTGTTGCAGTCTTTGCAGCGCGTTTTTCTAATGTATTTTATTGTCTACTTCGCAGTGCGTTTTCAAATGTGTTGCATTGTGGTTTATTTGTGGCATGTTTTTCGAATGTGTTGTGCTGCAGTCTATTTGCAGTGCGTTTTTCTAATGTGGTGTGCTGCGGTTTATTTGCAGAAAATTTTTCTAATATGTTGTGTTGTGGTCTCTGCAGCACATTTTTTTATGTGTTGTGCTGCATTGCAGTCTATTTGCAGTGCATTTTTCTACTGTGTTGTGTTGCAGTCTTTGCAGCGCGTTTTTCAATTGTGTTGTGTTGCAGTCTTTGCAGCGCGTTTTCTAATGTGTTGTGTTGCAGTCTTTGCAGCGCTTTTTTCGAATGTGTTGTGTTGCAGTCTTTGCAGCGCGTTTTTCTAATGTGTTGTATTGCAGTCTATGCAGCACGTTTTCTAATGTGTTGTGTTGCAGCCTTTACAGCGCGTTTTTCTAATGTGTTGTGTTGCAGTCTTTGCAGCGCGTTTTTCGAATGTGTTGTGTTGCAGTCTTTGCAGCGCGTTTTTCTAATGTGTTGGGTTGCAGTCTTTGCAGCGCGTTTTCTAATGTGTTGTGTTGCAGTCTTTGCAGCGCGTTTTTCGAATGTGTTGTGTTGCAGTCTTTGCAGCGCGTTTTTCGAATGTGTTGTGTTGCAGTCTTTGCAGCGCATTTTCTAATGTATTGTGTTGCAGTCTTTGCAGTGCGTTTTTCGAATGTGTTGTGTTGCAGTCTTTGCAGCGCGTTTTTCGAATGTGTTGTGTTGTAGTCTTTGCAGCGCGTTTTTCTAATGTGTTGTGTTGCAGTCTTTGCAGCGCGTTTTTCTAATGTGTTGTGTTGCAGTCTTTGCAGCGCGTTTTTCTAATGTGTTGTGTTGCAGTCTTTGCAGCGCGTTTTTCTAATGTGTTGTGTTGCAGTCTTTGCAGCGCGTTTTTCAAATGCGTTGTGTTGCGGTTTTTGCAGTGCGTTTTCTAATGTGTTGTACTGAGGTCTTTGCAGCGCGTTTTCTTAATGCTGTTCATGTGTTGTCAAATCGATGAAGATGTTTTTAATTTGCTTGTTTTGTCTTTTTGCATGTGCTTTCTTAAGTTGCAGTGCTGTGAGCTCTCAGGGCCACCGTAGTTTTCTGTTGTTGGGTGGCCATCTACGTTTTAAAGCGTGGTTTACATCTTGTATCTTCTGTTCTTTCTGAGTGGCACCATCAAAACTCTGATCAGCACTCTGCTCAATAACCCAGAGCTCAGCTTCAATCAAACGTCCTCGCTCCCTCCCTGAAACGTTTCCAGGAAAAACCAGCTCATGCATCAGACGATCAGACGTTTCCCTCTGCTGTATAATTGCACATGTAGATTAACACCAGAGAGGAGAATAGCATCTGTTCACTTTATATCATTCTGATGACTTCACACCATGAGCTAATCTTTCCCATTACTCGCCGTGTCTGAGGGCTCTGCTTTTTGAGGACCTGGCCTGAGCCGCACGGTTTGAGTCCACTTCCCTTTCTGCGGAGTGATTATTATGGTATCGACATCTGGAAGCTGTAAGCAGCTCCAGCAGAAGCCCGTTTGTGTAAAATTAATGTGGAAATACTGAGTGTGAAATTAAGATGTGAGGGGGTTAGTTTGGGTCCTTTGGTGTGTTTCTATCAGGGTTTGAGTCCCTGCGGTTGTGGTGTACATGTGGAGCTCACATTGTGGGGACTATTATCATGTTACACATCACTCTGAAGAACGATAAACGCCTCCCAGCTTCATGTGAAGCTTTTATCTCCTGTGATGTTTGTTGTAAGCTGCTAAAAGGATTGCTAAAGCTCTCTTAAATGATCCTGGAAACACACGAGGTGCAGTCACTTTACCTCTCTCTCCAGCTGGGGCTCAGAGGCGTTGAGGGATCTGTAGAGGAGCATGTAGCCTGTGGCACCTTCAGCCTCCTCCCATCTCACCCTCATGGTGGTTGAGGTCTCATCGTAAACGTTCATGTTCTCTGCAGCTGACAGGGGCACTAAGAGGACAAACACATGTTACTCCATGTTACTCTACTGTTGAAAGAATCTCAGGATGAGTGAAAGCAAACTGCAGATTCTTTGGATCCGGTGTCTGAGTGAGTGACTCGCGGAGGATGTTTTCTTATTTTTTGGGGAGGTTTGGGTGAAGAGAGAGAGGGAGATAATGAGACAAACAGGTGAGTAATATTACTGAAGTCATATTTCATCTCTGGATTTATCGCAGGTGTCGTAAAGTTTCTGACGTCTGGTGAAGGCTCCTGGTTTATGAATAATATGTGGTGCAGGGTTCTGGGAGCAAAGCAACAATTCACTGTTTGTTTTCAACATTAAACTGAGTGTCGTCCGGCTATTTCTGGTTTATTTAAATGATTTTAACATTATTCTTCTCCAGACGTGGGTTATAAACAGGAAAACATAAAAGTGAGAGTATTTCAGGATCCGTCCTCTTTACATTTGTGCGTATTTAAACATGATGAAAGGAAAAGTATGACGGAGGTTCAGGATAAGAAAAAAGTATATTTACAAGAATGAGCTCATAGACTTACGAGAAAAAAATCATAAATTTACAAAAATAATTTCATAAATTTACAAGAAAAAATCACAAGTTGCGAGAAAAAAATCCATAATTTTACAAAAATAAAGTCTTTAGCTATGAGGAAAAAAACATGAATTTATGAAGACATATAAAGTCATAAATTTATGAGAAATAAAGTCAGTCAAGAAAATATAGTGAATAATTATAAGAAAAAAATTTAAATTTACAAAAACAAAGTCATAAATTTACAAGAAAAAATCACAAGTTGCAAGAAAAAAGTCGTGATTTTACAAAAATAGTCATTAACTCTGAGCAAAAAGTCAGTTAAGAAAATAAAGTCACTTATAATAAGAAAAAAACATAATTTTACAATAATAAAGTCATACATTTTTGAGAAAAAAAACTCATAAATTTATGAAAATAATCTCATAAATTCATGCGAAAATAAAGTTATACATTTATGAAAATCAAGTCAGAAAGGCTGAAGGATCAGATCTGAAGCAAAGTGAATGAAGGAGTCTGTAAGAGTGAGGCCGGCAGCAGAGCAGAGTAAAGGGTGTTAATGAGACAAAGGAAGAAACAGAATCAAGATCACATTTAAAGAAAACCAAAGTCCATCCTGCTCCTGAAGAAACCAGACGTAGACTTCAGATTCTAACAGACACAAAGTAAAGACGTGACGAGGAACCAGACTTACAAGTGGTCTCAGTGCCCTTCAGAGGCTCGCTGCTCATCTCTCCAACCACGGCGTAAACATTGACCACGTACTCTGTCAGAGGGGTCAGGCCTTCCAGCACGGTGGTGGTCACTGAGCCGTCGACCAGCAGCTGGAAACACAAAGCACGGATTGTTTTTCTCTTGGAAAAAATATTTTTTGCAGAACTCAGGATGAAAAAATACTTTTACAGATTCAGAAATAACGTTTTAGGGTAGAGGTAGGCGAACAGTCGAGGCCCTTAAAGACAGACAGCACAAATATACAGTTTTGTTTCAACAAAACAAAGTGCTGAACATAAAAGACAGAGAAACACACACATAAACACAAGGAATAAAACAAGTAAATAACCATTGTTTTGTTTGTTTTTCAATTAAGAACAATAAAACAACTAAAAACAAACCAACGATGTTGTAACAAGTAAAAAAATAAATTCTGCCGATCTGAGAAAGAAAAAGTCGAAGCTGAGTGAAAATGTAGTTGTGCTTTTGAAAAGGAAAGACCAGACTCAGAGATAGAGATCTAAAAATTAAACATTCAAAATGCACAAACTGTGTAAAAATATGAAGTTTGATGTGATGTCGATCGATGCGATTAAATAGTAAAATCGCTGATTTAAAAAGCGTTTCATTGAAACCAAAGTGTGGTAGATCAGAGTTTCTCTTCCCTTCCAGGCATTAATCCAACTCACTCAATCGAAGAAAGGAGCTTTAATGTCAGACGGACGGATGAAAAGAGAAAAGCAGGCAGCGTCTCCAATAATGATTACATAAAGTTAAAGGTTTGGATGATCGCTGACGTCTGATCCCTCTTGGCAATCAGTTTAGCGTTTATCAATCAGTGATTGGTGAAGGTCCAGGTCCTGGTTCTTTCACCTTTGGATCATTAAAGTCTGCTAAGCTCAAACTGACGTGCTGTGTTCATGCGCTGGTGGGAAAAGTCTTGGTGAAGGATGTCCAACTGGCTGCTGTTACAGTGTCACATTCCTGCGCTGCTCTGCTGGAAAATTAAACCCAGAGGGGGAAATGACAAACAAACACTTCTCCAGCTCCTTATCTGCACAGAAAACGCACCTTGGATGTCTGTTATCGATTACGCTCCACCTGTTTCCAATGCAAAACTGAAAGTATTCCCTGAAACCAAGTTTAGGAAGTTTCAGAAAAGCTAAGGTCAGAGAGAAATAACTCAACGGCACGAAGAGAAGTAGTTTCTGCCTTTAAAAAAGAAGAGTTGTGTTTAATTTGATTTGGAAACCAATTCATGTGTCTGATCACTGTTGTCTGTTCAACCAAGCCTTGAGTTCAAAGAAGCCTCAGAAGCTGCCGTTTTTAACAAAAGAAGAAGAAAAGAGAGCTGTTTCTCCAATCAGCATCAGGATCTGTCCTCTTCACCACCTAGCAATCATCGTGGCGGGGGCTGCATAATTACAGGAACTGGCCAACCAGCTCTAAACCCTTGTAGGGGTGCTAGAGGGGGCATGGGAGTTTGCCCAACCAGTCCCCATGTGCTTTGTGGATCTGGAGAAGGCTTTCAGCCGTGTTCCCCAGAGGTATCTTGTGGGGAGGAATATGGAGTTGACGGCCCGTTGTTACAGGCTGTTCGATCTATGTATTTACGGAGTGAGAGTTTGTTTCGTATTGCCAACAGAAGGTTGAACTGGTTCCCAGTCAGGGTTGGACTCCTCCAGCCAAGCAGTGGGGGGTGTCAGGTTCGGGGGTCTTAGGATCCCAGTTCTACTCTTTGCAGATGATATGGTCCTATTGGCCTCATCAAAACGCTGACCTCCAGCCCGCACTGGGGCGGTTTTGCACCTCTAAGTCTGAGGCCATGGTTCTTTGATGGCGAAGGGTGGACTGTCCACTCTGGGTTGAGAGGGAGTCTTTGCCCCAATGGAGGAGCTAAGGTATCTCGGGGTCTTGTTCACGAGTGAGGGGAGAACGGAGCAAGAGATTGACAGATGGATCAGGGCGGCGTCTGCAGTGATGTGGTGAAGAAGCAGTTGAGCCAGAAGGCAAGGCTCTCAATTTACCGGTTAATCTGTTTTCCAACCCTCACCTATGGTCACGAGCTGTGGGTAGTGACCAAAAGGACAAGATCCAAATACAAGCAGCTGAAATGAGGGTTCAGAGCTCAGACATCCAGGAGGGACTCGGAGTAGCTCCTCTACATTGAGAGGAGTCAGATGAGGTGGTTGGGGTATCTGGTAAGGATGTCTCCTGGACGCCTCCCTTTGGAGGTGTTTCAGGTATGCTCAGCTGGGAGGAGACCTAGGACACCATGGAGAGATTATACCTCTCGGCTGGCCTAGGAACGCTTCGGTATCCCCCCAGAGGAGCAGGTGGAAGAGCCCGGGGGACAGGGGTCGTAAATGTGAAAAACAACCCAAACCCAAACTGGCGTCAATGGAGAGGATGCAGGTTTTTCTCAAAGTCCTACAGACAACTTTCTGGACTTCTGGAGTCTATTTGTTTGGAAATTTTATGACTCTCTTATATATGTGGAGAGTTTTTCAGTGGCTCAGTGTGAGACATTTGGGTTGGAAGATTATTTCTGCGATGCTTCTTGGTGGTCGATGGCAGAATAAGTGGTTTGGCATTGATAGAGAAGATTTGGCAACCCACACGCTGATCTCTGCTGCTCATCCCACAAACACATGTTTCTTTCAAATGTGGCTCCATTTAAAGGGAAACAAACAGGCTTCTCAACAGTACAAGAGTTATTCACTAAATCATCAACCAAATATGAGTTTCTTTGTGCTCAGTTTGCATGAAAGTAAAAGGTTTTTTTTATCATTCCACAGCAATGAAATTCAGGATCCACTTTTTCTGCACCGTCTGAACAACAAACCCAGTAAATATCATCCATGTCAAGGTTCTGTGTTCATACAAGCTCTGCAGTTTGACACAAACAGACGAAAGAGGAGCACGAGGCCATATGGAGGGACCTGTGGACCCAGTGTGAGGTCTATAACGTTAAACTAAGTGGATCCAGCGGAAACTCTGCTTGATTTCAGAGCCGGCTGATTATAATCACGTTGGCTCGGTTTGACGAGGGCCAATAAAAGCACAAAGGATGGAAAAGACCCGCTGCTCTGTTTTTAAAGATAGGACGGACAGGAGGTTAAGTGCAAACTAAATGCAGGTTTACCAAAGCAACTGGGATCCAGATTTTAATCCCTGAGGGATGAGTACACAAGCGAATGAAAGCCAGACCTGAGTGTTTGGAAACACTTCCAAGAGCTGTTTTCTCTGAACCTGTGAGGTTAGTCCCATTTAACAGAGTATTAAACAACAGGTGGGGTTTAAGTCTCACTTATTCTCTTTCTGATTGAGTGACAGCCTGTCATTATCTGAACGTAGTAAAGCCCACCTGATGAGTTCGATCCACAGATAGAAACAAACAAACTCGTTTCCTGTCGGACTGAAAGCCAAGTCTCATGGGAGCCAAAAGGGAAATAACAAGAAAACAAGATGCTGTGGGAGATTCGGGATGCTTTCCAGCCAGGACAGATGGTGAACATGAAGGTTTTTCATCTGGGAAACACTTTGGGAGGATTTCTCGAATCGAGTTCTCAGAATTAGACCAATTAGCTGATTCTTTTCAGCGATAACGTAGAAGAAGAAGAAGGTAACCGATGATCGAAAGCAGAAAAACCTTTTCATTCGTGTAAGCTAAGAGGCCCAAGAAATTACAGTCATGTACTGTCTTTGTTTTGTTTTTTTTTTACTGTTTTTTATGTTTTCATTACATGATTAAAATAAAAACAATAACGACCGACAATGAAAGTCCATCTTTTACTGCAGTCTGATGGCTCAAATGGGGAATGATCAAGGTTAGCAGACACAAAAAGGAAGCTCAATCTCACCTCCTGGGTTGGTCCTCCAGCCACAGCCACGTAGGTGACTCGATACTTGTCGACGGGGCCATCTGGTGCCGTCCAGGTGGCGCGGAAGGAGCGGTGTGTCACCTCCGAGGTCACCAAATCGGTGGGCGCCATCGCTTCTTCTTCATCGTCTGAAGAGGAAAAACACGAGCTGGAATGAGATCTGACATGTCGAGTATTTCACACCGTGAACTCTGCCACCACAAATCTGCCCGGTGTTTTTCTCCTGTGCGCTCCTCATCATCTCTGTGTTTCCTCCTAAAACTGATTTACAGGCAGAAAGCATTTCCAAAGTCAAAGTTTCCATCAGACGGTTGGGTCTGTGTTTCAGTCTCCTGTCAGAACTAATGGAGGCTGTCGGGCAGAGGAGACTCTAATTTATTGGGTTACATCCTCTGTTTTTAAAAGAGCACTTGATTTGTGTCTAATAGAGCTCCTTTTCTATCACACCGACTCCATAATTTTTCCTGTCTCCTTCTCAACCATTAAAAAGCTTTCCACAAGCAGCTGTTCAAAGGAAGTGACATTTCGCTGATGTCTTCACCGAGCGGAGGAACTTTCTCCCCTCCAGCGTCTGCAGCTCCGAGCCTGCAGAAAGCGCTTTTAAATATATGGTTGTCAGGCTTAAATTCCTGGAAAGGTTTTTAAGAAATTCCAGGACAGTTAAACTTCAGATTCCATCTGACCCCCATCAGCGGTGACGACTCACGGGGTGTAAATCTGACTCAGCGGCGTTCAGATGAAAAACCTGGAACTACAGCTGAAAGAGGGACACTTGACCTAGAAGACTTTAAACATATTGAAAGGGAAAATTTTTTGTAAATTTCAGGAAATTTTCCTGAAAATTTCTACGGGAATTTTAGCTCAAGAAAATAGGAAATTTGTAGGGTTTTGTTGCCGTCAACTTCTATGAAATTTTCTAAAAATTCTGGGAAATTCTGTCCCAAAAAATTAAATAAAAATTTATTTTTTTTTCTTGTTATCAACTTGATTTAAAAATATTGCATTACACATGTTTGCATGCATGTCTGCTTATAACAAAACAAAATGTTGAATAGTTATACACATATATGAGGAGGTAAATGCAGGTAACATAAATTTCATTAATCAATTCCTTAAAATTTCCGGGATTTTGTAATCCTAACTCAGACCGTTCTTTATTGTCTGCTTCTTTACGTGGAAAAGGCATTTTGCAGCCTGGGTCTCTCCTCCTACCTGAACCCTTGACACTGTTGCACAGGTTGACCGTGAGGTCATCGACGATGTCCAGCAGGAACTGGAAGTCGTTGACGTTGTACATGTGAATCTCGTCAGGGTCCGTGGCGATCGCCCTCAGCTCGTTCTCGTCGGCGTTCTTCACACCTGAGAGCAAAATGCACCATCAGAAAAGCAACACGTTTCAAGCAGCTAAACCATGGAAATTCAGCATTAGAATCTATGAAACGCGATTCATCATCTCTTCTTTGGACAACACTCAGGAGACCAGTTTCTGGACTTTAAAGTCAAATCTTGTCCGATCCCAGCCTGATAGAGGATTTAAGCTGCTCAACAGTTCAGGGTCTCCTTTAACAGGCCAGTTTAACTCCTGGACTCTTCTACTACAGAGCCATGCTGTTGTAATCCTGCAGAATGTGGACTCCTGAACTCGTAGATGTTGTTCAGCACTCATGGAGCCTTCACAGACACGTACATGATTTCTGAAAAGAGTGTCAGATTTGGATTCGTCCTAGATTATCATCTCAATTTGTTCTTGTTCCACCTCCTGTTTTATGGTGTTAACTTGTGTCTCTTGTCTTCTCCAGTTCCCGTCAAGTTCTCCCTCTCTGCTGATCACCTGGCCCTCTCTGCTGATCACCTGGCCCTCCCTAATGTGTTTCACAGGGGTCTTGTTTGCTGCACTCCCTGTTGGTATTTAGACCCAAGTGTTCTCTTCAATCCCTGCAAAATTACTGTAAACTAACTTTGGTTCTTCAGTGTCGAGTAGTATTCTGACTTGGTTCCTTGTTGTGGTACCTGCCTGTTGGATGTATACCGCTGTCTGTGTGATTGGATTAGTCTTTGTACCAAAACCTGTTTTGTTTTCGAACTTTAACTGGCTCCTGTGTCTCAGGTCCAACCATTGAAATCTACTTTTATCAACATTTTACGCTGCATCCTGATGTTATTCAAACTGGGGTTGTACTTTCAGGTAACAAATCGACACATTAGAACTTTCCTGTCATGTTTATATCGCTAAATTCTTCAAAGCTAGACATGCAAAAAAAAGACACATGGATATTAAGTCTCATAAAACTGCTCACCAATGGCGTAGAGCTCAATGCCGCTGTCCCTCAGACTCTGAGACTTCATGATGATCTCGTCCTGGGACTTTCCGTCAGTGACCAGGATACCAATTTTGCGCGACTCCTGTCGCATCCCCACGCTGGGTTTGAAGTTGTTCTGCAGGATGTAGTTCAGGGCCAAACCTGTGACAGAGGAGTTCAGGGTTTTGTTAACCATTGTCCAAAAACTTAAATACCTGACTTACATCTGTGTTTAGATTATAGAAAAGAAAAGTTTACAAGCAAGAACAGCTGCAGAGGTTCTGCAGAGTGTCTGTAGAGTGTCTGCAGAGTGTCTGTAGAGTGTCTGTAGAGTGTCTGTAGAGTGTCTGCAGAGTGTCTGCAGAGTGTCTGCAGAGTGTCTGCAGAGTGTCTGTAGAGTGTCTGTAGAGGTTCTGCAGAGTGTCTGCAGAGTGTCTTCAGAGTGTCTGTAGAGTGTCTTCAGAGTGTCTGTAGAGTGTCTTCAGAGTGTCTGCAGAGTGTCTTCAGAGTGTCTGCAGAGTGTCTTCAGAGTGTCTGTAGAGTGTCTGCAGAGTGTCTGTAGAGTGTCTGTAGAGTGTCTGTAGAGTGTCTGTAGAGTGTCTTCAGAGTGTCTGTAGAGTGCCTTCAGAGTGTCTGCAGAGTGTCTTCAGAGTGTCTGTAGAGTGACTGTAGAGTGTCTGTAGAGTGTCTTCAGAGTGTCTGTAGAGTGTCTGTAGAGTGTCTGTAGAGTGTCTGTAGAGTGTCTGTAGAGTGTCTTCAGAGTGTCTGCAGAGTGTCTGCAGAGTGTCTGTAGAGTGTCTGCAGAGTGTCTTCAGAGTGTCTGTAGAGTGTCTGTAGAGTGTCTGTAGAGTGTCTGTAGAGTGTCTTCAGAGTGTCTGTAGAGTGCCTTCAGAGTGTCTGCAGAGTGTCTTCAGAGTGTCTGTAGAGTGTCTGCAGTGTCTGTAGAGTGTCTGTAGAGTGTCTGTAGAGTGTCTGTAGAGTGTCTGCAGAGTGTCTGTAGAGTGTCTGTAGAGTGTCTTCAGAGTGTCTGCAGAGTGTCTGCAGAGTGTCTGTAGAGTGTCTGTAGAGTGTCTGCAGAGTGTCTGTAGAGTGTCTGTAGAGTGTCTTCAGAGTGTCTGCAGAGTGTCTGTAGAGTGTCTTCAGAGTGTCTGCAGAGTGTCTGTAGAGTGTCTGTAGAGGTTCTGCAGAGTGTCTGCAGAGTGTCTGTAGAGCGTCTGTAGAGTGTCTGTAGAGGTTCTGCAGAGTGTCTGCAGAGTGTCTTCAGATGTCTGCTGAGTGTCTGTAGAGTGCCTGCAGAGTGTCTGCAGAGTGTCTGTAGAGTGTCTGCAGAGTGTCTGTAGAGTGTCTGTAGAGTGTCTGTAGAGTGTCTGTAGAGTGTCTTCAGAGTTTCTGTAGAGTGTCTTCAGAGTGTCTGCAGAGTGTCTTCAGAGTGTCTGTAGAGTGTCTGCAGTGTCTGTAGAGTGTCTGTAGAGTGTCTGTAGAGTGTCTGTAGAGTGTCTGCAGAGTGTCTATAGAGTGTCTGTAGAGTGTCTTCAGAGTGTCTGCAGAGTGTCTGCAGAGTGTCTTCAGAGTGTCTGTAGAGTGTCTGTAGAGTGTCTGCAGAGTGTCTGTAGAGTGTCTGTAGAGTGTCTTCAGAGTGTCTGCAGAGTGTCTGTAGAGTGTCTTCAGAGTGTCTGCAGAGTGTCTGTAGAGTGTCTGTAGAGGTTCTGCAGAGTGTCTGCAGAGTGTCTGTAGAGCGTCTGTAGAGTGTCTGTAGAGGTTCTGCAGAGTGTCTGCAGAGTGTCTTCAGATGTCTGCTGAGTGTCTGTAGAGTGCCTGCAGAGTGTCTGCAGAGTGTCTGTAGAGTGTCTGCAGAGTGTCTGTAGAGTGTCTGTAGAGTGTCTGCAGAGTGTCTTCAGATGTCTGCTGAGTGTCTGCAGAGTGCTGTCCTCACCGGTCATCGTGTTGCCTCCTTTGTACGGCAGATCACTGATGGCTTTCAGCAAGGACTCCTTATTTGGGTGAGCGTTCAGGTGCCACTCTGTCTTTGGGTCTCCACTGTACTGAGCCAGACCTGAAGAAAACACACAACAAGGGTTAAAAACACCACCAACAACAAAACTACACCAATAAACAACAGTCTAACAGTAATGTACCCTTACTTTGACCATCAAAAAGTGATGAGAAAGGATTCAAACTAGCAAATGTAACTAAAATCTCATGGGTTAAACGTTAACAGAGGTGATAATCCAACTATAAAGTGATCTAAGGTTTCGTAGACATCTGCACAACTCTCTTTGTGGTTTTGGCTGTATTTGCACATGCTGTGTTGAGACGTTACCGATCTGTACTCTGTCAGGGCCGATATCGAACACGCTGACCATGCGAGCGATGAAGTTGCGGATGGTTTTGAAGTTGATGCGGCCGATACTCCAGGAGCCGTCGACCAGCAGCACGATGTCGGCCTTGGCTGTGGTCTTACACTGAGTGTCTGCACGGAGACAGTGAGGAGGTGCGAAGAGTTAGAAACCCGCCGTTTTCAGTATCTGTGAAGTTTCACATGAACAACTGAAGAGGAATGTTTGAAGTGTGGAAAGAGCGAGAAGACATTTGTGAAGAGAAGAGGAGCACGGGTACATCAGAAAGTCTCACAATGACAAACTGAAGATGTTTCTACAGCAGAATGTTTTACACAGTTTATGTAACAGAGATAATTCACACTCTAACAGATTGTGTAACTGCTGTCATTTCTGGATTAACTGCTCTCTCTCTTCAGGGCCTTTTCTCTCTCTCTCTCTCTCTCTCTTTCTCTCTGTGTCTTCCAGCTCAGCCAGCCGTTTGGTTTTTATGTCCAGCAGCCCTCTGGTCTTCTCTGAGCCGCTCTGACACTGTGATATACGAGGCCCACAACACAGCACATTCCTGCTCCGGGGCACCTGTAGGAGTGAAAAACAGCCGCTCTTCCTCTGTTTGGAGGACAACACAGGCAGGCTGATGCCGAGTGTGATTAAATCAGGGTCCCTGTGTGTGCAATTGAAAACATGTTAAGAGACAATCAGTTTAACTTTCTGCAGAGACACTGACGCTGAGAGAGCTGGTCTGGATGGTTTCTAACAGACTGCCTGTCTGCAGTCTGTTAGAGCCGATCCACAGCTGTAAACAACAGGCTCCTGTCCCTCCAACGTTCATTAATAAAAACAGATGCCATAAACAGCGGCAGCTTTAAGAGACTTCTAATACTGTGCAGACGACTGAGTACAAGTCTTAACAAATAAAAATCTGCCTCTGACTTTGTGACTGTGGGGATGAGGTCACTGGTGTCCTGCAATAACCTGAAACTACAAACTACTGTCTTATCCTATTATAACATAACTTACATCTCATATAATCTATATTGTGTCTCATTGTATCACATCATGTTATCTAACCTTCTTAGATCAAATCACATCCTAATAAAGCTGAAGCTGTCATGTTATATCATCGTATTGTATCATAGCTTATGTTGTCATATAATATCATATTGTATCATATCATATCATATTGATCATATTGTATCGTGCTGATCGTGTCATATCTTTTTGTATTGCATTATGTATCATATTCGTATTGTATCACATCAATTAATCACTGTATCATAATGAATCTTTGTATTGTATCATATTGAACGTACCATATCGTAATTTTCAATTTTCAACTCTCTGTTTAAAACTCACCTTTTTAAGTTAGCTTTTAATTTGTGATTGTTCTGTTGTTTTGTTTTTGATACTTTTTTGATTTGCTATTGATTTTAAATATTGTACAGCCACATTGAGTCCTGTAAAGTGCTCTATAAATTAAATCTATGATTATTAATACTATTATTATATTAATTGTATCATATTGTAACGACTCCTATTATATTAAATGAGATTCCAGTGTCGGATTGTATCATATTAAATTGAATTGTGTTATATCGGATTGTGTATAACATATTGTATAGTAATGTATCCTATTGAACTTTATTATAAAAATCGTTTGTATCATATTGTTTGTATCATATCGATTGTACTGTATTTTATTGTATCGTATGGACTGTATCGTATGGTGTCATACTGTATCGTATTGTATTGTATTTATTGCATCGTATCATATTGTATCGTATCGATTGTATCATATCATATTGTATCGTATCGATTGTATCATATCATATCGTATCGTATCAAATGTATCGTACTGATTGTACTGTATTGTATCATACTGATTTTTAGTATTGTATTCTATCAATTGTATCATATCATATCATATTGTATCATATCGATTGTATCATCTCATATTGTATCGTATCAGCTGTATCGTACTGATTGTACTGTATCGTATCAGTTGTATCATATCGTATCATATCGTATCATATCGATTCTATCATATCATATTGTATCGTATCAGTTGTATCATATCGTATCATATTGTATCGTATTGATTGTATCATATCAAATGTATCGTACTGATTGTACTGTATTGTATCATACTGATTTTTAGTATTGTATTCTATCAACTGTATCATATCACATGGTATTTGATCTAAGTGTATCCTATAGATTTGTACTGTATCGACTGTATCATACTGATCAACTGTATCATGTCATATGGATTGGATGGTATCTCTTATATTGTACTGTACTGATTGTATTGTTTTGTACTGATGGATCATATCATATTGTATCTAATCTAAAGTATCCCTTATATGGTGTGCTATCATATCGTATCGTACTGTATTGTGTAGTATTGTACCATGTGTAAAGAATCATTTCGATCAATATGAATCGTATCAAGTTGCTTGTATCCTCTCGTATCAAATCGTTTCATATTGTATCATACTGTATTGTCTCATATTGTGGCCTTCTTAGCTCAAGAGCTACATACTAGCATTTTTTGGAGTTTTGACCAGCAAGCATAAAAACAGCGTACTAGGAGTACTAAGAGTAAAATCAAAACATGGATAGAGCTCATATGTTAACAGATCTATCTGCATTAAAAAGCTGGAAAGAAGCTCTGCTGCAAATCAGACTAAAGCTTTCACCCTCTGGCGTTGCAATGGCAGGCTAGAATGGGCTGCTAAGTTTCCTCTGGGTTTTGATTTTTCAGCAATATGTTGGAAAGTTTGTCCAAAAAAATGACGTGCAGTGACAATGCTTTGATCAGTACTGCAAAAAGAAAAAAGCACACTAGAGGAAAACTTTGAATGTTTGCACGTTTGCAGTAGGAACCTTGTTGCAGCACATGAAGAACAGGTCTGCAGCTCTGGCAGACGATGTGGACATCACAGTCTGTTTTAAAGTCTCCACTGAGCAGACGTCAGTGAGAGACACTACAGCTTAAAAAAAACAGGATCTGTGAGTGAAACTTCAATGGAACATCTTGGTCTCTGCAGGGTGGGCAGTTGGTCACCGGGTCTGCTCTGCATTACAGCTGGAATTCCTGCCCCGGGTGAGCGCCTCTTCAGGCTCTTCTGAGAAGCATAACATTTTCCTAACTGTCTACATCCCCACAGCTAATGCGCTAGATCATAAAGAAAGGCTGTAATTGCAAGCAGAGCCTCTTTCCACGCTTCGGATAACATAAAACGGGAAAAATCGAGTTTTTCATGAGTGCAGAAACATTTGGTTAGCAGACTATGAGATCAGCGGTGTCTCATCTGGAGGCTGATGGAGATATATGTTTGAGGTTATGCCGTTCAACGCCATCACATCACTGAGAGGCTGTTCACAGCCAGTGAAGTGGGGCTCCATTAACGGGCGATTTATAAATGTAGGTGTCAAGACTTCAACGCGAGTCTGATCTTTACTCCACATCAGACTCCAAATGAGATACGAGCAGGACGGCGAGCCAAGACACTCAAAATAATCTGTGCTAATCACAATCAGCTGCATCGATTGCGGTCTGCGAATCCAAAACGACTGTGATGTTCACTCCCCACAACAACTAATAATTCATCGCTCTGGCACCGATCCGGACGGCGTTTGGAAGTCCTGCAGGGACTTGGATCAGAGAGTGTCTGGTCTGCAGGCCTGATAACTGTGTGTGGGTGGAGTCATCAGCTTTACCAGAAGGATCCAGAGGAGGTGGCTCAGGGTCATACACGCCCGTAATCTCCTCTCCAGCCAGCGGCATACTCTCTCCTCCGTCAAACATCCCAAACACAGACACGGTGTACTTTGTTTGTGCCCTGTGGAGAAGCAGAGATAATCATCAGACTTTCAACACCTCCGAGGAGTAGATCTGAGAACTAAAATGTTGAATGAGATGTTAGGTCACGTCTCCAGGTTAAATAAGTTACTGTATTAACCCAAGACAAAGCCGTCTAAAACCAGTCGAACAGAGGACTAAGCGCTTCCCCGTCTAAAGCATGAAGATGGCAAAGATGGAGCCATTTTTTGAGCTTGAAAAGGAGCCCCTTAATTGAGGACTTTGAGCAGGATGCATCCTTCTCAAACAGTTTTAGATCCTCATTAAACCCTGATCTGATGAGCAGATCATGACATGTAGATATACATATATCGATGCCTTCAGAGGACTTCTTCTGTGTTTGAACAGCTGCTGTAAGCTGGATATCCACTGACATGTTCAGCTGAAGGTCACCAGTTTACAGGGTCACTCTGTCAACTGGAACACTGGTAGCTGACAGAGACACATTCACACCATCAGGCTCAAAGATGACCATCGTTTAGGAGGTACTAAACCAAGTCCATCACAGCTGTGGGCGACTGTGGCTCAGTGGTAGTTGTCGCCTCTCAATCGGAAGGTCGAGGGTTCAATTCCCAGCTCCTGCAGTCACATGTCAAAGTGTCCTTGAGCAAGACACTGAACCCCAAATTGCTCCCACTGTTGTTTAGTGGAGTGTGCATGGGTATGAATGATTAGCTAAAAAAAACTGATGGTTTCCAGCTTCCTCCTCCCATCAGTGTGTGAATGTGGTGTGTATGGGTGAATGAGATTAGCAGTGTAAAGCGCTTTGAGTAGTCGGTAAGACTAGAAAGGCGCTATATAAGTACTGGTCCATTTACCATTTACCATTTACAGCTGGGGGTCATCTGAATGTCGATGGACAGACGAAGGGAGGGAGGGGGAATGAAAACACTGAGGCTGCTCCACCAATCAGAAACATTCCCCCCAGGTAGAGCCGTTTCAAGAGTCAATTTAGTCCCCGGAACTTAATTTAGACCCTTGTTCTCACGGTCCAAATGCATGTAGTTCTGGGATTTAGTTTCTTGGAGTCTGTTTCTAGTCCCTGTTCGATCTCTTGTTGATGGATCTTTCATTAAATGGATGTTAAACTTTGATTCCAGTCTGACATTTTGCTCTCATTTCTTGTTTCAGTCAGATTTTATTGTTATTGACTTCTTTACCCAATGGTTGCTCGATTCCTTATCATTCTTCTTCTTATTTTTCTGTACGTTTTTTGGCTTTACAACTTTCAACTTTTATAACGTTCAGCATGTTCAGGAGAAGATTGTCTGTATTTTTCACATTTCTGTCCATTATACTTTTTAAATATTCAACATTTTAATGGATAATATTTACAATTGAAATGTATGGAAGAGTTCAGCAGTTCGGACGAAAACGTCTGAAACTCAGCTTCCACTTTGAGATGCTGAGGATTCAGTATACTTCCATGCACAGGCTTCGTTTTGGGTTTAAAATGTTCAAGAATCTTTCCACTGTTTAACTTGTGCTCTGCTCTTTTGAATCTTCTACCGTTTCTGAGATTTCACTGTTCAAGCAACACAAAGTTCTTGCAGTTTCTCAGTTTTGTCATTGGTGTGTATTGAGCAGGTCATTAGAGTAACCTGACATAAAAAAAAACACAAATTTAGCCCCACATACATTATTAAAGTTATTTGGCAATGAAATTGTTCAAAACTTGAATATAAAGCTGGTAGAGCTCACCTGAGTTCCTCCAGAACCACTGTGTTATCATACGGACCAACCAGGAGCTCCCCAAGGTCCACATCATTGTCAGTGGGGTGAAAGGTCACTTTGTAGCCCTTAACATCTCCAGGTGCTGGATCCCAGGTGACTCTGAAACTAGTCCTGGTTGGCTCTGAGGTCTGGAGGTTCCTGGGAGCCTTGTAAGGTGACACTGGAATAGAAGAAGGGGCCCATGACTTTAGGACAAACATGTGCAGGTACCCAAATGAAGTCATCTCCAACTAAAGGTTTGAAGATCAGCCACACCACATTGAAGCCAGTTTCTCATTAGTCCATAATACAATACCTTAGACCTGGTGTCATTGGTTAAGTAGCCCAGTGTCATGCTGTGTGTTAGTAATGGTAGCGTGTGATTTAGCATGTGTTGGTTTAGAGTTCTGGTGAGAAGCGTCTTCACAGAGTGTGAAAATACTCAACGTAACGAGCGTTTAACCCTGGAATCAGTCCAAAAATATCATTATTGGTGGAACAATGGAAAGAAATCTGCAGCTTGGATGACAGAGACCAGTTTCTTTCCAAGACAGCGTGACGTGTTAATGTTCCCTTTGGAAATAAGTGACAAAACTGTCGAACAAGCCAGTTTGATAATCAACTCTTACTCTATGAGTAAGAGAAGACAGCCAGCTGAGACGGACAGTCAAACCGGAGGTCCAAGGCATTCAGCAGCATTTCAAAACGACCAAAAATGAAACTTTTTTTTGAGGGAGTTAAAGCCCAGATGATCTGTCAACCAAAAGATTTTTTGCACCACTGAGTAATGAGTTGATGACTGAGAGAGGCAGACGTAGCAGAAGACGTCATGTCATTACGACAAAATGTTCTCCCACTTTGAGATCAACAGCTCCAAAATCCAGTCCACCGAAAGCCAAAAAGGGTCTCTCCATCAAAACCAGTTCCCGATTGCACCAAAGAAACCCCACCCCAAAAAAACCCCAGAAAAACACATCTGTGAGCTTTTTTTATTATCATTGATTTGAGGGGGAAGAGCTCAGCTGAAACTAACTCTGAAGGCTCCACAGCAGCCATGACTTCTCCATCTATTTGTGGACTCTATAAAACACAGTCTCAGTGAAGTCCCCCATCAGCTTCTGAAGAGATGAAAGGTTTGAAATGAGGTTCAGAGATCAGGGCTCTTTCTGTACTCGTCTGTAGGGACGTTTATTTCACCTGTAAAACGGTCGTCTCTCTAAAAATGTGTCTGTCTTTGGCTTTTGGAGCCAGCCTCTAGTGGACACATGAGGAACTGCAGTTTCTGAATGGTTTAATCTGTAAACATGGGGGGTTTCGTTTGGGACTACCATAAATTTGGCATTTTTGGATCTGATCACACTGGGGTGAGAAGGGTTCACCTGAACTAAGCATCGGCCTTTAACGTCATTCCACCAACAGTGTCTTTTTGAGCGTGATGTCAGGTGTGAAGCTGTGTGTTGAGAGTGACGTGTGTCTGCGGTGTACTGTCTGTCAGAGGGTTGAATTATGGACCAACGTACGTGTCGTTCCTACTCCTTGCCTTGCTTTTCCTTCCCCGCGCTTGTAGATGGGGTGAACGGTGATGTTGTAAGCGGTCATTGGCTGCAGGCGCTTCATGACGGTGGAGGTGACCGTCCCGGGGACCCTGAGGACCACGTCTTTGCCTCCTGCCACAGGAGCGTACTTCAGCCGGTAGTTGGTCACCTTGCCTGGCGCTGGCTTCCACGTGACCCTCATGGTGCGCTCGGTCTCGTCAGACACGGTCAGTTTTTTACCCTCTGCAGAGGCTGTTAACACAAAGATTCATCTTAAAAACTCAGTCCAAACGAGCCTTTGTGTAGAATGAGAACTCATGTGAAACCTACTTCAATGTTCATTCGAACACGTTTGGACCACAGCTACATTTGTTGGACATTTCTTTGATCACCTGGATCTGGTTCAAACTGGCCGCTAATAATTATTTTTGGAGTTTCAAGATGTCCAGATTGCTTTTAGAAAGTCTGGACGGCAGAAATCCACCTGCGGGCCACATTTGTACATGGTTGAGAATGAAACTTGTGTCGGATTTGTGTTTGAGAAGGGATTATAGTTATTCTTCATATTTTGTTAAGCAAACACTTGTGATTTTTTGTAATGTAAAAATACTTGTTAATAAATCAGATTCTGATGTGGACATGATGGGTTATTTCTTTAAACTGAGTTTTGTTGCCTGTTTCCAGGCAGGAAACTGGGTTGATATTCATCACTAACCCAGAAGTGTCTGTGTTAAGAGCTCCGGTTATTAAACTTGGCTGCAAGGATCAAGCTATCAAGCAAGAAGATGTTTTGTTTAGTTTTTTTCATGTAATTAACACTTTGCACTAACACCTGTTTTGCATTTTTTTTCTTCAACCGCGATTCCAATTTTTAGCTTGAGACAAATTTCACAAGAGTGGGTGATAGTGCTCATGGGAAATGCAGGCTTCAACTCAGAGAAACATTACTGATTTCAACCACAGGGGTCGCCAGAGACATCACCAAGAAAAACAAACAAAATAAAAAACATACAAAAATAAACATCTTAATAAAAAAGGACAAACTTCAAGGAAAAAAAACAAGAAAGTTAATGATGTCTTTAAAACACGTATTTCTACCATAAATTTCAAGGCTTCAGGCTTTTGCTGAACAGGGTCACATACAGTTTTTTTTCCTTAAGTTGAAAACTTTTTCTTCTCCAAATACACACATTTATGTGATTTCTATGGTGGCCCGAAGAGCTCACAGAACTGCAACTTAAGTAAACACATGCAAAAAGACAAAATGGAGGCAAGTTCAGAAAACTTCTTCATGAATTTGACAACACATGCACAGCATTTAGAAAAACGTGCTGCTAAGACCACAACACATCGGAAGAGTTTCCAGAGGACACTTTAAGTGATGCACAACTCCTGCAATAGCCGGGATTATTAGTGTTGTGGTCTTTTTGTGGCATGTTTTTTTAATGTGGTGTGTTGCGATCAATTTGCAGCACATTTTTCTAATGTGGTGTGTTGCAGTCTATTTGCAGCATGTTTTTCTAGTATAATGTGTTGCGGTCTATTTGCAGCATGTTTTTCTAATATAATGTGTTGTGGTCTATTTGCAACCTGTTTTTCTAATGTGGTGTGTTGCAGTCTATTTGCAGCGTGTTTTTCTAATGTGGTGTGTTGCAGTCTATTTGCAGCATGTTTTTCTAATCTGATGTGTTGCAGTTTATTTGCAGAACATTTTTCTAATGTGGTGTGTTGCAGTCTATTTGCAGCGTGTTTTTCTAATGTGGTGTGTTGCAGTCTATTTGCAGCGTGTTTTTCTAATGTGATGTGTTGCGGT
Organism: Labroides dimidiatus; assembly: GCA_030710495.1. Classification (NCBI taxonomy): domain Eukaryota; kingdom Metazoa; phylum Chordata; class Actinopteri; order Labriformes; family Labridae; genus Labroides; species Labroides dimidiatus. The sequence goes on along the minus strand of CM061158.1, from coordinate 3,491,942 downwards.
CTATTTGCAGTGTGTTCTTCTAATGTGATGTGTTGCGGTCTATTTGCAGCGCGTTTTTCTAATGTGGTGTGTTGCAGTCTATTTGCAGTGTGTTTTTCTAATGTGGTGTGTTGCGGTCTATTTGCAGCGTGTTTTTCTAATGTGATGTGTTGCGGTCTATTTGCAGCGTGTTCTTCTAATGTGATGTGTTGCAGTCTATTTGCAGCGCATTTTTCTAATGTGGTGTGTTGCAGTCTATTTGCAGCGTGTTTTTCTAATGTGGTGTGTTGCAGTCTATTTGCAGCGTGTTTTCTAATGTGATGTGTTGCGGTCTATTTGCAGCGTGTTTTTCTAATGTGGTGTGTTGCGGTCTATTTGCAGCGTGTTTTTCTAATGTGGTGTGTTGCGGTCTATTTGCAGCCTGTTTTTCTAATGTGATGTGTTGCGGTCTATTTGCAGTGTGGTTTCTAAATGCTGTGCATGTGTTTTCAAATTGATGAAGATGTTTCCTTAATTTGCTTGTGTTTTGTCTTTTTTCATGTGTTTTCTTAAGTTGCAGTGTTGTGAGCTCTCAGGGCCACCGTAGTTTTCTGTCACCTGGGACAAATTCTTGTTAATTCATACTTAAATGGTAATGTAGGCTAGAACATTAAAGCAGTAGAGAAACTGTTGGGGAGTCTTAAACATGCACATGTGGATACCGTTTTAATGTAAAGTATGGGATGAAAGTATCTGATACTTCAGGTGTTAAACTGATAAATAGGGTTTAGCTAACTGTGGCGGACGACATACTTCCTAAACCAGCTTTAGTTTTGTCTGAATGCCATTTTTAACATCTCTTTATCCCCTATGGTACACTGAAAAACCAATAGGAGACTGAAGCCAAAATTGCAGCCAGATGAATAAAGTCTGGTTCTGAAAAATGTGATTTTCGAACCCTGGCAGAGGGATACAAAGCCTGTTTTTAATTCTCAAAGCCAGCCTTTTGTCCAGTTCTCTGATTTTAACTTCCATCCACACTTTTCCCTCAACCATCAAACCTCCTTCAACACCAGTTTTCTGCACAGGAATTAAACTGTTCTCCTCTATCAGCTACTTAACAGCCACAAATATTCAATTACTTCTCATCTAAATCCTTAAAAAGACTAATTCTTCTTCTACTACTTCATACCAAGAGTGGTTTCCTTTTGTGTTCCTTTAACAATCAGTTTGTATTTTTATATAAAGGAATGAGAGGTCACAAATTAGGCATCCATCCAGAAGAGATTGAAACACAAACCACATTTTCCCTTTCCCCAGAAACAACCAAACACAATAAAATGAACTCAGCTTATTCCAGTGATTAAAATCTTTGCGAGGGAATATTATGTATATTTAATGATCCTGAGGAAAGTTTCAGACTTCTTGATTTTACTCTGGAGGATTTTTATTGGGAGGAAAAACACACAGCTTCCAGCTTTTCATTGTGCTGTTAGATCTGAAGAAATGAGAGGAGCTGGAGATGTAAAAGGTTTGCAGAGAGGAACAATATGTACGGATTGAATCTTTTTGTTTATCTTCACGTTGATTTGTGTCGGGTGGCCTGTTTGCATTGATTTGGACCGTTTAATTTCCCATGTGTGCATATAGAGAGAGACGCCGTGCAGGACACACACGATGTAAGAACAAATAATCCCCTCTAACTTTGATTTCTGTGTTTACTCTAAATTACAGAGAGTAAAGAATCTATTAATACCTTTAAACTCTCATTGACAAGAAGCAGAAACCCGCTCGGAGGAAGCCAACTGTACGATTACACAAGCAGTGAAATCAGTTTGTTTTGGTGCTTAAAGGAAGTCCACTTTGGCTCTCGCTCTTCTGACCTCATATTCCAAACAAAGTCTGCTCTGCCGTGAGGGTCACAGAAAATTTAGAGTGAAAACTTCCCTCGACAGGTTTGCGACCCGACCACACATCCATCAAACACCTGGACTGACTGTGAGAGGCACGCAGAGGTGAGCGAGGAATAACTCATCTCTGCACCTTCAGCCTGTCAGAACTTCACAGGTAACTTCACAAGAAAATGTTTGTTGTTGGGTTTGTTAGCTGGGTTGTGTTACACAGATTAATGCAGGATACAGAGTTTGCTCCCACTCGAGTTTAACTTTCATCTTAACCAAACGATGCATTTCGATTTTAAACACTGTAAATGATGTCTGGTTCATTTGTTGATTTATTATTGGACTGTTGTTTGTTTTTGACTCTGCTCTGTGAGGTGACCTTGAGTGTTTTTATAGATGCCTATAAATAAAATGTATTATTATTATTATTATTATTATTATTATTTACGGAAGATGAGAACGGCCATGGATTATTCTTTTTTTATGCACTGTTATGCCCTCTTGAGTTTTGGAGGGGTATTGCAGAGCGGCGCATCAATACAGAGAGCTTCACGACTGTGTCAGCCACTTTGACGTGGAGTAAACGCAGAAGTATCAACTAGACTTAACCCTCAACGTTGCTTCTGCTGATCTGGTTTCTTTAGTAGATCATAAAATTCTTCGTTATGATTTCAAACAGTTTCAAAGAAAGTTTAAAACTCCTCAAACACTCCTCAGATAACTCTGGTTTGTTCTTACCGTCAGTAGTTTCCTGTCCGGTGAGCGGCTCGCTGTCTTTCTGACCATAAGCGGCGACCACGGAGACCTGGTAGAGCGTCTCTGGAGTCAGACCGTCCAGCACGGTGTTGGTGACGTCTCCTGGCACTGTTTTGTCTCCGGACTCTTCGGAGAACAGAGATTTCCATCGAATGCGGTACATCTTCACGTTACCGGGTGCTGCCGTCCAGGACACGGCGAAGCTGGTGTCGGTTACATCGCTGGTGGCCAGATTTGAAGGTGGACCTCCCTCTGGAACAACAAAGATTTGACTTAATATGAGTTCGTGTGGGGTAGTGGAAGAAAAGACGATTTAAGCCTGCAGTAATATGATTTTGAAACGATAAACGAGTATATTTGTGGAAGAAACATTCCCTGATGGCGCCAAAGCGTCCCCCTGATGAGCTCCATACAGGCTGGGTTGCTCTAATGCTCTTTCCAGTGTTTCTTTTTTAATTCCCTTCAAAACAGAGAAACCCTTCGGATACTCAGGCAAAGTGGAAACTAATAAAAGTCCGCTGAGTGGACAGACGAATTAAAAAACGAACCACAGCTTTTAAGACAGAGACAGCTGGAGTCACGCATGATATTTTTGTTCTTCTGAGGATGTTTCTGCTTCATTTAAACGTGCAGAGCTTCTGAGGACAAGCGGGAGACGTGCGAGAGGAAAGACACAAAACATGTCAGAGGCTGGATGAGCCAACAGGATAACAAGAAGAGGAAGAATCTCCTTAAAAGGACTGTTTTAAGATGACTCTCAATGTGTTGTTTGAGCCATTTCGTGCATTTTTTTTAACTTTTGGGGTGAATTCAGCATCCTGTGTTTAGATTTTAGTTTCCCTTAAGCCTTCGTGCATCTGAAAACTGCTGAAAGCTGGTGACCACAGGTAAAACAAAAAAGAGAATAACACTGAAACCCAGCTAAAATAAATTAATAGATAAATAAATAAAATATAACAGAGGCCAGTGTTTCTTTTTGTTTGTGCGCTCTGCATCGAGACGGTTCCTGCTGTTTCTCTGTCAAAAACAAAAAAACAAGAGAGGGATAAAAAACTGGGGGAAACTATTTCCACACCTCTTCAATTCAACCATTGTTTAAGTGACGGACTGACATCAAGTTACAAAAATGTTCACAAACATACGCACGACCTCAGCTGAACTTTCAGAGGACTTCAGGAGATTGGACGCCAACGGACGTGTAGATTTGTTTAACTTAGTTTCAATCCAGACACCACAAGAAGACATATGTTCACTTCCTCACGCAGACGGAGCCGTATGTTGGAACGTCTGAGTGATGGAAGTATTTAGAGAAAGTGGCAGACAGGCGCTGGAAAGACTGAGAAGCCCTTTTTCCACAATGTGATAATTATTTGAAATAAAAAAAAACCCTGATCCTGAGCCTGAAATATATCACATTCTCACTTCAGCTGGTTGATACAGATCTTATGAGAGAGAGGGGAAAGGAAAACACCAGGCTCAACTGGTGTTTATTGATGGAAAAAAAAAAGTTTCTGGGTTTGATTCAAGACAACCAAATTCAGGACACTTCAATTACGAAAAAATCTCTGCACACAACAAAGAGAGCCGGAGTCAAAATAAGCAGGCTGTTCTTATTAACTGTTCCTACTTATACCTACGAATTAGAAAAAATAACCCACAACAACGTGAACCAATTACATCCCATCTGCAGACAGATAAATCTGATTAAGATGGCTGCTGGGTGGGTCACCAAGAGAACTATGGTTTGGGTTCTATGAGGAATGAAAGTCCTATTCATCCAACAGGAAGCAAAGATGTCAAGCACAGACATAATTTGTGGGGTACCCCAAGGCTCAATCCTAAGACACCTCCTCCTCTACCTGCACATGTTTCTACGTGGACACTTAAGTCAACATATTTTATCAAATTTGGGGTTAAATTTCTCATACTGTTCAAATGATTTAATGAAGTTAAAATTAACCCTAAATCTTATTCAAAATTGGGATTATTAGCTTTAGCTGAAGGTCTCCAGTTTGCAAGGTCACTCTTTAAACTGGGACACCGGGAGCTGACAGACACATTCACACTATCAGGCTCCAAGAAGACCACTTTTTAGGAGGTACTAAACCAAGTCAACCACAGCTGGAAGTCATGTTATTGTGGACGGACAGACAGACGGACAGAGGGAGGGGGGAGGAATAAAAACACTGTGGCTGCTTCACCAATCAGAAACGTTCCCCCAAGGTAGGGCCATTTTCATGGGTAAAATTATCCCCCATAACCAAATTTAAACCCTAGTTCCTATGGTGGGAACGCAGCGTCTACATAAAGGTACATCACCACAGTTAAACACAGACATCCCATATGGCGTACCCCAAGGCTCAATCCTTAGACCCCTCTTCTTTTCTCTGCATATGTTTCTACTTTAAGGAAAACTAAGCGATGGTCTGATACAAGCTAATGTCTTTATTCATACATATGAAGTGGAACTTTTTATAACCTCAATTTTGTTATTTAGCATGTGGCTAGGCTTACTAAAAGTTAGGTAAAGTTAGCATTTCCAGATGTCATTATTGGGCATCAAAAAGCGTCTTCAGAAACCAATGCCTCACGGAGATAAATTGAGATAACTGAAGGTGTGTTTAATTTAGGTTTTATGAGTTTAAGTACAAGGTACAATAATATCAGTAAAGACTAATTCATATTGTTTGTTAGTATATTTTATAATAAAGTCATAGAACTGAAAGTTCTGAGCTAACCCTGAAGTTACTTCGTGCATTGACTTCACAAGGCTGTTTTCAATTCAAGTGAAAAAGACCAAACTTAATGTGTACTTTCGCTTCTTTTATGTGTGTATCAGTGTATTTTTCCCTGCTGTTTTATACGTTCTGCTCTGTTGGTGTCACACAGTCGCCACCGCCACAGACGCCATTGCAGCAGTCACTGAAGGTGGGCTGGGATCTCTCTGCTTCAAGGAGCGCTGTCTGTCAGAGCTGGTAGTCAAATCATGAGGCTTTGAAAATAATAGCCTCAGACAGTCAGATGAGTGTGGAATATTTTATTCTTTCCACAAACCAAATCTGAAGAAAACCACAGAAAATTGAGTTCTGTTTTGGTTATTTCCATTCGTCTGCATGTCTCCCTCCTCTGTCTATCAATTCATCTCCATCATCCTCCTTTCTGATCAATTCCCAGCTACACAAGGCTATTTTTAAAGCAGAGAGAGAGGTATTCAGAACAGGACAGGGCTCGAGATCTCTTCAGCACCTGAAGGCCACATGCTCGAGGCTCAGCTCAGCTCAGGTCAGCTTTCTGTTTGCTCTCCTGAAGATTTAGTAAGCTGGTCTCTTCAGACACAGATCTGGATGAGGAGTCTCTGTCTGGGACTCCCTGCTGTTGAAATCTCACAGCCTCAGTGGAAAGTCTCCTGGCGTTCTACTTTGTGTAAACTTGGCGACTCGACTTCTTCCATCTACCAGCAGCCCGTTAAGGAGAGTGGTTGCAGTTTGCAAACGGGTGGCCCGGATTAAGACAGGAAAAATACGACCTTGGCACAGAGATTGCTGGTTAATGTAATTATAGGAACACAAACAGCCTCAACGTGGACCCTGAAATCCTGACTATTCTCTATTCCTTCACATGAAGGAGACATGTCTCAAACGCTTGAGCACATTTACTCCATCAGTGGGAGCTGACATTAATCAGCTTTTATTTTTCTGCAGCACACAGGAAAATACTTGTTCACGGCCGGTCTTCTAAGCACCCTACAGCGCTTTTCCTGCATAAATTTATCGGCTGCACGTGACAACCTGAGGGGCGCCGCTTTTCTGCCAAAAATATGTGCTCACCCTTTCGTCATCTTCAAAAACTGCAACCAGAAGTGAGACAGAGTCAGAAATCACCACATGACTACGAAGCGAAGCCAGAATCTGCAGATTTCTGGAAAAGATAAAGAGTGAGGCTTCACCTGGAGTAGAGACAGAGCAGAGAAATAAAACAGGCTGAAAATGCCTGTTTAAAAACTTAACATCAGGTCAAGTAGGTTAAGAACGTCCCACCAAAAACTGCAATCAGTGAGAAACAATGCAGAAAAACTTTACAAGGCTAACATCAGAGTGAGGGGCTGATTCAAGAATTTATAAAAACATGAAATAATTCACAAAGCACGTGCAAAGGGTCAAGCTTTGCAGACATCAAGGTGTCTCTGAATGCTGCCGCCGTTTTTGGATTTATAAAACCATATTTTATGTATTTACTTGGAAGAGGAAATATGTTTCTTTCTATCAGCCACTGAGCAGAATCTAGAATAATATGTTGGAAAAACAAGTAAACACAGACTAAAACATAGGACATCCTGTCGACAGTGGGGGGCGCTGTAGTATAAGGTGAAAAAGAGCCTATAGATGCACTCAGGCTGTCACACTGAACATGTGGGTGCATTTTGGTACGGAGCCAATATTGTTTATGAGAGCTATTAAGATTAGCATTTAGCCGAAAAAATCGTCAACTTTGGCCGTTGTTTGTGGTCACGCCCAATGAGTTACGAAAAATCCTTTGATAACTTTAAATCATCAACATGTCTAGTACACAATAAATTGTTGAAGATAATAAAAAAAAAAAAAAAAACGTGGGACAATTTCGATCAAATAATTATCCCATAAATCGTCAAAACCGGACTTTTAACTCCATTTTACGAACTTCCGGTTCAGAATTCACTATGGTCATAAGAGACTTTTTCGTAGGTCTTGGCATGATAGCTATGCGCACCAAAAATCAGGCCCGTATCTCAAAGTAGCCTGAAGGGCTGCAGATTTGACTCACTAGAGGGCGCTGTGGAGCAGGTATTTGCACGAAAACATTGGTTTTCATAGAAATACTGGCCATGACTGAATTTTGTCGCTTGGTGCCACAAAATTTGCTTCTTGGGCTCGGGTCCTAATAAAGTTTTCCAATCTGTGCATTCAAAGCAGTCCCTCAGAGCCTCACCAGCCTCAGGTGTCCATCTCCTGACTGTGAGGGTAGCTGCAGGCTGCACAAAGGGCCGCGATCTGACCCATCCAGTGGTGGTAAGGCAGCAGCTCTACAGGTATCTCTGACACAGGCATACAGAAGATTGAGTGTTTTATTCTCTCTGGTTGGACGATGAACAAACTGTACAAATCCAGTCAGGTGGGAGGAGAGGGTAACATGACTGATGGAAGGGATGAAATGAGCCTTATTAAGTGATTCAATTTAATGATTAAATTTTATTTATTCAAATGATCAAATGAGCCTCATTGCAAAATCTAAATTTACTCTTTTTCTTTTACTTATTTGGAAGTCTCAGTTTGAGGCATACTTGTGTTTGGTATTCTAAAAAAATACAATGTGAAGCTCTTTACCACAAAAATAGGACACCAGAAATGTCTGAAAAACGTTCTGAGTTATTCATGACTCTACTTTAAAACGTTCAGTTTTGTTTATCTTTGGCTGACTCTTTGGAAAACGTTCCAAACTGATGGGATAATTTCAGGGATGCACTGCATGTTCTCTTCTTTTCAGGGTTTGAGAGGGTTTTCCATCCAACCGCAGAGTCAAACCAAACGGGTCCCAAGATCAGGACGTCCTGGTTCATGTCTTTCTATATGAGTGTGAAAACTGAGGGACTTGGTGGAAGAAGCCGAAGATGGCTGAGGACAGCTTTACCCAAAACATCTGAGTCAGAAAGACATTTTTAAGTGAATTTATCAGGATGTGAAAATGTGAGAGTTCAAAAAACACATCAGAGGAAACAAGACCAGATTAAAGTCAAGAAACGGAGCAGAAAAGACAAAAAGTGGAGCAGAAGAAATCAGAAATCAGAACGATTTGGGGCTTAAAATGTTTTTTCCCTTCCTTCCTCCAGCTTCCCTTTTTATTTTTTCCTTCCCTTCCTCACTTTTTCTTGTTTCCTATTTCCTTCCTTCCTTACATCCTTTCTTCCTTCCCAGCTTTTCTTACTTCTTTGCTTTCTTCATTTCTTCTTTGCTTGCTTCTTTCCTTCTTTCCTTGCTTGCTTTTGTCCTTCAATCCTTTCCCCTTTCCATCTTTCCTTTTATTATTTATTTTCTCCCTTTCCCTCCTTTCCTTCCTATCTTCCTTTTCTTCCTTCTCATCCTTTACTATTCCTTAGTCTCTTCCTTCCAATCCTTCCTTCCTTTTACTCCTGACTTCCTACTTTCATTCCTTTCTATCTTTCCTTCCTATCTTCCTTTTCTTCCTTCCTATCCCTTATTATTCCTTTCTTTCTTCCTTCCCATCCTTCCTTCCTTTTACTCCTTACTTCCTACTTCCTACTTTTCCCTCCTTTCCTTCCTTTTCTTCCTTCCCATCCTTTTTTATTCCTCACTTTCTGACTTTCCTTCCTTCCTTTCCATCCTCCCTTTTATTCCTCCCTTTCTTTCCTTTCTTCTTTCCTTTTTGTTCTTGCTTGCTTCCTTCCTCTTTCTTAATTTGAAGGTCAAATACTTTAATCCTGATCCTGATCAAATCCAGATCCTGATCAAATCCAGATCCTAATTAAATCCAGATCCTGATCCTGCCATAAAAACATGCTGACATGTTTTCTCCATATCGCCCCCTAATGGAGAACATTTTCCTTGGTCAGAAACAGAGGTGCTGATGTTTATGTAGCATGTAACACTGCAGAAAACTGACCACTGATCATCTGGTATGAAGAGACACCTGATGGACAGGTGAGCTTTGATTTCATCAGCCTGTGATGATGGAACGAGGATGTTCGAGCCACTGAGAGACTGATTTTTACAGAAACCGCTCAGAGAAAGCGTTGATAAACAGAGCATTCTGATGTTACTCTGGTGTTTGTACAGTTTTCACTGAGTTTTAACAGTAAGCCGGAGTGAGCTCACGTAACGTTATAACGTCGGTAGAGTGTGAGAGCAGCTTTAGCTCCACATGTGAGGGATACAGAGGTAATGAGGAACCTCCTGCCAGCTGCCTCCAATGGGGGCCAACGCCAGGATATCTGAGGGGCCTTAGCAACACTAAATCAGACCATCAACAGCGTAACACAACAAAAACAAATTCACCACGCTTCACCAGAGCAGGCTGCACGACAGGAAGCTTTAGAGAAAAAATATCTGCAGGTTGTACTGATTGTAGGCCTGCGCTGTGGACGCTGTGCAGGCTGAAACGAAGAGACTGCGGACAGCACGGTTAAATTCCAGACAAGTTCTCACAAAGTGGAAAATGCACAGACAGACGAGAGTGAGATAAGGTGAGAGAAGAGAGACGGACAGAAGTAATGGCGACAGAGGAGAAGTGGGGAGGGGAGGAGAAAATGAAGGTGAGAAAGGAAAAGGAGACAACGTGAAACAGACACATGGAGACATAAACAGAGAGGAAGACCAAAATAGAGACTGAGGGATGAGTCAGTCCTCCCTGCTCCTCCTAACCCTCCTAACCCTCCAAACCTCACTCTCAGCTGGGAAACATTCCTGTCCGGTCTTGCTCTCTCTCATCTTTACCTCTCAGCCTGTGTGGCTCACTGTTACTCACGATGGGTCCACGGCCCCCACGGTGCAGCGGTCAGCAAAACCTGCTCCACCACTTTCAGTCTGCACTGGTTCAGCTGTTTTCATACGAATGTAAGGATGCTTGGCTTCACGTAATACGCAGAAACCTTCCCAGAGGTTCACAGAGGTTCCCCCAAAGCAAGGACAGCAGCAGCATGATCTGGATCTTTACTGCAGGGACATCGAACTACACTGTATTTAAGCATCAGTAGCTGAAAGAGTCTGGTATAAACCACGTCCCCACACCTGTAAGAGGTCTGTCTGCAGTCTTTCATGGTCATGGTTGTTACCACGTCTTACGATGTCGACCCAGAGATCTTTACCCCAAAGCAACTCTTCCCAGGTCCTCCTAGGGGGCATAGAATCCCTCCACTGGGCCCTGTATCTGCCCTGGGGTCTCCTCCCAGTGTGATGTACCCGAAACAACTCAACTGACTCTTTTCGATCTGGAGGAGCAGCAGCTTGACTCAAGGGGGCCGTTTACACGTCAACAGTTTTAGGATGGAACTCAAAGGTATTGTTGCGTTCAGGCTCTTGTTTACAAAAAAAATGGCATTTTAGCCGACCTAAAACTGGAACTTTTGGAAACTTTTAAAAAGTTTACACTGAGCTCTGTCTAAAATTAATGATTTCACGCGAGTTCTTTTGAGCTAGCTTGTCGGCGGTGGTCAGCCATATCTTTGCAAGGCAACAGGAAGTTGATAACCGCCAGCAGAAGTTAACACCTATAGGCTTCTGCAGAAACAGGTGGACAACAGATGATCAGCTTATTTCTACTTTAGCAAATTGTTACCAAAATACTCTATAGTTATATCGCCACCTACAGGCCTGGCATGCACACTACAGCATTTTCAGTGCCTCAAGGATTCCGTGGGAAAAAACTCTCTTTCACTGCATAAACGGCCCCTAAGCTCCCTCTTGATGTCTGAGCTTCTTGTGTCCAAGACCTCCTTCTTTCAGTCTGAACTCGGAGCTCAGGACCAAAGGTGAGGGTTGGGACCTTGGACTTGGAGAATTGGCTCCTCCACGTCAAAGGCCACGGTCTCTGATCACTTTCTGGTGTAAAAATATCAAATAGTTCAAACTTATCGCAGGATCTCAACCAAAAAACACACAAGGATATGAAATCAAGCAACTTTTGTGCAGGATCCTGTATTTCAGAAGCATATGAGTCCATGAAACGGCTAAACTGTTCACCCCTGGAGAGCCGATCTGTTGACGTCTCCTATCAACACATCTTAAAGCGACGGGAGCTCGGTGTGAGAGACGCTCTGAAGAGAACTTAATGTTCACTTGTTTCTCTGTGATACTCACAGACTTATAACCTGTGTAAGAACTCAGGGCCTTCTGCCTCCTTCTCACCACCTTTCCCCGCTCCCATCTGTCTGTTTATTATTCCTCTCCTGTTACAATCAGCCTGACCTCTGCAGCCCCTCGGGGGACTGAATCAGGATCTCCTGGAACATTTCCTCTGGAGCTAAAGAAAGCAGTGTTCAAACACAGACTTTATTAATGTTTGTTTTAAGAGCCCGTCTGATGACTTGGTCGACTGCCAGGGTTTAGTCACAGCAATTACAGTAAAACCTCCAACATGAGCCGAGCCTGTTGAACTACCCAGCCGTCATAAAACAAAGCTTTAATGTGGAGGATGTGTGACTCAGAGCTGCGTGCCAGCACTGAGTCAGGACTAATGTCTCGCTTTACGTTGAGTTTTATTTTATTAGTTTACATTACCAGATAGATTGATGTGGATTAAATTACAGGCTCTAATTCTGCTGGGGGCTTTCAAACTGCGAGTTCAGATCATTTTTTTTTTCATCTCAGACAAAGCATCTGTCCTTATAGTTTATTATTACCAAGTAGATTTATGTCTGAGTGTTCATTTTTCTGAGAAGTTTAGTTTTAATTGTGGTTTCGAAAGGGACAGTGATTGACAGCTGTGTTGACCAATGAGGCTCCTGCAGCGCTGTGAGCCCCAGTTCATCAGAGCAAAGGAGGAATAAAAGAGAGGACACGAAACTAAAATCACCACCTGCACAAAACTTTGTCATGTGATAGATAACTACACAAAATCTTTGCTGTGGGGATGGGTAACTTCAATGAAATCTTTGTTGTAGTGGTCATAAATATATACACACAACTAGTGAAATCTGCTAGTTGTACTGACCACTGACATCTTTCTGGTATTAATAAATAACTACAGGAAAATCGTTGTTCTGGTGATAGATAACTACACAATAATCTTAACTGTAGAGATAAACAACTACATAGATATCTTTACTGTAGAATTAAATAACTACAAAGATATATTTCCTGTTGTGATAGATAATTACACTGAAATCTTTACTGTAGAGATAAATAACTACATAGATATCTGCACTGTGCTAGATAAGAGATAAATAACTTAATGGAAATCTTCACTGTAGAATTAAATAACTACAAAGATATCTTTGCTGTAGTGATAGATAACTAAACTGAAATCTTCACTGTAGAGATAAATAACTTAATGGAAATCTTTACTGTAGAATTAAATAACTACAAAGATATCTTTGCTGTAGTAATAGATAACTACACTGAAATCTTTACTGTAGAGATAAATAACTTCACTGAGATCTTTGCTGTAGTGATAGATAACTACACTAAAATCTTTACTGTAGAGATAAAGAACTTCACTGAGATCTTTGCTGTAGTGATAGATGACTGCACTGAGATTCTTACAAACAGCTGATGGTTGAGACCAAAACTGAGCAAAAAGAAAACCTAGATTCATCGCGCTCTGTGATTAGCATGCTAGCAGTAGCAGCTAAATGAGTCTGTTTCTGTGTTTTCTGAAACAATGAACAAACATCTCACTGGTTTACCTTCCAGTGTGGTTCCTCGTCCTTCCAGGGCGTCCCCAGGCCCGGTCTGGTATCGAGCACTGACGGAGATGTCATACTGGGTGCCAGGCTGCAGGTTCTTCAGGAGAGCAGCTGTGTTGTCGCCCTTCACTGAAACCTCCTTTCTAGCGCCTCCCGCAGACGGTTTGTACGCCACACGGTACTGAAGCACATTCCCAGGGGCCGCCACCCAGGACACCTTCATGGAGGACGTAGTCTCCTCAAAGACCCTGAGGTCACGAGGGGAGCCCTTGACTGGAAAGGTGAGAAACAAGGACTTAGAGTCTCATCCTGTTCAGTCTTTTAGCAGGACAGGAGGAGAAAATTGGTGCAACCATATTTCAGTGTTGCCTTTTTATGTGTCCTGAATAAGTCCAGAGCTGTTTGTTCTGGTCAGTCACCAGGATGTACTTTTAAACTTTCACACACTTCTCCTTTGAAACCAGTAATGCTGTGACTCATGCGCCCTACTTAGCTCCCTGTTAACGCCTCCTTAAGCATGTTACTGTCAAAATTTTATTGTTTCATCTGCCCGACGATGAGATTTTTCCAGCAGAGTGATGACAAAGGCACAAATTTACATAAACTGTTCACTAAAATTTTCCAAAAGGGATTCAGGCAATGAAAGAGAAAGAAAAGCAGAGCGAGGTGACCTCACAGGCGTCTGTGACCAAGATTTTCAACCGCGGACGAGAGCAAACGTACGGTTCGTCCCGAGCTTCATGGTTTCATAGTTATGAGATAAAGTCGCAGCATGGTAAACATCTTAACGGAAAGAACACTGTAAGCCATACATGGAGAAGAAAAACATTAGTGCATCTGAGAGCCAGCTGTGTGTTCCATGTCAAAGAGGTGAAAGCTGGGATTAATCCTGCCTCCTTTTATAAACCATCAAAAACAGAAAGAATCCGCCTCAGACGTCGAGCAGCTGGAGGTGAAAGGTACACTCAGACACGCTCAGGACATCGTTTCCACCGTGGACGGAGGGGTGAATGTTTACTTCAACTATTTCAGCTCAAGGGCATTTATCTTTGGACGCTCCCTCTCTGACACCCCGCGCTGCAGGTTTCTCCAGGACGTTTCTTTTAAGGCTCAGAGAGTTCTGAAGATTTAATTTTAAAATTTTTCTTTTCAGGATCAGGTAATCGAGTTTACTTCGGTCCTGTTTCTCAACAAAGAAACTGGATCAGATCAAACCTAATCTGCTGTGGATGTGTTTCAGTGTATGGAGTTCGTCTGTGGAATGGATTAGACACAGAAATGAAAGAATGTCAAACATATGGTTGGTTTAAAAAAATCATTTGAACAATAGAAAGGTATAAGGAATGTGGTGTGAACACATAATGTGGTTGAGATTTTGGATAGAAAATGGGTCTATGTTTGACAAACCTTTTCGGTCCTATTTTGTTATTTGTTTCATTAATTTTTGTTGTTAATGCAGAAATGGCATTAACACAATATTTGTTTATTTGTAAATTCTTCACTTTTATGTTGAACGTGACTGAAATGAACCAAACTAAACTAAACTAAATTAAAAAAAAACAAAGATGATAGAATCTTTAGATAGAATAAAAGTGCTCTCAGCTGGACTTCCTGCTACATTTCTTGTCCACAGGGGGCGCCAAACCCAACACAATCTGAATACTCCTTACGGCAGCTTTAGGTTAAACATCTCACAACCCCAATTCCAGTGAAGTTTGGACGTTGTGTAAAACGTAAATAAAAACAGAATACAATGATTTGCAAATACTGCTGAACCTAAATTAAACTGTTTACACTACAACGTTCCTAAAAAGCTTTTTCCTGTACTGAAATATTTCACAATAAATTTCTGTATTTTCACTTCACAGGCTTTAACAGCTGTACAGAGACAGTATAAAGACGTAGTTATCGTTGAAGTAAGTACAGTACTTTACTCTGAGAAGTTTACGGTAAATTACGGTGAATTGAAAAATGAACAGGATTTAAAATTATTTAACTGTAACGTTTCTGAATAAATTCATAATCATAGTGATTCTATGGGCATGAAAATACAAAAATTAGAGCAAAAAGCTGAAAATTTACTCTGATTATCTGACACATGTCCGGTGACTTACTTTGGGAAGTCTGCACTGTAAAATATTACCTGGATTTAACTGTAACATTTCACAGTAAATTACTGGCTCGTCCCTTGAAAGGCTCTAAGAGTAATTCTATGAGCATGAAAACAGCAGAGACACAGTTAAAGATGAAGTTACTCTACTCGAAAACTTTACGGCAAATAACTGTGAAAGATTTTTTCCTCTTTGACTTTATCTTATTAGTTCCACTGCTGGAATACACGTATGTTAGGATGAGTATATGAATGTATTAGTGATAGACCGATATGCTTTTTCCAGGGCAGATACTGATACCGATTATTAGCCGTGAAGGAGGCCGATGACCGATATTTGCAGCTGATATTCATTTGCAGTAAAAGTGAATATATTGGCATCAAAATTTTGAATAATACAAACTCAATCCCACAGTTTTTATCTGTTTGGATTAATTTTGAACCTCTGGGGCTGTGAGATGATGTTCCTCTAAAAAAAAAAATAGAAAGATCCCAACATTTCAGTTCATCACTCTCATGAAAAATAAGCCTCAAGTCCCTGCCTTCACTGTTTATCTCCTCAGAGTGCATCCTGACCCAGCTGACACCTCTTTCTCAGTGCTTCCTCCTGTTTTTCATCCCTCTCTCTGTACGGCAGCACAGATCTGACGTTCAGCTCGATGGGTGGTAGGTTGAACTAACACCATGGAGTTCACTTTTCGCTGCGGGTCAGAAACTCCTGGAACTCCCAAGAAAACAAAGACCAAACTAGAGATGACGACATCGAGAAACTCTGCTGTGTTTGTCAGGATTAAGTCAGCTTGGACCCTGAATATTTTATACTCCACCTTCTTTATGATTTAAAGTTACATCCAGGTTTTTATAGGTTTAAAGTCCCACAGCACACAGTCATACTCAGACAGATTCAGGCACCTGTTGTGGGTCAGAACCAATGACTCAACCAGTTCCTCAGGGTTCTGGACTGCAGATCTACACACACACATTAAATCTTACATTTGATGAATGAAGCTGTGCTCACCTTCTTTGGTGGTGCCGTCAGTCTGCTGCGGGACTCCGGACCCTGAGCTGTACTCAGGGATGACGGTGACCCTGTAGGTGGTTTTAGGCAGAAGCTCCTGCAGGACGATGGTCGTCTCTGCTCCGACTGTAGCTGTTTCCATCCTCGAGCGTTCATCTCTGAAAGGTTCGTAGGTCAAACGATAGCGAGTTACGTCTCCTGGCGCTGCCTGCCATGAGACCCTGAAGCTGTCTGTGGTCTCTTCGGAGACTCTGAGGTTCTGCACGGAGCCGAGCTCTGCAACACGTGAAAATCTTATGTTACTGCTTGAATAGAATACAAAGAAAAACAATCAACACCTTCAGTCAAGTGTAAGTACCTTCTAAAGTGGTCTCATAGCCGCTCACAGGAAGGCTGTCCCCTTTGTCGTACTGGGCGTAGACACTGACTTCGTAGCGGGTGAGAGGGGTGAGGTGAGGAAGGAGGGCGGTGCGTGTGTCCCCGGGCACAGATATGGAGATGTAATGACCGTCGACTTCATCCGCTGGCTTGAACTGAACCAAGAAGGACTCAGCGTTGGTGGCGTCGATTTCCCAGGTGGTCCTGAAGCTTCTGGGGCCGACCTCGGAGAAGGACAGGTCCCTCGGCTGGACCAGGCCTGGAGGGCGAGGACAGAAACACAATGAGTAAAACAAATATACTACCCCTTAAAACAAGCTGATTTTTATGGGCATAACCATCATGCCAAGACCTACAAAAAAGTCTCTTATGACCACCGTGAATTCCGAACAGGAAGTTCAAAAATTGGAGTTAAACTTCTGATTTTGACGATTTATAGGGTACGTATTTGATCAAACTTGTCCCACAGATTTTTGTTTTGTTTTGTTTTTGGATCATCTCAAAAAAAAAATGTATTGTGTACGATGACGATTAAAAGTTATTAAAAGATTTTTTATAACTCAATGGGCGTGTTTCAGCCTTTCTAAACCTCCGTACATTTGTGATGTATGACGCTCAAACTCTCCCTCCTTTGAAAACAACGATGAACTGTTGGCTTTTGAAGCTATAGTTAAGTCTTTTAGCTGTTAAGGTTCCTAAAAAGTCACAACTACAACAAGAGAACTGACAATGCTAAAATGACCCCACTTTAAGCTGCTTTCACACAACCCCGATCCAGAAATCCTGATGCTGTTTTATTCCACATTATCAGTCTTGATTGTAACACAGACCATGTACGAGAAGAGGAACAAAAAAGCAATAAGCTATCAATCACAGTTAGATCCTTCCAGAGTGTACTCTGCTCTATTGACTTAATGTCCCTAAATGGGACTATCAGTTACAGAATGAACTTCAAACTCCTTAATTTATAGACTCATAACTCTCTAAAGTGATGCATAAAGTGAGATAAACTGTGAAAAACATGGACGTAACCTCGATGACATCATCCATTGGTTTCCAAAGAGACTCAAACTGACTTCTAACACATCCAGATACCAGCAGAGAGGTGGAGCTGCCATAAGTAGACCAGGGGTTCCCAAAGTGTGTGTGTGGGGGGGGGCATATTTCATCCATTATTGTAAAATTATTAAAAAAAAAACTTTGGCTTCAGTTTGATATAAAACCATGCAAATGGGAAAAGTTTGATATGTTGACCCCTGAGGCAACAAAGTCAAGATAACTCACTGAAGAAACAGCAATATGTGCTTATATGGAGTTTAATTTTGTACTTCTTTGGATTATATTGGTTAAATTGGGCAATTATTGACAGAACTCCTGCCGATTATGATTATTTTAAAACAGGGGCTAAAATCGGCCGATTGAATCGGCCAGCTGATACATCGGTCGGGCCCCAGTTTTCATGTCCAGATACCTTTAAAACCGAACTCTTGGAGCTTTTATTTTGAAACGCAGGGTCTAACCTGTTGTGCATTGGATAAGATATATAAACAGAAGCAGAGAAGGATGCTGGAGGGCAGAGTTTGACCTTTATGACACCTTATGAAGACGTTTAAATCTACAACCAGCTCCGTCACCCAAACATGCTTTAAGCTCTGCATCTGCTGCTTATAGAGACTCCTAAACCGTTCTCTCATGCTGACATAAAGTCATTATTATATAAGCACTATATAATGTGCATCCAAAGCTACGCTGGCAGACCTGGAAGCTGGGTTTGGCCGAGGCCCTGAGTGATTAATATTTGGCCCTAAGTGGGTGAAACAGCTTTCCTGAGGAACTCTTCTGGCCTGTTGAAACCTGACGACCAGATGTTCAGGGGGCGGTTAATAGTTTCAGGACAAAGAATGCATTTCAGAGTCAAGCTTTGTTTACAGCTTCGTGACAGACAGCACACCTGACAGTCTGGATCGTCTCGGTGCCGTAATAACCGAGTCATCTGGAGCTTCGGCTTATGCTAAGAGGTTCCTTCAACTATTGTTTGACCCACTTCTAATTTTCCACACGCAGGAACTCTCTCTGCCCCTCCAAGATCAAAAGGTGGACATGTGTTTAACATATTGAGGCACAGAGGAGGAGGAGGAAGAGGAGGAGGAGGAGGAGGAGGAGGAGGAGGAGTGGATGAAAAGGAAAAGCTGCTCTGAAAAGTGAAAAGCAGTAATTGGAGGCATGTGTGAGACTGTTGGTATCATTCTCCAGAGGATGGTGGGGGAGTGAGTTGAACCGTAGTAATTAATTATTAACTGCGGCTTCAATATCAATAAATATCTTTCAACAAGTTAAAAGACCTTTAAATCCACCTGCAACGATTCTTCAACCTGCATCCTCAGCGTTTGTTTAAACCAGAGACTGAATTCTGAACTGGTTCAGACGACAGCTGCCAAGATGTGAAGTCAAAACACTTGGAGCTCCCCCTAGTGGCTGACTGCAGTATGGGTCATAAAGCCTGCATCCTTCATGTCAACAGATGAGACATCAAACTCTTGAGTCCCTCGGTTGTTTTTGTTGTGTGCTGCTTTAAGAGACGCCGTGAAGACTTTGAGGATCTCAAGAAAACCTCAGAACAATCCTCAAATACAGCTGAAAATATATTTCAACCATCTGAATATATTTCATATATTTAGAGTACTTTTACATTTTATGATCACAAGTATATAATTACCTTTTACAGGGAGACCGTTATAAACAATCCGGTCTTCAGGGACTCACACTTTTCTCCTTTGCAGAAGAACCAACTTAAAATTGAGTTGAGCAACACTTCTGCATGGATCATACAGCGTTTATAAATACAGTGGAGGCTAAAATCATCAGAACAGACGACAGATCTGAAAGTTTTGACCTTTTTTTCCTCTAAATCCTGATCCTTCAAAAGCTCTTTGGATTTGTCTGAACCCAAAGAGGTGCAGGACTTCATATTGCAGTGAGGGAACCTGAAAATTTGTTGTTTACATCTTTAAATCAGAGAAATTCAATGTCTGTTTTTCTTTCTTTCTAATGATTTATAGCTTTTAAATGCTGTCACGATGCTGTGAAGATATAATTAAGTTACATCAGTTTAGAGCCATGGTTGTCCTGAATCTATAGAGGTGCAGGACTTCACTCTGCTGAGAAAAATGAGACCACAGAGAGTGAAAATGTGACAGAAGCTGCTGCGGATCCTGAACCATCAAGAACAGATTCATAGCTCACACGCCTCAAGTTCAATCCTGATAACTCTTAAGACAACAGCAGAGCTCTGAAGACGCCTCACTCACAGCATGCAAAGCAAACTCTCACCTTTTTTTTTAATAGTTTGCAGCTCTTGTTCGATCCTCAGGCAGATGGACTGAGTGAGCTCTTTGGAAATCCTCTCAAAGGCGTCAAAGTCCTCCACCGTGTACACATGCGTCTCTACGGGTGAGTTGGCGATGGCTTCCAGCTCCGCTCGTACGGCGTCCTTCACACCCACAGCAAAGATCTCCACGTCAGCCTTCCTCAGCTTGGTGGCTGGATCCCTGAAGGCGTCGGACGACTTCCCGTCAGTGATGAGGATGGTGACGCGGGGGACGTTGGTGCGTGCTCCTCTGACGGCCTGGAAGATCTTCTCTCTAACGTAAGTCATGGCCCTGCCGGTGTTGGTGGAGCCGCCGCGGTACGGGAAAGTCCTTACAGCTTTGACCACGGCGTTCAGGTCGTGGTGAGTGTTCAGGTAGAACTCGGTGTGGGGATCCCGACTGTACTGGACCAAGCTGATCTGGACTTTATTCGGCCCGATGTCGAAGGAGTTCACCAGCACCTCCAGGAAGGCTCTGACTTTGGCAAAGTTAGCCAGACCGATGCTGTAGGATCCGTCAACGAGGAGGACAACGTCAGCTTGGACGTCCACGCCCAGAGAACATTCTGGATTGGGAAACAAGAAGAAAGGTGTCAGTGAAGGTAAAAGATGCCCAGACACATTTATTCTATAGAGTCAAAGCTGACGTACATTTAGGGCAAACAGTGACCTTATCCTCAAAGTCGTACTTAGAGGATAAAGTGTTTAAGATTGCATTCGATGCCTGACTTCAGCTGCTCGAAGTCTCAGGTCTGTGCAGTCCGTCAGTGTTTGGTGTCTTCTGTGTCCTTAACACTCGTGCTCATTATTTTGGAAGGATGTCTTTATTTCATTTTGGTTGTCTGGAGATAGATAAGTTTCTTTTTTGTTTGTGTTTTTTGGTAGAAAAGCTTTTTTGGAGTTTTGAATTTCTCCCCAAGTCTATAACTTAGCTCATACTTTGTTCCATCTTTCTTCTTCTCAGGGATTAATTATCATTCTAACTTACCCTATACCCTAAAAAATGTCATGAAACTCTACAAACTCAATTTTTTCAGTTATTCTGAGATTTTTATTGAACGTAAAGATGGGTGAAGCTTCTAGAAAGCTCACTTTCTGGACTAAAAACTAATTGAAAATAGTTTCTACCAAATAAAAGCTGAGTATTTTTTTTTTTTTTTACAAAACTGAGATTTGTTGTATTTTAAATAAGGATTTTATATCTTTTATGTGTTTGATGAGCCATGATAAGCTGTAAGCAGAAAAATCAATGAGCCTGACTCTTCAAGTCCAAAACTCCTGACACGTCATAAACCTCCAAAATGACTTAAACCAGAAAGAGATGAAGGAACAGGAATATGTGGTTCTAGAGGGAACATTTTCCTTGAGTTATGAGTCTATTTTCAAAGACTGCTGGATCAGTCTTTGTGTATAAGTACCTCAAACATTAGGCGAAGTTCGTACTCACCCACTGACACCTTCACCGGCTCCGTCTTCTGCATCACCGTGACTGGATCGCTGGGTGTCAGGCCCTTCAGGGCGTACAGACTGATCTGGTACTCTGTGTCAGGAGAAAGGTCTCTGACCACCACTGAAGTCTGGCCAGCGCCCAGGTAAAGCTCCTGCCGCTTGCTGCCGGTCATCATTGGGATCATCTGCACTTTGTATCCAGAAACTTCTCCGATGGAAGCGTCCCATGTTACCCGGATGGACTTTGAGGCCACCTCGAGGACTTGGAGATTGGAGGCTGGCTCGACCACTGAAAACAAAACAAACAAAAAAACAGTTTTGGAAACAGAATTCAGGGGAAAAATTGAATTTAAGTGGGGTTTTTTTTGTTTTTTTTTGAAGGTTGCTGGTGCAGAGCGTCAGGAGTTAAAACCAAAACAATCGTAGAGAATGGCACATGAAACATCAACATCATGGAAATATGATACACCGTTTTATCACCAAGAGCTACTCCTCCAACAAATTTTCACTGATTTTCACCATTCAGATTTTATATTGTTCAGCATGTCCAGGAGAAGAGTGTGTGTACTTTTCACATTTCTAACCTCTATACTTTTTAAAAGATTCAGCATTTTCCAAATTTTTTGACCCATTAAAATGAATGGAAATGATCCATCACCATGGAAACCACACAGCTGATGATGTCATAAGGGGCGAGGGCAGTGCTTTTCTTGGGGTTTGCCCGAAAAGTTTAGTAATTGATAAAATAATACTGATAAAAATATTTTTTTAACCAACTATTATTCTTTTTTTTTATAAAAAAAGACACGCACAATCTTAAATAACTGTATTCCACATTTTTACCTACTCAAATATAAATCTAGCCCAAATAAATCGCAGAATTTAAAAATATCTGAGCTGGCGCGTCTTGACAAACTTGCAGTCAGTAGGAAAAAACAGAAAACAGAACGGAAAGAGTTCTTTATCCGCCAAGCCCCTGGCTGAGACTTGATTATAGGATTGAAATTTAATTCTAGAAAAAAAAAATGTCCCTGGGGTCGCCAGAAATTAGTGATGTCACGGCCTATAAAAGGTTGGGAACCACTGGGTTAGGTTTAGGGTTTCAAACAGAGGTTATAAATAGGACTGCTGTGTGTCACTAGAGTTTAGCTCTGCTCCCCATCACCATGGAAACCACACAGCTGATGATGTCATAAGGGGATCCGAGGTTATAAACAGGACTGGTGCGGTTAGGGTTAGGGTTAGGGCTTAGCATTTCAACATCCAGCATAATCCCGTTTTAAGGTGAGTTTGCAGACAGCTTGTTGTAGCTTCATTGTTGTGAATTATAAATCTGTCCCCGGAGGTGCATCAGAAAGAATAAAAGTAGTGCTTCTTACCTTCTTCTCCGCTGACGAGTGAGTTGAGTTGATCGTCGACGCCGGCGCACACCTGAGTAATGAAGTCTCTCTGTACGGTCTTCATCATGTCGAAGTTGGCGACGTTAAAGATGTGTGTCCTGTGAGGAGTGGAGGCCATGAGCTTCATCTCCTCTGAGTCGGCCTGTTGGATGCCTGAGAGAAAAACAGAACGAGACACTGAGAAGTCAGGGGTCTTACAACGGTTGAAGAAACAAGGGATGAGCTTCAAAAAAAAAAAAAAAAGAGAGAAATTTAAATTTGTTTTCCACATTTGCAAATTTAAAGCTCCACAGCTGGATTCAAAGCGAGTCAACGAGACACACGAAGGCTGATGGAAAGTGTGACAGAAGGGGCTGTAAATATGAAACAAGTCTGAGTCCATTTTAAGATTTTACAATCCAGACACGACAAGAGAAGCTGTCAGCAAAACACAGACTTTCTGCTTTTCCTCCACAACAGTTTTCATTATTTCACTCTTTTAAGTCTTCCAAATCTTTCTCTTTAAGGTTTTAATAAACACTTTAGCTTAAAATAACCAAATGTTTTTGATACTGTCTTTCATTTCTACCATATTTTTTATGAAATCTATTTTTTTTCCTTTTCAAAACTATGTTTTATCCCTTCCGTGCTTCTTCACAAGACACCTGATGGTATCAAAACATCGAAACTTAGCGCAACAACACTTAAACTTACACTTTAAAGAGGGGGTATTCTGCTCATTTTGAGGCTTCATGCTGTGATAGCTTAGTAGAAGCTTCTCGTGATTTACAGCTCAAAATATTCTCCACTGATCTCAGGTTAGTGTCTTTGAAAATCCTCATTTCAGACCCTCCCAATAATCTTCATTTCAGCTACGTGCCATCTTACCTTGTCCACCTTAAAAGCAGAATACCACCTCTTTAAATACTTGTTGGTTTTGAATATTTTTGTGATTCCTACAAATCAATTTCAAGTTTTTATAGGTTTAGATTTTTCTTATTGGACATTATTTTCTAAATATCTCACGATATTTCTGGATGCTTTAAATCCCATTTTTCAAGTCCTCTTTAAATTACCGTAACTCTTCAACCATTTGGGCAAGTGTAAAAAAAAATCAAACAGCTCTTTAAAGAAGAAAAAAACAAGCTTTACAGTGATATTCAGGGTATTATGGTACTGCATAGGGATCCATGCATGACGAAAGTCCGATCACAGGTAATAACTGATGCAAGCTGTTCTCATTACCGTAATTGTTCAACTACTTGGGCAAGAGAAAAAAAAATGTTCCTGAAAGAAGAGAAGATGTGCTTCCAGGCATGATCTCTGACTCCTTTATGGAGAAAATAACGAAGAAAAAAACTCCAGATGGCCTGGATGAAACTTGGATGATGAATATTTTTCTGTGACTTCAAATTAATTTCACGTGTGTGGAATTTTTTAGACAATTAAACATTTTTACACACAAGTTCGCTTTTGTTTCCTTCAAGCTCTTCTATTTTGCAACATGTCTAGTGTCAGTTCTTTGGCGGTTAAAACGCTGAAGAACTGGAGCCTGATTAGGGTCCAGATGAGACCTGGAACTGACTTGGTGGAAAAGCGGTGAGAGAGTTTAGAGTTTAAGCCCTGGGTGTTTTTGTTCACCCCTGTTAAAGCTTGATCAGTTGAATTTTTTGGACGAGTTTTTGTATTTTTAGCCCCTTTGAAGCTTTTCTCAGCCTAAGTAGTGGTCACTAACGCCCACTTGGACACTTTCCTCTCAGTGGCTGCTGATGATCTGGTGTTTAAAACACTAAACAGCTCTTTTTAACACCATAGCAACAGCCCACTCCTGTCCCTCCCTCCTAACAGTGGAAAGTCTGACAGGGAGGCCTGGGTGTAAACACACAGGGAACTTGCTATCACTCGTTTGTCATATTAACGATGAAGGAATTTCTGCCTTCTGTTATTACATCACGACACTCAAAAGCATTAAATAGCAATGGAAAAATGTTATAAGTGGAATGTAATAAACTTGTTCTGGCTTCGTACCCAGGACAAAGATCTCCACCCCCCTGCTCCGGAGCTGCTTGGCGTAACTCTCCACTGGATCCTCAGATTTGCCGTCGGTGATGATCACCAGCACTTTGGGGAAACCCCTCCTGGTGCCGGCCTCCTCGGTGAACGTGTTCCTCAGGAGGAAGTTCAGGGCGTCACCTGGAGCAACGAGACGGCGAGGTCACCAAGTTTAACCAACGCACAGTCAGATAATCAACCTTTAGCATCATGGAGCTGTTATCATCGTACATGCTGATATTAAAGAGGACGGAGGACAAAAATGTGGTCTGATGGAAATGAGGTGGAATATTATATTTCCATGTGCCTGACTTAAAAAGACTTGTTATTGTTCCTCTAGTCACTGAATTGACCTATGGCTGAGTCCACTCAAACACGATGAGCCAATCACAGTGCGTATATCCATTCCCATACACTCAGACATTCTCTGCTGGACGTCCACTGAAATGCAGAAAGTCAGTTTTCATTCGTTTTTTTTTTTTAGGTTTTTCTGAGATTTTAAGTTTTTAAAATGGTCACATGGTGTTGATGGGGTACATGCAACTCTGACACAAGGTATCCTGAGAGGCTAGGTGACGGACTGTATTTTTAACCCTTTCCTTGAGCCACATTTCAACCCAGAAAAGTGTCGTCT
This sequence comes from Labroides dimidiatus, assembly GCA_030710495.1. NCBI lineage: Eukaryota > Metazoa > Chordata > Actinopteri > Labriformes > Labridae > Labroides > Labroides dimidiatus. Next base: position 3,466,547 of record CM061158.1, on the reverse strand, counting down.
TTGGACCGAAACATCAACTCAACGTGAATAAAATGAACAAGGATGTTAACGCCTGTTCTAAGGTGAGTCAATATCGTATCTCTAAAGTCTCTAACGTTAGCTAATGTTAGCCTAGCGTTAGCTCCTAGCTGTGTCGTTCCTCATGTCTCTTTGTTTGTTGGAGTTCATTGGCCTGTTTTGTTCTAGTTTTTGTTCTTTGGTGATCGTCCATCATTGTTAGCTGTTTTCCAAAGGGCTCTAGTTAAACTAGCGTTAGCTTCTGGAACTTAGCTTCATTAGCTTATCTGTAATAGCCCAGATAACAAAGGTTGACAAACGAATGAATGTAAATACTGTAGCTCCAAACTAACAGAGACACTCTTGGTAAAGATGGTAAAAAGGAGGTTAGATTTTTCTCCTGACTGATGCTGATCCTCTATCTTGTTGTCTGATGGTAACAAGATGTGGTTTATCAGGTTTGCTCTGGGACCTGGAAGTTTTTTCTTGTAACTGAAGCTTTTTATGGACCTTCTCAACAATTAAATGATTAATTCATCCCTCCAATGTGTAGTTTAGACCCTTTTGGTGACTTCTAGATGATCTGTGATCTTTCTGTCTCCAAAAATCATCAATGACGTCCTGTGAAATGTCTCCTACTGAATGTTCGTTGGTTTTCCAAGTGAGTGGAGGGGGGCGGGGCTTAGCCAGAGGTCAATTGATGGAACAGCCAACTTTGAAAATGTAAAAAAACCTGGTACCTGTCTTGGTTTCTCCTCCCTTGTACGGCATGGATCCGATGGCGCGCAGCAGAGCCGGTCTGGTCATGTGTCTGTTCAGGTTGAACTCAGTCCGAGAGTCGTCGCTGTACTGAACCACACCTACGCGGGTTTTGTCTTCTCCGATCTGAAAGGCGCCGGCCGTGGCCGAGATGAAGTTGCGGATGTGTTTGAAGTTCGGCCGGCCCACGCTCCAGGAGCCGTCCACCAAGAAGACGAGATCGGCGATGGTGCTGAAGGAGCATTCTGGGGAAAGAAGGGAGAAGTGAGAGGATGTGGAGGAGAATGAAGACTTTTCTTTGGGTGCAGGCCCTGGTTGTGCTGGGGGTACCATAAAACGAGCACAGAGCAACGCTCGGCCTAAATGCTAGTTAGAGCAACTTTCCAGTGCTGGTCGAATCCTGCAGCAATCTTCGCTTGTTTGTGCACAAGAAACCCAGACAAGCGTGTTTTACGTTGGATTTGGAGCAGACTGATGCATGTTGGGTAAAACTTATAGATGCACTCACTTCAACTCCCACTTGTTCTGCTCTCCTTTCATTTCTCCTGTTAAAGCGCTGCTTTTCATCAGCTGGAAAATACCCCAGCTGATCACAATCCAGCGTTTAGTTCCTGGCTCCAGTTTGGAAACATGTGGCACTTTGAGTTGCCTAAATTGAACAAGCTTTACGTACTAATTTGTCCAGCACTGGAAAAGTCATCAGTGGTTTTTGCGAGAGTGCAGATTTGATGGGTTGTTTTAATAATCAAAAGAAAAGCTGGAAAAGTGCTCAGACGTGGAATCGCTTCAATCCCAAAAAACGGTTCGAGGCTCGATTTTTCTTCTCCGAGTTGTTGAAAAGTTTGGACGGAGCCGCAAAGCCTCCATGAGCCCAGATTTTAAGAAACACACATGCACCTTGCAGGGACGGACTTTCTATCTCACATTTCAAAACAGTTCAGTCGGATCAGGTGGGAGGAGGGCGGTTGGGTCGCGTTTAAGCAGCTGAAAGAAACGTGAATGTTCCTGACTTTGAGCTGCTGCGTTTACAAGAAAAAGACGGATAAAAGTTCAGGACGTTTCGTGAGATTTTTGCATTTGTGTGACTTTTTTCTGTATATAGGTTAAGATTTAGGACTCTGAGAGTTTCCTTCTGATTTTTTCTCGTGTGAGCAGAAGGAAAAAAGCAGCACAGCTCCTCATCCTCTGCAGAACTGGGCCACGGCAGCAGCACCAGGAGCAGAAGGAGCAGCGCTCTTGTAAATCAGCATTTGTAATGGTTTCCACTTCTCTCAGCACATCAGGGCTGGGCTCCCCCCTCACCCACTCCACCCGCTCCACCTTTGACCCCCCCCCTTCACTGAGCATGTGCAGCTTCCTCCACACTGGCACAAACGGCCTACCAAACGGATGACCGAATACTGGAGGGATTTAATGAGGCCTAATTTTGATTATGGCTGCACACAGGGGTGTTGTAGGGTTCGCTGAGCTCACGCTGATGGACGCCGCCCAGCAGTGAGGAGGAGAGTCCAAGAGCGAAAAGTGGAAACTCAAAGAGGAGAATGTTTGTGACTCACTGAGTGAAAGAACTTGTCAAATTCAGGTTGAAAATCAATGTAATAAACGACTTACTTGGTGAATCTGAGGCGTCTGGTTTCCTGGGAGCTCCTCTTGTGCTGCCACTGGACTCAACTGAGAAACAATCGTGCAAATGTAGAGTTAAAGACACTTTGTACAGTCTGTTTTTTTTTCTTGTTTGTCAAGATTCCTAAACCTGTCCTCACTTTCCATACATTTCTCGTGCAACTGTTTCTCCTCTCAAAGGCAGGGTTGGTAGTCATTGGAAACTAGCATGAATTTGAATGTAGCATCTCCTCTCGACTCCGTTTCGACTCCGCCTTCCCACATTTGGAGCTCCTCCAAAACGACACCCCCGCTCACATGCACAAGCTCTGCTGATTCACGACCATATGATGGTGACTGATTCAAAACCACAGGCTCAAACTGGTCCTTGGCTCGTGGTTTTTGTTTGCTCTATGTTACCAGTACTCAGGTATAGGTAGTTTTTCTGCCATTCTCCAGCGTACTTGGATCACTCTTGGTTAAGTTCACTGAATTAGATCTAGTGCATGGCGGTGAAATGCACGTGCAGGAGGCGGGCAGAACAGCAAGACGAGATTTGATTGGTTTAATAAATTGGACCCTTATCACCAGGATTGGTTGGTGTTTTCCCAGGTTTACTCCTGCTGTAGACAGCAGATATTTTTCACTCTATCATGCATTGATTGACATCAGGACTTAAAGATCATTTTAACCAGAATAACAAAAAGTGGATCTAAATCTGATTACCAACCCTCACTTTAAATGAAACAAACGTGCATAAAAAGTTTCCAAACAGCAGGATAAACAAGTTGATGTCTCTGTTACTGACGGATTTCCAGTAGATCGCCAAATCTCTGAGGGTTTTCAGTATTTGCAGCGATGCCAAACGGGCGTCCCCACCAAACAGACTTCAGCTACTGCTGAAAATCTTGGTCGGTCACTTAAACTTTATGTCCTGTGTGCAAACTGCAAGTATCTGTGCTTTCAAACAATTTGAACTGTTAGAGGTTCCAGTTTGTAGAAGAATAGAAAAAATTAAGAAGCTATAATTTTGTGGGTTTTCATTGTTTCATGATGGAAACTCTTCGTACTTTCTTCAGCAGGGGCTCAAATTGGAACCACTTGGGTCACATGTGCTCCCAGATTCTAATCTGTCCAACCTCAAATATATTTTGTCTGAATTTCAACTCATTTTTGTGGTGCAAAGTTTTTCCAATTCCTCCAGAGCCGACTCCACATGCAGTTTCTCTTTTACCGGTTGTGAATATTTCATCTTCTGCTGAATATTACATCTTATGCTTTTCATTTCAGGCTGTTACATAACCAGTTTAAACTCCTCATATTGACTCTGAATATAACATGTTACATAAAACATGTTTGATGCCGTTCTTTCCAGTTCTTTATATTAATATTATGTCTATATCAAAAAGACAGTAATGAATCAGGTCTTTTCCAAACTAAAACACTGTATCTCTAATGTAAAATTTGGTTTTTATCAATAAAGTTTGAGGCTTTTTACTTTTTTATTGTTCCCAATTGGTTTTGAACGTAGAAACAGATTTTCATCTCACCGACTTCCCTAAAAAAGTGACCATCTGCGTACAGTTTTACATCTCTGGTTTGGATGTCTGCTGCTAATTTACACACACACACACACTTTCACACACACATCAGGTACAAGGTGACTCACTTGTAAGCTGGCCGGAGATGGGAAGACTCTCCTCTGATCCAATGTAGGCAGATATTGTTACACCATAATCCACATCTGGAATCAGGTCTGAGATGGAGGTCTTGGTTGCAGATGCAGGCAGAGTGAGTTCTTTTGTTACTTCTCCTACAGAGAATGCACACAAGTCAGAGGGAAGCCATTAAGGAACTGTAGCATTACTTCATTTCAACTGAAGTCAAAATGGGGCATCAGAAAAACCTGATCTGAGTGTTGACCTGAGGACTGAAAGAGCTGTGTAAACACACCACAACAGAATGACTCAATTGAATGAAAACTTTCCACGTTACTATAAATCAAAACACTTGATTTCAAAAATTGAAACCAAGTCAAACATAGAAGTATAAGGTTTTTAAAATATTCAAAACATATGTAGATTTTTAATGCCCATTTAGCAGGATGACAGGACTTTCATTGTAAAAACCAGTCCCTTAAAAAAATTATTTACAGTAGGAAACGGTTTTACTTGACAGTTAGTGAATCAAATATGAAAGCTAACCATGGACGGCGTCGTATAATTAAACTAACTTCAGCTAACGTGTGTGCTGGCAGTTAGCTCATTCGCGAAACGTCTGTTTAACTACATGACAGTTATTTAGTGTAAAAATGTCACACACTATTACTGCTGTCAATTAGTTACATAAAAAGTGCAATATTATCACTAACTGACCGCAACTTCATGAGCTTACCTCGGCACTGTCACCTAGCTACCAGGTTGAAGTTGGTTTGAAATTCGATACAGCTGTTTGACCGGGAGGAAACGGTAAACGTCAAATGCGAAACAAACTTCCCTGTACGATTCAGATAGCTACTTAGCTCACGAGCAGCCTACCGAAAGAACTCTTTTGGTTTTTAAGTATGATTATTCATGACAGTTAAATCTGACCGTAATTTAATTTAGAAATGTCCTTTCACTCTGTTAGTGAACTAGTCAAACAGTTACACTGGGCATATTGATAATAAAAGCACAAGCTAGTTAGTGTAGCTAAAAACGGCTAAAGAAGGTAACAGTTAGCCGTTTCCGATTGTACATAAGCAGGCTTAAACTTGTTTGTGAATAAGACAGGTCAGTTCATTGTAAATAACACTAAAGTAGTCAAATTTAAATAAATAAGTCGTGCCAAGATTTGTCAGGTAGTTAGCAGGTTTAATATAAGCTTTACAGCTGGCTGTGACTGAATGCGAAGCAAACAAGCTAACTTATAGTTCAGTAACTGAACAGTCATTTTAGTTCAAATAATATAAATATAACATTAATATAAATTTAAAAGCTTAAAGAATCAACGTTGGATTGTAAATTAAAAGCTGTTTAAGTAAAAATGTTAATTCTGAATGGCTGTGTTTTCAGATAGGACGGTGTTAGCTAGCTTGTTAGCTTAGAATGACAGTTTGGCACACAAGCTAACAGAAGCTAAATATTAGTTCAATCATTCAGTGAAATCAACGTATATAATATTTTAAACTAATTTTAGTTATCTAAGCTCATAGTACTTGTGCTTATTAGCTTCTATTATTATTATATCACAAATAACAGTTACACATCACAGTTTAACTTGAAACAGCTAGCATCTCATTAGCATCCTGCGTACGTTAACTCTAGCCATGCTGAGATATCTGGATTTAATTGAAAGGTATTCAACAAAAAGCAACAAAGTTTTGTGTTATTGAAAATGTAAAATTACACTGTGGTTTTCCATTCTTAAAAATTCTGGTACTAAAATTACCCACGGACCAGAAAGAAAAAATGTGAACACAAACTGTTGGCACTGAAGTAGATTCTCTCAGAGTTACATTATTCGTGACATATACTTCACAGAAGATCCTCCCACATTTTATTAATATTCAGCGTTTAGTATTTTTGAAAGTGTCAGCTGATAGGTCTAATTTTTAAAACCGTCCCAGCTGTTTAATGGACTGTGAGGGCTGTTAAGATCTACACTCTTGAGCGAAACCAATGCTGACAATTTTCCATGGCAGTGATAATGTTTTTCCTTTTCCCTTTTTCTTTTATCATTAGAGCTCCTGGAGCCAAACATGTGTCTGCAGAAATCTCCAGATAATTACGGGGAGTGTTGGGTCTTGCCAGGCAGACTGATGTCTAAGTGAGTTTATGGCACTTGTAATGTTACAGGCTCAGCAGGACATAACTCGCAGGTTTAATGAGCACCCACCTGTGTCTGAGGTCACTTGTATTCTGTAGCCTTGTATCCTCATCTGTGGTCTAGCCCAGGTCATTTGCACTGTGTTTTCATTTAAAATCTTAAACCTTAAATCTGACGGAGGGGTGACTGTGAAGAGAAGAAGCAAATACAGTTAATCCTGCAGATTTAGGGGGAGAGTGTACTAAATGTTGAGTTAAAAAAAAAGGCTTTTCCCAACAGTCAACACTTCCAGGGTGAAGTTTGACAAGTTCACTGTTGGAGGAAAACAACACAGGACAAACCAAACTACAGATGTGAGAGAGAGAGGCTCACGTGGCCGACAGCCACAGTCATCAATTCATGCAACAACACACTGACACAACGAAATAACACAGCGTTACCTTACCACAGTGGATAAACTCACAACAGAAACACAAACAGGGAGGAAACACAAAATCTTTGGTGAATTTCGGCTGTGACGTGTTGATGGTTGCAAAGAAAGACCAAAATCAATGAAGGCGTCTGCCCCCCGACTTTAATTCAGGATTTCTTTTTTTAGTGTTTGGCATCTTACAATCTTTTTAAGCTTCTCGGAGAAAGAAAAACAATAGTTTCAAGAGAGGAAATGATTTAAAGATGCATGAAATGAACGGGTCTGAAATTTTGATCCCAAAAGTGAAGTTGCTGAAATCAAGGTGGTGAAATTTGGACATCGAATTAAGATGGAAAATTCATCCCTGAGCATGACGGCTCGAGAAAAGCATGAAAGCCTCAAAGGAATACATCGTCCTTTTTCCAGTCAGGTGTCATCCAATGAAGCAACTATTTCTTTTTTGGCTTTTCTCTTCATGTTTTGGTTTTAGACGTTACTTTTTTTGAGTTGAAAAAGCCTGAATATCAACGAAGATGTACTGGAACCACAAGTGAATTAAAGCTGCAGTGAGAAACTTTAGATTTGTGTCCACTTTGGCGCCCCCTGTGGACAATGATGTACATGTATCATTGTTTTTTTCCCTTTAAATTCCAGAAATGTGTCACTTATTTCTAATAGTTGCTGTTAAAAATGTAAAGAAGGTCGTCTTTTTAAGGAAACGTTCTTTCTTGAGGACTTTCTTTGCTTCCATTCAGGTCACTTAAGCACATCTTGTTTGTTTCTATCCAGGGATCTTTTTGTCTGGTGATTTATTCTGGAAATAATCAGCCACTTGCTGAAAGATTAAAAGTTTCCATCCCTGTTAACAAACCACAACATGGACCGACTGACATCCAGCAGACTGTCCATGACCTCAATCCAGCTCACAAAGCTGAATTGACCAACACAGTCACACAAATCTGGTTATGAAACTCTCCAAATGATCATTTTCTTTTCTCCATTGCAAACCTCACAAAAGACGCACACCATGTCATTGACGACACGTGTACGTCTTTTTTTTTCTGCAAAGGTTTCTGCAAAAATCTGCACCAGAGGTTCTTAAATTTCAGTCCCGAACCGACAGCCTCTCTGCTGGTCTGGATCTGGATCTGGACTGTGATTTAAGAGCCGCTGGTCTTTGTGACGATTACGCACAAACAGGGTAAAGAGTGCACACAGATTTAGGTTTGATTCTGGATTACTGACACGGGGGAGGGAAACATGCATGTGTACAGGAAAAGTTGTTGACAACAACTTGGAGTAAGAGACAAAAAGTTTCCATGTACACGAGGGACCACAGATCAGATTTTGGAATATTTTAGAGTGATTTTCTTCAGGTTGGGGTTGATTATAGAAGGTCACGCTACCTACATGAGCTAGCTGCTTCAGCGCGGTCACTAGATTAAATCAAGGATTAAGAAAACCCTTAAATATCTACAGCTCAAGAAGTCGGACTACCTTAATAGTGAGTGTTTCAGGCGCGTACGACGAAAAACCTAAAGTACAGGAAGGAATCAGAGATTGAAATTCAGTCTCTTTCTAAAATAATCGATGTTAAATTGCGTTCTCAATCTCAAGATTCTGAGATTATCAGTGAGGACTATGAGGTAGAACGAGGAGAATCGCAACCCAAACATCCTTGATCAGAACACTTCTCGTCGACGTCTTTCTGGATATCTTGAACTTTCTGTGACTCTGGTTCAAACACTCCGAGAAGATGATCTAACGGATGGAAACTGGGAGTCTAATTCTTAATCTTTTCATGCTTAAAGAATGCTAATCTATGGTAATCTAAGCTCGCTCCATGAAACTCTGCAGCTGCACAGATTCCAAGGTGTGACACTAAAGGTGAACTCGTTCTCGCCTTTCTACACCGCCAACCAGTTTGTCTGTTAGTGAAGAATATCACTGTGAAATATTGTCGTGAAGCCAGGACTCGGGGTCCAGGCTTGACTGGGAGGGGGACAGGACGTCAAAAATGGAGGATCCACCAACCTGGTGAGTCAATTCAAGGGCGACGTGCGGCTGCTTCTGTTTCCAATCGACCGAAATCAAAACACACACACACACACACACACACACGTCCAGACCTCTGCTTTAAACCTCCCACTCAAAGCTGTGACAGTTTAAAGCAGAGGGAGTCTTTTTTTCTCTCTCTCTTTTCAGGTGTTTGAACCTGTGACTCCGGCCCCGACCTGTCAAACAAAAGCTGGTTGTATATGACCCCCATTAGGATGCCGTGACTCCTGGAGGGCCTCTCAGGGGGACGTTAAAGTGGGTCACAGGAGGTCAGAAAAGAAAAGTCCTCCTCCTCCTCCTCCTCGTCCTCTCTCTGATGGTGTGATGAGTTTTTACTGCACTTTTTTCAGTCTGAGAGGAAACCCAGAGGCGTGCAGCAGAGGAGCAGATTCTCTCTCTCTCTCTCTGGAAAATAATGTGAAACTCATATTTTTGTCTTTCCGTTCCATCAGGAGAGAGGACGTAGGGAGGAAACTTGGCCAGGTGCCGCCTGTGCTTTTTTTTTTTTTTTTTTCTTTTCTGAAACTGAAGAGTTGTAGTAAAAAAAAAAAGTGAAAAAAAAAAAGTGAAAAAAAAAAAAAAAAAAGTCTGATTTTGTTTCAGGGCTCCTCCTGGTGGATTAAAGATGAACTACATCTAGATGGATGCCTGAAGAGTTAAGCTGCACAGCCTCACATGGGAGGCAGGCAATCGTTAAACACCCTTTAATTTCTGTTCCACTTTGGCACATTTTCAATTTTTTAAAGACAAAAAGACGTAAATTTAGAAAATGAGGAACCAAATCTCAGGAATATTTTGTCTTTTTAGGCAAAAAGCCAAAATATGCCTCAGATTTGTCCTCACCAACCTGAGGCCAGATTAAGTTCCTCTATTTTAGTCTCTTCTCTAAACCTCATGACATCCACGGCTTCAGTCCGGCTCCTGCTTTCAAAGAAAAAAAAGCTCCTTTAAATAAATTCAAACCAAATATTTGAAGCTGAGGCTGTTTTTTTTTTCTCCAGCAGAGGACATCTCACAAACTCCTGAAGAAAAATGAAATTATTTAGATGAAAAAAAAAAAGGTTTAAAAGAGGCTGAAAAGGTCAATCAGATCCAACAAAACAATTCACAGACACATTGGTTTTTCTCTGAGTGATTTTTTTTTTTTATTGAGGTTAAATTTTCAGCGTCACGTTGGAGGACAGAGAAGGCAGAGGTGAAGAGACTGAGTCAGATGTATTTGGATCACAAAGGAGAGGAGGAGGAGGAGGAGCAGCAGCTTTACCTTGACTCTGGGCCTGAGAGGAGGACAGCAGCAGCGCCAGGAGGGCAGCCACCGCCAGAGACAGCCTGCTCTTCATCTTCAGCTTCCTCTGGCTCAGCAGCGCATGAATGAAGCTGCGAGAGACACGAAAGAGGCGGTTATGAGATGAGCCGCAGCGCCGCAGCTGCCTCAGGGCTTCACAAGACCCTCAGCCAGCCCGAAGAACGAACATCACAGCTTCACCAAAGATCATCTTTTAATATCTGATCGATTCATTTAATGTAAGGTCACCTACTACAGCTTAAATCTACATCCAGCATCAATGATTGGATGAAATGCTCTGAAAATAAAGCTTTCAGAATATTTCAAAAGTCATCTTTGCTTAGCCATACATCATCAAACTGCAGACATCAAAATATTTTACAAGGTTAATTCCATAAATCTATAATTGAATGCCTTTAAAACAAAATAAAAGACATTATAATAACATAGCAAAAGACGCACATGACCAAATCTCCTTTACGCGTCAGATTGCCGCCTTTAATCTTCCAAAAAAGCTCAATGAAATCTCTCGACTTACGCTGCAAAACGTCCGTATCAGTTTCTAACACCTCTGCAGATGAGATATTACCAACCTACTGGAGAGAAAATCCTTCCACAATCCACAATAAACGAGCTTTAAATCCTGGGTGTCGTGCGCAATTACGCACAGCACTCAACGGATAAAATCCACAGATTTCTGAAGATAATCCGCTTGAAATTGGTTGAAAACTCTCAAAATACTAAAGCTTTAAGAGCTGGAGATGAGCACAGCCTCTAGAAATGCAATAAAAATGTAAATCTATTCGTCTTATGAACGTTTGGAGCACAATTTAAGAGAATCTGCAGAAAAAAATAAATAAATCCAAAAACTCATGCAGGACTGACCTAAAGAGGAGACGGATGGATTTCTTTGTTGGTTCAGGAATTTTAAAAAAAGAGAAAGAAACCAGGTGTAAGTCTCGGTTGTAGACCTCCAACCTGAGATGAGGGAGAGTGAGGTGGTCCGGTGTTGAAGTCAGAGAGCTATGCGGGTTTTTGGTTCCCAGACGCGTCGCTGAGCCTCTTTCCAAGTGGGAAGAGGCTCCACACAATCTGCTACTTAACAGGGGGGCTGCTCCCAGCTCTGCCTGCCCCGCCGCGAGCTCTTACGACATCCAGCCGGGCTTAAAAAAAAAAAAAAAAAAAAAAAATGATGCGTAACCTCTCCGAGCGCAGGGAGACACGCGCGCAGGGGACGAACACACACACACACACACACACACACACACGGAAACTTTTACATAGTTTGTGCATTCCTTTCCGGTGATGGAGGGCTTCTGTGCGTCCCGGCCGTGAGGAGGCAGCAGCGCAGAGCTGCTTTTCGGGAAGGAGGGTGTTGTGGGGGGGTCACTGGAAGGAAAGTGGGAGACTTTTCTTTTTTTTTTTTTTTTTTTTTTTTTACACCCATTTTTATTTTGTGAATCAACGGGGAAAAAATTACACTGCTAGTAAACTAAACCCCAAGACGGAGTTTTCCTCTTGAACGCATCAGTGAGTGGTCAGAGGGATTAAATGGAGCAGAAACATCTGTCATGACTTCAGGAAAAACCATCTCAATCCAGAAAATTCAAACATTAGTCACATTTCTCCGAGAGAGCAGATCCCAGATTAGTAACTTCAGCCTCTCGTTGGATCCGGAGCTTCCAGGGGAAGATGCCAGGAGCCACCAAACCCGCTCTCTGAGAAGGTAGCATGGAAATCTGCTCCAATTTCACCAACATATGATCACAAAACCAGTTAGAGCGCCACCCCTGTGTTGAAAACGGGAACTGCAGGCAGCTGTTGCATAAATTGATCCCCAAATTTGGCACATTATCAAATATTTTCTCTCTCCAATTGAAGATTTGAAATTATTTTAAAGCTTTATCACAGGATCCTCCTCCAGAGCTGTTCAAGTCTCCTCAAATTTGCCTTCCGATCAGGAAAAAATAACTAAAAATGTGCAAAAGTGCTCTTAAACTCAGACTTTTATCATTTTTTATTTGTAAAACCAATAAATTTGTGTGCCTTCTTTTCTCATTTGAAACCTCAAACACAGAATTTGGCAGGAGGCCCAAAAATTGTCAAGTTTACTCAACTCTAAATTCAGAAAAAGCCTCAAATTCTGAGTGAATCCCTGAAGGTGTCATAAAATAAAGTCTCATAACTTGGAATAAAAGTCGAGACGTGATTTTTTTTTTTTTTTTTTCTTGTTCAAAACTTTTTGAAGTGCATGAAAATTAAGAATTCTCTTCCTCTGGAAACCCGGATCTGCTCGGTATGTGCTCCTCCCTCTGGATGCTGCTCAATAATCTGAGACGGATCGTGATTTAATCCTCACACCAGCCTCTAATAGTCTGATTAGCAGCGTGTTGGCTGTCACTCTTGATGCGTGTTGACTGTTGTTCCCGAGCAGAGCTTCAGCTTCCAGCTCGTTTGCTGGGGATAAAGTGTTAAATGATGTGTGGTGGGTGTGGACCGATATCTGAACAGGCCTCAGGCTGCCTCGCTTTTTTACTCTCTGTGCTAAATAAGAAACAGACAACACGAAGAATCCAGACCACAGATTCAGACCACAGATGAGGTCTTTTCAGGAAGAGGAGACGCTAACGTCTGTTTCCTGGTCACAGCAGGGGGTGATCATTCACCTGTGGGCAGGTTCAGGTCAGAGGGATCAGTTTCGATGGGATTTCATCCAGATTATGTCACTCTGTGAAGAAGTGACTGCAGATTTCTTTGCAAACATCGCCCTCTAGTGACGGAAAACTGCACAGTCGAACATTTTCTTTCTGGTGTGTTTCCCTCTTTGGAGCAGAAATCATGAAACTTACTCGAGGTTCAGCAAAGATTGGATATTTTTATTTTAGCATGTGTTTAGCATTCAGCAACACAGGTGTTAAACCCAAAAAGTTCCTGCAATGAAGTTGGGACGTTGTGTAAAACATAAATAAAAACAGAAAACAATGATTTACAAATAACCTATATTCAGTTGAATGCACTACAAAGAAAAGATATTAATTGTTCAAACAGACAAACTTTATTGTTTTTTGCAAATATTCACTCATTTTGAATTTGATGTCTGCAACATGTTCCTAAAAATCTGGGACAGGGTCAACAACAGACTGGGAAAGTTGAGGAATGCTCCAAAAACAGGTTCACCACTTTGTGAACAACTGCGTGAGCAAATAGTCCAACAGTCTAAGAACAATGTTTCTAAGCGTACAGATTTGATCATCTACAGTCCATAATATCATCAAAAGATTCAGAGAATCTGGAGAAATCTCTGCACGTAAGCAGCAAGGCTGAAAACCAACACTGAATGACCGTGACCTTTGACCCCTCAGGCAGCACTGCATTAAAAACCAACATCATTGTGTAAAGGATATTACCACGTGGGCTCAGGAAGACTTCAGAAAACCATTGTCAGTTAACACAGTTCATCACTACATCTACAAGTGACAGTTCAAACTCTACCATGCAAAGACAAAGACATATATCAACAACACCCAGAAACACCGCCGGCTTCTCTGGACCCGAGCTCATCTGAGATGGACTGACGCAAAGTGGAAAAGTCTGCTGTGGTCTGACGAGTCCACATTTCAAACTGTTTTTGGAAATCATGGACGTGGTGTCCTCCAGGCCAAAGAGGAAAAGGACAATCTGGATTGTTCTCAGGTCAAAGTCTCAAAGCCAGCATCTGTGATGGTATGGGGGTGTGTTAGTGCCCATGGCATGGCTAACTTGACCATCTGTGAAGGCTCCATTAATGCTGAAAGGTACATACAGGTTTTGGAGCAACATATGCTGCCATCCAAGCCACGTCTTTTTCAGGGACGTCCCTGCTTATTTCAGCAAGACAATGACAAGACACATTCTGCACGTGTTACAACAGCGTGGCTTCGTAGTAAAAGAGTGCAGGTACTAGACTGGCCTGCCTGCAGTCCAGACCTGTCTCCCATTGAAAATGTATGGAGCATTATGAAGAATTCCACCTCCAAAGCTTCAACAATTAGTGTCCTCAGTTCACAAACACTTACTGAGTGTTGATAAAGGAAAAGTGATGGAACACAGTGGAAACATGAGCCTGAACAAGCTTTTTAGATACGTGTTGCAGACATCAAATTCAAAATTAGGGAACATTTACAAAAAAATCAATAAAGTTTATCAGTTTGAAGAATAAATATCACTTCTTTGTCGTGTATTCAGTTGAATTTAGGTTAAACAGGATTTGCTCACAGACGAGCAGCTTTAGTCAAGTATTCAAACACTTATCGTCATCCTTTGACGTATCTAATGGTTGATAAAGCAATCAGTGTTCACAGTATCTGTTTGCATGTTTGATTTCTTGTTTAATGAGTTCAATGATTCATTTCCATTCAGAAACTTTTTGAAATATTTCCCCCTGATTTAAAAAAATACGAGACATGTTTTGGTCATGAGAGGCTGATTTTATTGATCCTCAGGTCATCAGAGTGTACAAGAAAAATAAATACTGATCCCATGAACATGAAACAATATCCCAGCGTGACGGCTAACACACGGAGGACTTTCTCTTTTTTACAATATAGAGCGGCTGGCCGGGTCAGAGGGAAGTAAACGGCTGCAGACGAAGAGGAAGAGGAAGAGGAGGAGTTAATCTTTCTTCTGAGGGAACGCTGCTTTCACCAGCTCGTACACCACGTATCCAGTGCCTGAAAGAGAGCGAGCAGGGTCGGATTAAAACCTCATGATGAAGTGATGAAGTTTTGGATGATTTGTTCTGAAGTTGGTTTTCTTACCCAGGACAGTGAGGACCATCGTTGTTCTGTACAGCACAGCGTCCAAAGTGCCTCCTTTTAAGTGAACTGGCATCCCGTTATCCTCCTGCAGGGCAGACACACATGACGAGGATCTTAAGACAGGACGGTGAAACCTCAAAATCCTAGACTACATTCCAAAACCTGACAGCTACCAGCAGCTGTGCAGATCGGATACAAGACACAACAATATGTGCAGTTTGCTGGAAGTGAAGCAGAATATGGGAGGACTGAATGTGGGGTTCCACAAGGTTCACTTCTGGGGCCCAAACTTTTTTCATTTTGTCCATCAATGATATTTGTGAAGTCTGAAACTTAATACAGTTTTTTAAATTTGCAGATTGTCTCCTAAACTTATTTTGTTTAGGAGACAATTTGAAAAGCATTATCTGAATTTTCTGAAAATGAAACGGTCAAGCTTAAATCATAGTTTGATGGAAATAAGTTTAAACTAAAGTACAACAAAGTTCATTGTTTTTGCAAATGAAAGGAAGGACGTTTCAGTAGCTTTTAATGGAGTTAACACTGAACAGGTATCTGAGTTTAGATTTTTGGGAGTTACAATGGATTAAAAAAAAAGAGTTGGAAACATCACGTATGTTTAAAAAAAACGTATCTTTATTTCAAACAAAGCCAAAAACGTCTTTGATTGTTGTACCATGTGCTACCATAATTTATTCAGACATGATTAGTTATGTTTAGAGTTAAAAAGAGAACATTATCAGAATGTACCACTTATGTACTTATTTTTTTTTGTTTACTTCAGAAAATGTAAATCACAGGAGATTTGATTACAAGCATCGATTTGCTCTGCCAACCTTAAAACGAAGCTGTATTTCTGTTATTGGTGCAAAACTTTGGATTTCTCAGCAGGATGACTCAACGGGTTGGAGGGATATGTTTCAGGTTAACAAAAAATCACACACAAACTAGAGGATAGAAACTTGAAATTTAATTTAATGTATTATTTTTGTGCTCCCAGCTTGTCAGTTTTGTTATCTGAGTTTTTCTTACGGGCAGTAAGAGCTGAGTCCGTCTTAAAGTTTTGTGCTCAAAGTCAAAAATAAGAATTTTATTCCATCAGCTGCTCTTTTAGAATAAGTTTGTGTATTAATTAAAGTTGTATTGTTGGGACAACATGAATGGGACAAAAAAATAAGACTAATCTAAAATATCCAGACAAAAAAAAAAACAACGCAGCGTCTCTGCAGAGAACAGACAGCATCAAATTTAGACTGGGTGACATTTCCTTTAGCACACATCAGTTCAGTCCGACACGAACACATGAACACAACTCTGTGCCTCAAATATGTGCTGGAATGACCAATGTGGATCAATCTGGGCTCATTTTTCAAGACGTCCGACGACTGAAAGGTAAAAAACATGTAAATGATCCCAAACACTACAAATTTTCAATCTATAACTCAAGATTTGAAAGGATCAAACAAGCCAAGGCTAAAAGGAAATGTTGCATTCTGGATTTTAAAGTTTGTTGTTTTTGAGTTGAGATCATATTAACCTTTTGGAAATGTGCATCTTTGTGAGTTTTGTGCTTTTTTTTCCCCTCCTAACTTCAGGTTCAGCAGAATAACAGACGTATCTGTGATTCTGTGGCGTCTACAGCTCCTCATGCAGGCTGGATTCAATCATTACAGGTTATTAAAAACATATCCCAGCAGTCACAGCAGTGTTAGGACAAACTGGTCGGCTTTGTTTAGTCTGAATGGTTTATAAAGTTCTCCGTTTTAACACCTGCAGTGAGAACTTTCTGCAGCGTTAGCAGTGAAACTTATCGACCTTGAAAATGTTGATAAAAACTGATTTTAAAGGCGTGCAGGTTATAGATTTAGAAGGAAATACTGCTTTCAGGTGTTTAAATGATTCAAATTCTGTACTTTGATGCTGCGATCAACATTTTTTTTTTTGTTCCTGAAGCAGAAATTTCTGCAGATAAAGCTCAAAGTGTTTCACTGAAGGTCAGACACAGAGTTCAACATGCAGAATTAATGAGCACTCCACTCAGTTAGAGCTCGTCCACATACGGGACACTTATCTGTGGAGGTAAAAGGACTGAGGTTTCAGGGCTTCATGAGGAGAACCAGCGCTGAAGAAACGAAACACGAGTCATTCTGCACGTCTGATAAACAATCTGTGACTCCTCGATTTTACTCCTCTGCTAACATGAAGTTCAACAAACTAACAGTAACACATTAAAAATCTGCTGAGAAGAGCTTCAAGCTGCATTTCCATCACAAGGTCCTTGGAGGAGCTCTGAGGTTTCAACAGCAAAGAGTCTTAATAAGGTGTCAGGATCTTCATTTGAAGCTACAAAAAGCTCCTTTCTCCCAGGGTACTTCTCTCCCAAAGTGCAGACGTTTTCAGGGTGGCATCGTCACAAATCTAATTCCTGAAATACTCACAGAATTTAGAAGCTCGGCTGTGTGGAAAGTAGCGTAGAGACAGGAAATATCAATTTGGGGATTCAAAATGAGAGGCTAAGCGAAAAAAAGGGTTCTGCATGTGAGCATCAAAACAGGATTAAGGATGTAACATCTTCAATCTGGAGTCAAACAGGTGTGACATTTCGTAGTTTTGCAGATTTACCCAATTCTTCTTTGGACTTCACGTCACGACATCAGTGGGCTGGAGGAACTATTCAGTACCCTGAATAGAAGTTCCTGGTACTGATACTTGTGACGGAAATGCAGCTCTCAGGTTATTTTCCAGCACCTTATTTTTAGGTCAGGGTATGTAGAATATCGTCTCATATAGTAAGTATAAGTGATTAAATGTCTAAGCACTTCAACATCATTTTACCTGAAACAGTTTCTGTTTCTGAGGGACTTTGTTGTCAACCTGACGGCGGGCCGAGCTGGTGATGGTCCGCCGCGCCACCTGCTGGAGCGCCTGAAAACAGCAAAGGAAGCCAAAGTCACCACTCCTGAATTCATAAAAGGGGTGTATTTAACCTTAATACACTAACTGAGGTGTAGAATGACTCTAAAACAGAGTAAAAGCACTCAGAGATTATAGACAACTCGTTGCACAGGAGCTAAGCTAATGCTAACTCAGCATCTCATCGTTACCTGGCTGTGACCCCGAGCTAACATTTCTTCCTAAATACATATCTTGCCTTTCTCACTGATTAACCGAACACATATCTACCTTATTACTTCAAAGACGAGTCTAGAAAATAGGCAGAAGCTTTAAAAGAAGAAGAAACTTACAAATAAATGTCTGTTCATCCTGATTCTGCGTTAGCTTCAGCCTCTGTCACACAAGGACACCGGAAAACTAGACTTCCGCTTTCGTCTTCTTCTTCTGGTATGAAAAGCTGACGTAGTGACGCAGCGCGCTCTGCTGCCCCCATAACGTTCAACGTGTATAACAAACACGTATCCAGTTACAAGATATAGTCCTCATACAACACCTTAAACTAACTGCTTTATCCACATTTTTATCACTTTTATTTCAGAGTTTCTCCAAATGTAATTTGTCTCCTAGAATTATTAAAATAAGGCGTAAATTCTCTGATAAACACATCTGATAACACACACACACACACCAGCCCTGTGAGTGACTGGAGACCAGTCCAGGGTGAACCCCGCCTGTCGCCCTAAGACAGCTGGGAGAGGCTCCAGACACCCGTGACCCTGAACGGGATAGGCGGTACAGAAGATGAGTTAATGAAGGTAAACACAAAAAGAAAAATTAACAATAAAAAGTCCCTGCAAACCGAAAAAGAAAGCGCAAACACAAAAAACACAAATAAACAAACAAGAAAAATGCATGAACAATAAAGAAAACAAAGACATAAGAGAAAATGAAAAGGGGGGGGGGGACAAAAAGAGAGCACAAAAACATTAAGGAAAATGGAAATGCAAAGAAAAAACACATAACCGTAAAAGAAAATGCAAAAACTAAAAACAAAAGAGAAAAAAAAACAACAACAAAACTGGGAAAAAGACAACGCAATAACAAAATGTAAACAAAAAAATAAAAGTAAAGCAAAAACAACAAAAACAAAAGAGAAAATAAGAAAGGAAATGCAAAAACAAAACAATAAATAAATACAAAAAACACCAAGACAAAATGAAAATGCAAAAAAAGAAGGAAAAAAAAGAAAAAATTTAGATATTGTAAAAAATGAAACAAAAAAATGCAAATGAAAAAGGAACTCGAAAAAGAAAAGAAAAAAATCGAAGAAAAAAAAGAAGTCAAGAAAGAAAAAGTAAAAAAAGTACCTGATGGGGTCGAATAGTTGCTGATTGGCTGAAGGATGAGGGTACCTGTCACTGTGAAGCTCTGACAGGTATGTTCATTCACATGAGCATCGACCCCTGTCAGAGCAGATTCCCAAATATTCTGTTTCCTCTTTTGTATTTGTGTTTTATTATTTTATTTCACTTAAAACATTTTCATGAGTCAAGTCCACTTCTGTGCAGCAGGTTTAAGTTTATTGAGCTGTTGCTATGGTGATTTAGCTGAACCTGCTAGGAGGAAAAGAACAAGCCTGACTGACGTCAGGTTCATCCTGAAATTCCCCAGCTAACCGCGTTAGCCAGGTACCAGGAACCAGTGCTTCACAGATCAGCAGTAAACAGCACAGCTTGTTGAAATGTCTTCAAACACGTTTTGAACACAGAACAGTTAACATGCTTTTATTTCACAGAGTTTAAAGTGGTGAACTCGCAGCTCTCAGAGCTGCCGTCAGTGGCATGATGTGTGAGCAGACAGCTGTTAAGCATTAGATCAGATCCAAGCAGTGCGTTTGTACATTTGGTCAAACTGTTACTATTTAATCATGCTGTGCTGTTTGTCTCATGTTATTTCCTGGTGAACGACAATGAATGAAACAGCAGCACTGTGTTAATTTCTGTGTTAGATTCAAACACGCTTGCATGGACAGAAAGCTTTAGACCCAAAGACCCTGAGCTCTGACGTGCAACTTCTGGCTTTCCACTCAGTGACTCTTAAAACCCTGAAATAAATAAATAAAAAAATAAAAATAAAGCTTTAACATCACAGCCCCCCCACTCCCAAATATTTTGTGTTATTTACAAAGAGCTACGTCCCAGTAGAAGCATTTTTTTAGTTTAAAAGATGGCGAAAACGAGGCACAAAGACGAGCCGGCAGCTCGGTGATCACATGACATCTCTGCTTCCCAGCATGCAGCTCGGCAACGCTCCAGCTCACCTGCAACGAGTTCCGATTTCCTTTTTCCTTTATAAAATCTCCTTTTTCAGGTCAGACTTGAACTTTTTTGATTTGAAGGCAGTGGTTTTTCTTAAGAGGTTGGCTGAGGCTGCAAGTTTTGGCTTCTTTCTGATCCCTTTGGCAAATAATCAGCCACGGCCAAACCTTTAAACTGTGATGGGCTCTCTGGGAGACGGACGATCTACGTGTCACACGTGTTTGTCACTGTGTTCGCTGTGGAGGTGAGCCGGAACGCAGCCGGAACGCAGCCGGAACGCAGCCGGAACGCAGCCGGAACGCAGCCGGAACGCAGCCGGAACGCAGCCGGCGTCTCAGTTAGAAATGTCAGCGCTGTTGTTGCGATTGCCACATTTGTGGTGGACGACGAGCAGCACGACGCCCAGGAAGAAGCAGACCGAGCCCACGGTGATGTAGGCGATGCCCAGGAACGGGTTCTTCCCTCCCATCCAGGAGATGGTGCTCAGGATCATCCGCTTCCTGCCCTCGAAGCTGCGGACGGGATAATCTGGGTGGAGCTGGTGAAGGATGGAAACTAGCTTACTGACCGATACATCTTTGAGAAAACATGTTTAATGCAAAGTTATGTCTTTGTTTTAAAGCCTTGAGTGAAATTTCTTTTCTGCAACATTGGATTCTGGGAGATTTCGAAGCTTTTCCAGGACATGTGAGGTGAACTCGTGCATCACAAAAGACCATAATATCATGAAAAGTTCAGCGTTTTCCTGAACAAATTCTCGACTCATGACCTGGAAATGAAAACTTTTCAAGCCTTTTTCTATTCTAACATGGATAAAAATGAGTCTCCACAGTGATTTCATCTATGATTTGATTTTTCCGAAGCACGTGGCCATCATCTCGTAAATCAAACCTCTAAAACAGTTTCAGGAGCATCACGCTGTCAGTTAAGGATACTGTAGACGACCTCCAGAGTGTAGTTTCCTTGGGGCAGAGTTGGAACCATCCTGGAGTCCTTGATGGTGCGGTAGAGTTTGCGGAAAGTCGGCAGGGCGGCCGTTCTCATCCACACGATAAAGTCCTCGTTAATGAAGCCGTTGTTGGAGGCGTTTTTGTCCAGCTCGTACACGGGTTTACGCCAGTTCACCGGCTTTGTTGTCCCTGAGAAAGAATTTTAAAAGAAAGACTCTTCTCATCAACTTTCAGATGTCGGACACGACCCGACGACCCGAAGCTTCTCACTGGGTTTTAAACTGATCAGACTTTTAGAGATGGAGAAGATGCTCTTTTTATTATTATCTGTGAGAATCAAACAGATCGCAGTGCTTGCAGGCTGAAGGCCTCACCTCTCGCCCTTTAAAAATAAGACATGGTGTACCTCAGGGTTCTGTCCTGGGACCATTGCTGTTTACCATTTATACTAATAATACCAGGCACAATGTTCCAAATGTAAACTTTCACTTCTATGCAGACGATGGTGTTGTTTACAAGACAAAATACTGTTCAAGTCACTTTTAGGGATTCAAAACTGTTCTTAAATCCTGAAAAAAAAAACGTATGATGTTTATGTTGCTGCACCTTTTTTCACCCCTGATTGAAAATGGTGACATATTTTATAAGTGCATGCATCTTCACATCTTCTCTGGACAAAATCACTGACATGTCCTCATTTATCATCGTTTTCTGTTGTTTGTCTGTTTTTGTGTTTTGTGACTTTTAAATCATCGTCTTCAGGAATCCCTGACGGACCGGGCTGTGAGTTTCACGTCCTGATGCAGCAGTAAACCTCACTTCCTGTCCAACATTTAGCTAATTCGAGGATGAAACTGCTGCTGATACCTTGGAAAACAGCGGTGAGGTTTGCATTGTCTCCTCCAGGGTTCTTAAACTTCACATACTTGTCGGTAAACCAGGCGATGCCCGTGTTGGCCAGAGGAATCTGGACCTTCGTGCCGTTCGGATCGTTGAAGAAAAGCTCCAGTGTGTCTGAGGAGTATGAAAGACGAGATAAGAGGTGAGAGATCGTTTTGAATCATACTGATTATCGCTCTTTGGAGCAGGACGCTGGCTCACCATTGAACATGCTGTTGGCGATGGCTCCACACGGAGCGATCGGTTTGCTGTTGTGCGTAGCGTACGGCTCACACTCCTTACTGGGTTTCTATAAACGATGGAGAAGAGAAGGAGTTAAAGTCTTTGTTCAGTCTGCACCTCAGATCTGTTGGCTTTTATGAAGTGGACTGACTGCAGACATCAAGAAACAAATGAAAGGCAAATTTTAGCAGATGGAATTAAGCCTCATTTGAGTTGATTTGCATCAGAGCCTCACATACGTTTTCATCGGCTGTGTGATTGGAGGCTAGTTTTACCAGCAGGGATTCCATGTCTCCGTGCAGCTGGCTGTCATCTCTGGATTTCACGTAGCGGCGGTGGTTTTGGTAGAAGTTGGAGAGGCCGTAATACATGTAGACGTTTCCCTGTTGATGAGAATAAATAAAAAAATATCACATTTCCACCTCCTTGAGTTTAAAGTTTGTGTGAAACATCATTTCCCTCACCTCATAAGGCTGCTCCAGGTAGAAGGGGATGGTGCAGGTGCAAGGCCTGGTGCTGTTCCAGGTGTAGCTCAGTGAGCAGTTGAAGCAGGGGCTGGACGCGTCGACTCCGGTGTAATCGATCTGTGAGCAGGAATTAACAGATGTTAACAGAGTCTCTAAAGGTTTTTACAAGTCAAATCTAAGACTATCATGAATACAATTTCAGACCCATTTCACATCCATACTGGCAAAAAAAAATTACAGTGTCCTCAAAAACTAAAACATTTAAAAGTGAGACTGATAATAATGTATTTTTAAATGCCTTTTTAAGACTTTTCAAAATTGTACTTGAGACATTTTATGAAATTTTACAAAATTTTTTGATGTTTTAAGGCCTTAAAATTAAATTAATGGGTTTTAGACATTTTAAGACCCCATAGATACCCTGTGTAATGTGCTTCATACATGACAGAAAAAAGACAGAATACAGTATAAAAAAAGACGAGTACAATTGTATATGTACATTGTTTAAATCACTGATGCCGATGGCTGATGAACACCATATAAATAATATGTCATGTCTTGGAGTTAAAAAAGTGTATATTTCATAAAGTTAATAAGTTAATTAAAAAAAGTATAAATAGGTTAATTTCATGCTGTTAAAATCATAGACTGTATAATTAATGGACGTAGTCTCCGCGACGTCACCCATCTGTTCCTGAAACGGACTTTTGAAGCCAAACGGTTGGCGCGGCCATATTGGAAATGAGGCGTGCTGTGGGTCTCCACAGTAACAACCATAGGACGCTCCACAGTCACGTGATCTGAGCTGTGCCTCTGACTGGACGAACTGGCGAGCTTGCTCTTGTGGACACTGCTGAATTAGAAAAAATTCACCCCCCGTACATTGCGTGCCGTTAGTGAAATTAGCGATTCAGACAGGAGACATTCTTTGTACCAGGCTGTAAATAGGCTTATTTTGGCCGTGAAAACGGCTTTTTTTGGCTTGGTGTGTACGTGACTTCCGGTACTTCCGGAGCCAGCCTCAAGCGGACACTCGAGGAACAGCAGACTTTAGCGCTTCCGCATTGCCTCATATTTTCAGACCGGAGGTTGCCGCTTGGTTAAAATGTTTCAGTAAAATCATCAGAGTAACACATCTTCATCTGTAAGGATCGTTAGATTTCCGTTTCCATGCAGTGTGAGTGCTCTGTCTGTCAATAGAAGATCTTTGACGTAACGTCTCAGTAAAAGTTCAGCTAAGTTCTCAATGAAAGAAAAGTCTGAGAACGACTCATAAATACGTTGAATGTGCTTTAAAAACGTTTGAACCTTGGGGAAAGATTCATCTTTGTAAGTATTTGTGTTCAGAAACATAAGTTATAAGTTATCAGTCATAAGTTATCAGTTTATTTTAAAAGTCAGTGTTGCCAGGCGACCGTTGGTGCCGCTATCGGCGTTGTGTTAGCATAAGCTAGCTACCTGTATTTGCTCAATGGCGCGCTGTGCCCAGTGTGACGTGTTTCTCTGAATCTTTCAGTTACAAAAAGAAAAACGTTGTATTTTACTACAAAAGACCTCCATAAAGCAAGAAAAGTACGCCTTGTGTACGGAGTTTCTTCATTTGTTCGCTGGCTGTCTAACTTCACACAGTAACGTGTCGTGAGGGCAGCACAACAATAATAAAATACAATATAAAAAAGTCCAAATAAATCATCCTAAATGTATTCCAAATGATCTTTGCCCTATAAAATAGAAACATAACTAAATATCCAGTTATGACTGATTACTTTTGCTGTACAAAGTACTTACTGCCAATTTTGTTTGACAGAATCAATACTTAGAAATCATGTTTGTCATATACAACGGAGGATTAGGGCCAAGTAAAAAATAAATCAATAAAAATTAAATAAATAAATTTAACTTTTTTCTCATTTATTTATTTATGTATTTATTTATTTAACTTCGCCCTATTTTTTCGTCGTAGTCAAACAACAATAAGCCACTCAAATACCATAAATCATAATAATTTCTCTTTGACTCTCGCGGTGGAAAAAAAAAAAAACAAAAACTAAATATGCTCTATCACAAATAAATCTGGGTTAAATTTGGGTTCATTTTCAGGCACATGTTAGCCGATGTTACCCGTGGCTCTTAAAGTATAAGAAAGTATTGCAGGTTGTTGTGACTCAGCCTTTAAAAGCTGTTTTAAAGCGTGTTAATTAAAAAATGAACATTTTTTAAATGGAGTTTGGTGTGAAGTGTCTGAACGCTAATTCTGCAGGGACTTTAATGTCATGTTGTGTTTTTATGACGATCCACATGCATCGACTCTTTCATCCAGGTGTCACTTTGACCCCCCCTAAATCTCACCTCGAACTCCTTGATGTTGTTGGATGTCACATACAGGCCGATGCCGATGGGGATGAAGATGAGTCCGATGATGAAGAAGGCAGGGAGCACGGTGCCAGCGGTGAGGATGGGCTGCCAGGCGGGGAGTCTCTGCTGCTTGAAGGCGGTGTTTTCGGGCTTCTTGCTCCGCAGGGAGCCGCCTCCAGGCCCGGACACGGTGATATGTCCATCCTCGTCTTTGGCGTTGTAACTGGACGACATCATGATGCTGAGCGATGAATCAAAGCTGGTGCTAACGCTAGCGACTGTTAGCTCCTCACTGACAGCGGCCCGTGAACGCCCCTGATTTAAAGATCCCACAGCGTACTGACAGAACACAAAAAAAAAAAAAATCAGCTACCTTTAAGTCTCCTTCATTTTGATTCTATTGGTCGTCATTTTGATCCACTAATCTAAAGCCAAACGCCTGGCTTGGTGCTAGTAACAGCTGCGTCCACAGGAAGTTTACAAACAAGGTAAGTGCTGTGAACGCAACAAATCGTGACGTCATTAAATTAATAAACTTGCTGCTGCTGCTGCTGCTGCATTCAGGCACCAACAGAAATTCCGGAAATTTGAATTGCACAAACTACGTTCACTGTTCCACCAATAGAGAATACAGATGATGTGTAATTATTCTTTAATTAATGTTAACTTTTTCAGCTCTTACTTTTGAATTAACATTGAGTTATGACATAAAGTTTTAAAGTTCATTATAAAGATAAAACTTCAGCTTTTTTACAGATCTTCCTCGACCTTCTTTTAATCGCGTTGATGGATTAATTCACTAATAATCTGACATTTTATTATTCATATTACCTTTTATCACCAGGAATAATAACATACTATTCCATGAGTTCAGTTTAGTTGTTACACTTGTTACATAACTAGTATTTCATGTCTGGACTCGAGTTAGAAAAATTACGTGAAGCCCCTGAATGCATCAGTATAAAAACGAACGCATAAAACACAAAAACACCGGAAATGTTAAATAAATGAAGGAAGATGAGCAGGATATATTAATGTTTATTGGAAAATATCACATCAGTGTTTGATTATGGTGTCATTCTTTATTTTAATCAGACAAAGTAGCTGCTGCAAGAACAAAAACAAAGATTAGCTCATTATTTATGCAGCGCGTCCTCCCTTCCTTCATTAAGAAGAGACCTTTACTGGTGTGGTTTTGGTAAAGTGTGTGATAGTCAGAGGATTTAAACTGGTGCCACGTGTTTTAAACTTTGCAAAGGTGGAATATTCTTATTTCTTAAATATATTCAAACATTAAACTCCACCAAAAGCCACCAAGCTGCTGTCTGTGCATGTTTCCACCAAATAACATTCGTGTCACGTCAAAACCACTTGTACTCAGCGTGCTGTTCATTTAGGTTTTCTAGGCTTACTTTCCATACACTTCAAAATCACTTCAAAATCCAGTTAAAACCACATTTCCATGAACCAAAACTGACGATAAACAAAACTTTTTTCTCACAATTTCCGCGTCTTTCAAAAATAATTTCAAAACTTACTTTTCAGCTATAAGATCCCTAAAAATGAAGACTCACAAGTTAATGCGTGTCAGCTTCTCTCAAACTGCCTGAAGCGATCATAATAATCCTTTCCATAATCATCATAATGCTCCTTCAAGGAGCAGTACGATGGAGGATATGGGCCAAGATAAAAGGAAACAAGGAAATCTACGAGAAAAAGTAAAAAAATTACGACATTTAAGTAAAAAAAAAATCTAGAGTTGAATTCATGAATTTATTTAAATTATGTTTTTTTTTTTTTTAAACTATTCTGAAAGGTTGTTTAATAAGAACAGCTTTAATCTAATAAATTCATGACTCAAAACTCGTAATTTTTTTTTACTTTTATCTGCTAAA
Organism: Labroides dimidiatus; assembly: GCA_030710495.1. Lineage (NCBI taxonomy): Eukaryota > Metazoa > Chordata > Actinopteri > Labriformes > Labridae > Labroides > Labroides dimidiatus. Next base: position 3,439,829 of record CM061158.1, on the reverse strand, counting down.
TTTTTGACTTTATTCTCAAAAATTTATGACTTTAATGTCCTCAATTTTTTTTACTTTAATCCGTCTCATAAATTTATGCTTTTATTCCTGTTAATTTACCTTTTCTTTTTTTAAGCATGGCCCTCTGTTGTTGAACTGAAAGCTTGCTTATTGCCCTACAAAATCAGGTTTATTTTAGTAATAATTTTAACCCAAGTAGGTTTTGTGCTCATGTGAACTGGCAGCAAATTAAAACCACAAATCATCCTTTCACTTTATCAGATTTTGCATCAAATTCAATAAAAATAATAAAAAAAAACAGCTAAAAAACAAAACTGTCTGTTTCAAAGTTTCCGACCTGAACTTATCTTGTTTTGTTTTGTTTTTTTTAACCCATTAATATAATTCAATATTTCCCTCAGAGCAGAGAAAAATCAGGGGTAAAACAGCAAAGATGTGAATAAACCTGCACAATCATTAAACGTAAGATCTGAACTCCATCTAACAGACATGATTAACACTCTTTCCTCTGCATTTGTCCACTGCAGCTCGTCTGTATCATGAGAATAAGAAGGTCTGGAAGTTTCCTCTTCCTTCTTGCACCTTCAGGTTTCTTCTCCTGACATCAGAGAGCTCGGCTCATCGTCGGCTGCCTGCAAAGATGGCCTTGATCAGCAGACCTGCGGAGGAGAGTCACAGCAGGTATGTGTGCGCTTGAGGTTTCTTCTTTCCTTCAGAGACACAACTTGAGAAATCTGTCCACTAGAGGGCAGAAACCTCACAAACCTGTGGTTGATAAAGAACATTTAAAGTGATAATACATGAATAAAAACATTCAGCAGGTGCATGGAGGCTGAAAATGTTACAGGACTGTAGTGAGAGTTCATGTCTGTCTCCTTCTCCTGGTTTCCCAGAGGAAAAAAGACCGAACAAGAAGCTCAAGCTCAGATTTGATTTTAATAATCCTCCTCAGCCTCTGATGCTGTTCCCAGGACGAGTATTTGATCCACTTAAGTCTCCCTGCAGCAGCCTGGGGGGATCTGGGGCGGCTCGTTGTTACTGAGAGGAAACCCTGTGCTTGTTATGAGTCAGTGTTTTACACTCGCTTCATGTTTACCCTCCTGTTTTCCACTAACTTCTTCCTGTCTCAGTCACAGCTCTCCACGCTCTGCTCTGTCCTCTGTGGGCAGAATTCCTCCCTTTACTTCCTGAATCCTGAACATCTGTGTTTGTGTTTTGTTCTCCGGTCTCCTGTTTGCAAACACGAAAACCTGCACGGTTATTGATTTCTGCAGCGAGAAAAACCATGAGAGGATGCAGGATGCTGCTTTTGTGGAATTAATCAGATTTTTATGTGTGGAGGCTTGGAAATGGAATCAATTTCTTCCTCGTGCGAAGAAATCTTTGTGTATTTTCATTATGATCCATCAGGGGGAGCTAATGCTAAAACTGTGACCACAGAAATTTGACCGCCGGTACTTCGTTGGATGTATCTTTTTCCTTCTGTTTTGTTTGTCATAAATAAATATGCAGTTTTTTTTCTTATTTTGCGTAAGAAATAATTATTACGTGACAAATGTGGAAAGAGTATCCGCCATAATACCATACGCTGCTTCTGATTAAGAAGAGAGTTCATGATCGCTGCAGTTAACCATAGACTGTAAGAAAAAAATGGACGTCATCTCGCTCGGCTCAAACTGAGGTCGCCACAAAAACTGCTCCCCCTGGTGGTTGGCTGCAGTATAGGTCAAAAACTCTGCCTCTCTATTCATTCCAGATGGGATGTGGTCAAACTTTTAAAAAATTATTATACCTTAAAGAAACATTTCTCTCATCCGTATGCTGTGGTGATATTTATCTTTTATCTTTTTTCTGAAATGTTTCTTTTTCATTAGTTATTAGACATTGAAAACAGGGTTTTACGTCTCGTTTAACGATGATTGACAGCTGCTGTTCTTGTGTAGTTTTTTCGGTAATAATAAAATACATCAGGAAGGAGAGTTAAGAAGAGATTAGATGGTCTTAATTAAAAAAATAAATTATTTTTGTCACCCATTTCCACTCAGATTTTCCCAGAGTTCCTCGTCTACTGCGCAGACTCTGGCTGCACAATGGCAGCCAATAGCGGCTCCAGTTGCAAAATATCAAATATCGGCAAAAAAAAAAATCCGATATCATGCTTCCTACTTTACATTTAATTTAAGAGCTTGAAACATCTTCTGTTTTTACTTTGACATGGAAACAAAAGGATGAAGAAGACAATTACTCCTTTGTTAGGCAGCGATGAGGTTTCCTGAAGCTGCGTTCATCTCACACACACACGCACACACACACACACACACACACACACACACCATGAAGACACACAAATGATATGAAGCAATGATCGATTTTATTCAGAGATAAATAAGTTTTATTTTTGTGCCTGTCTCAGATGATGACATTTCATACTTTCACAAACGTTTCACAGTGCATCAGTGATCGGAAAGCTCCGGTGAAATAAACACATGCCATGAAAAATGTGGTAGATGAGAGCGAGAGTACAGCCGCTGCCCTAAAATCACAGAGACGATGTTAATGATCCGAATGCAAGAAAGACATGCAGAGATGGAAAAAAACAACAACAAAAAACTGGACCTTAAAAGTTAAAGAGAGCGCAGAGTTTGATCTGAACAGAGGAAATCGTAACGTGTTACACAAGACCACATCACACAGAGTCCCTGATGTGGGCTGTCGCAGGTTGAACTAAAAACTAACAGACGTTCAGGTTTTAACGTCAGGACGTTTAGCCCCTCAGCTTTTCCCTCCAGCTGCAGACATCGAACCACAAACCGTCGACTTTCTCAGCTCGATTTTCATCAACTGGCTCTCTGCCCGCGACTCTAACCGCGTCACCGTCGACACGCCCACAACCGCCTTGCTGCTCGGTTTCATACCTTTTGACACAGGGATCCGTGTGGCTGCGCTCCGAGCTGACTGCACATCCGCACCGGGCTGGAAAACAAACGACAGAACAACATGAGGCGAAGATTTGGTTTGCAGATCCTCCAAAACATGGAGCTGAAATGCAGTGAACTCTTTTACTGTAGCTGTGTTTAGCTAAGGATGTTATTCTGAAGCAGGGGGTGCACAGGAGGGAGGGGGGACACAGTAAGCATTTTGGTTAGCCGTGGGCTGCACATCAGGGATTATCAGACATTTCAATTACTCCAAAAACCTTGTTACAGGAACCTGCAGCAAGGCGGCAGGAAACGATCTGATGGTAGGAAACCTCAGGCGTGTGCAAAACTAACAAAACAAAACAAAACAAAAAACAGAACAGCGCCCAATATAAGAACCAATCAGCTGCTGTGCAATGACACATTCTGGGTCACATGGTGAAAAGTCATCAGCAAAATCATCTTCAACCTGATGCATCTTCCCCAAACACCTTCAGATTGAGATCTAAAAAGATTAAAAGAGACAAACTCAAATTCAAATCCTCCTGCAGCAGAATCAAAGCAGCAGTTTACCAGAAACCTCTGTTCCCTGTTAGGAAGAAGTGAAATTAACCCATTGATCCAACCACCAGGGGCTCTGTCCAGGGAGCAGCAACTCACTCAATGCGCAGCAAATGGACCCAAAACTGTCTGAAACTGTACGAAAAACTGGCTGCTAACTGGTCGTAAACTGGTCACAAACTGGCTGAAACTGTATGCAAAGTGGCTGCTCGATGGCCGCAGTCTAGTCGCAATCTAGCCAGTGACTGGCCTAATTGACTGAAACTGGTCACAAACTGGTCGCATACTGGCCACGAACTGGCCACAAAGTGGCTGCTAACTGGTTGCAAACTAAGTGCAAACTGGTCCCAAAATGGCAGAAAACTTGAGGCAAACTGGTCGCAAACTGGCCACAAACTGGTCCCAAACTGGCCACAAACTGGATTCAAACTGACAGCAAACTGGTCCCAAAATGGCAGAAAACTTGAGGCAAACTGGCCGCAAACTGGCCGCAAACTGGCCATCAAATGGTCGCAAACTGGCCACAAACTGGTCGCAAACTGGCCCCAAACTGGTCGCAAAATGTCTGCAAACTGGCCAAAAACTGGTTGCAAACTGGCCACAAACTGGCCATCAAATGGTCGCAAACTGGCCACAAACTGGCCATCAAATGGTCGCAAACTGGCCACAAACTGGCCATCAAATGGTCGCAAACTGGCCACAAACTGGTAGCAAACTGGCCACAAACTGGCCATCAAATGGTTGCAAACAGGCCACAAACTGGCCATCAAATGGTTGCAAACAGGCCACAAACTGGTCGCAAATTGGCCACAAACTGGTGTAAACTGGTTACAAACTGGCCATCAAACTGGTCGCAAACTGGCCACAAACTGGCCATCAAATGTTCGCAATCTGGCCACAAACTGGATTCAAACTGACAGCAAACTGGACACTTACTGGGATAAAATGGCTGCAAACTGGAACAAAACTGTCTGTAAACTTTAGTCTTCCTGCTGTGACATTCCCACAGGACTGAACCATCAATGATTGTTTACTTTTTTATTCTTGAAAGTTTCAGAAACAGTTGTGTACAATCCAAGTTTCCTGTCAAAATGAGTGAAATGTCCAATAACTCCCTGAATCAGGGCTGAACCTGAATGAGTTGTTGACCTGTTGGCCAGCAACTCAACGCTTACTGGATCCTCAGCAGACAACGGTCCTTATCCGATCTGGATTTACTATCAGGCCGGTTAAATATGAGACTTTATCCGTAAACTCATGAAGTCTGGGTGCAGAGGTGAAACGTGTGGTCTGCGTTAAGAGGAGTGAATTTGTCAGTCGGTAAATTGATGCTTCAGACCCTCACAGAGGTTTTTCTCTGGGATGCGGGCTCCATGACATGTCAGCTCATTCCAGGTTAGTTCATACCAGTGAGACCATGTTTATGAAGTTATACCTGGAGAGAGTGCTATCTACGGAGCACACGGCTCCTGATTTCATTTTGAAACATTTCAGAAGCAACTGCAACGTAAAAGATTAGACACCGGTTCAGATATTTGTTTGTGGATGAAACCATGAATGCTGAAAGGAAAGATTAATCACGCTAACTTACCACTGACTGTGTCGGCCTGGACGGCGCCGAGGTGACGGGTGTGATTGTGATGCTGCTCGTCATTTTGTTCGTGGTCGTCTTCCCGATAGAGGATTGTCGTGGGGAGCGGAGAACCGTTCCCGTGCTGCTCTCTGAGTTCAGTCCGAGCGTCAGGACCGGACTGCTGCTGCCCTCAGATGGCCTCTTGTACTGGGAGCCCAGGTGGATGTGGATCTTGTTGTCCTCCGTTGTGATGATGTTGCTCTTCCCGTTGTACTTCCTGTACGGCGCCGGCCCCGGCTGCTTCTCTGGGGTCATTTTGATGACCGTGCGGCTTGCGGTGATGTTGTGGGGCTCAAGTGAGGCGCAGACTTCAGCCACAGGCGTGGTGCTGACCGTGATGATGGAAACAGGCGACTTGGGGCCGTCAGAGCCGTTGGTCTTGTCTGGACTCTTGGCTCTGGAGATGGTGGTTATTGTGACCGGAGATTTGGCTCGATTAAGACCTCCTGTCGTGTCGCAGGTTTTGCTCTTTGAGGCCACGGTTGTGGGCTTGGGGACGATTGTGATGCGAGGTTTCTGGAGGCCGAGAGTCGGGATGATGGTGGTGCTGGAGAAGAAGTCCTCTGCTCGAGGGCTGGTGATCTCCAGCGTGGCGGTGCTGTTTTCATGATCTGGAGTCACGCGGATGCGCAGAGGTTGACCCGGCTTTTGAGGCATGTTCATGTCTGGTTGAGGGAGCAAGGATGCCCCACTTGACCTCTCAGGAGTGTTCTGACTGGGCAAGGAAACCTCCTTCTTTCTCATCCAGGGGATCCAGGACTTTCCCACCCCAAGCTCGGCTGACGCCGGAGGGAATCTTTCCAGAACCGTCGGCTTCTTCAGCTCCTGCTGTCTGAGGTTGCTCATTAAGTGGTTTTCCTCCAGGACTGATTTCTGGATGAATCCTGCAGCGGTCTCGTCCTCAGCGCTCTCAGGGGTCATCATGTCTGTCTGCACGGCAGTGGAGGTCACGGGGACGTTCACCATCCTGCTGCCGCTCGTGCTCGGCCTCACGGCTCGGCTGTACCGCTTCGAAGCCTCCAGCTCCATCGTGAGGTTGACAACTTCCTGACTCATGCTCTTCTTCTTCTCTTCCTCCTCCATGAACCTCTGCTGAAGGATTGAATAGTCCACCTGCAGCTGGGCAAGCTGGTCCTCTTTGTTCATCAGCTCGTGGATTTTCTCCTTCAGCGCCTGAACGTCCACCTGCAGCTCTCTGCTTTTGGTCTCCTCCATCTTGCAGCGGATCCTCAGCTCCGCCTCCGGGCTCATGACTTCTCCTTTCTCGATGGCTTTGTTTCTTGCGATCTGACTCTTCATCTCTTCCAGGAGCTTGGAGAGGGAGTTGGCTTTGTCCTGCTCTGTTCTGAACCTCTTCTCCAGTAGGTCGTACTCGTCCTCGGTTTTCATCAGATCCCCTTCGACCACCTCGAGGTGTTTGAGTCTGTTCTTGAGTCGCTCGATTTCCAGCGTGAGCTCTTTCACTTTGTTGTCTTCGTCCGTGCTCTCCTTCTTCCACTTCCTTTGCGTTTCTCTGTCCGTCTCCTCGAGTCCTTCGATTCTCGTCTTCATTCCGCTCATCTTGGTGTTCAGCTCTTTGCACTTCTCCACCTCACATGCCAGTTTAGTCTGTAGCTCGTCCTTCTCCTGAGCGAGCGAACTCACTCTGATCTCCATTTCTGATTTGAATTTGAGGAGCTTCTTGCTCTCTTCGATCAGCTTCTCCGTGACCTCCGTGACCTTCCCTTGCTCTGCTTTGAACATCTTACCTAAATCTTCACTTTTCTGCTCCTCCTGCTTCAGCCTCTCTGCCATGTTCTTCCTCTCGTCCACCAGGATCACCGTGAAAGACTTTAGCTTCATGAGATCGTCTTTCAGAACCAGCTCTGACTTTTCAAACTTGGACTCCGAGCCCTCCAGTTCCTTCAGACGTGTTTTCACCGTCTCCAGCTCTCCGGCGAGATCCTTCACCACGCGTTTCTCCTTCTCCAGGTTGGTGTGCAGCTGAGAGCACTCCGTTTTGCTCCGATTGAACGCCCCCTCCAGTTTCTCCAGCTCGATCATCCTCTTCTGCAGCTTGTCCACCTCCAGCCTCAGCTCCTTGCAGTGGTTCTCCTCGTCCTGCAGCTTCTTCTTCAGCTCCCTGCACTGCGTCTCTGTTTTGGTGATCTCCTCGTCCTTTCCCTCCATCTCCAGCACTCGTTTCCTGAGATTCTCCAGCTCCGTCATGAGCGATGAGTTCCCACACTCCCCTTTGCTGATCTTCTCCCTCAGCTCCTGAAGATCCTCCTCAGATTTATGCAGGATCCTGTTGCTCTCCTCCAGCTCTTCGATCTTCTGCGCGAGTCCAGCGAGCTTCAGCCTCAGCTGTCTGCTTTGGGACTCCTCGTTGGCCAGTTTCGCCGTCATCTCCTCGTGTTCTTGTGCAAACTTCGCCGCTTTGTGCTCCAGGTCGGCCTCCAGCTTCAGGATCTTCTGGTCGTCCTCCTTGACGCTGTTTGTGACCGCGGCTAAGCGTTGCTCCTTCTCCTGCAGCTTCTGGGTGAGGTCCTGGACCTTCTGGGTCTGCTGGTCGATCTGCTCGATGTGCAGCTGTCGCTCGTCCACCAACATCAGTGCAAAGGACTTCAGCTTCACCAGCTCGGCTCGGACCTTCTCCAGTCTCCTGCTGTGGTCTTTGTCCTTACGAGCCTGGTAAGCCTTCTCCTGCTCCAGCAGCCTTTTGAGTCTAAGAAACAGAAACAGAGAAAATACCAGAGTGTGAAGATCAAACGTACTTTTTCTCCCTTCGTCCATCCAGGATGAATGTCACATCTTAATCCCATTTCATAAAATCAAAGAGTTGTTTTTGTGCCGTACTGGTGTAAAAACTGATTTTTCAAATTGGATCACAGCGCTGGATTTGATGGTTTCCGTTCAAATCAATGTGTCAACTTACACCGGATCTGTTCTGTTGCGGATCAGCTGCTTGGCTGGTCCGACAGGTTGCAGCTAATCCACAGCTATCCAATTTTTGCCGGATGCCGGAGCTGTGACGCTTCAATTTAGAATAGAGAAGATCGAGCGGGACAGGAAGTAGTGCTCGGAAACTACCTTAAAAGAGCCTGAGACTTTCAAAATAAAACAAACCGTGTCAAAACCAGATCGTATTTATCTTTACCAATGCACGAAAACAATGTTACAATGAGTGAAGACACGCCAGGAATCAACAGGTTTGAGGTTTAACAGCACAACATGAATAAAGTCTGTGAGTCTGTGACTCCAGCTGTCTGTCAGTCCTGCAGCTTGTCAGACTGAAGACGCAGCCGGTGTATTTAAGGCGTTACCGATTGCAGATCTGCTGTTTTGTTATGCTGTCTTATTTTGGGAGGATTTTAGCATTTTATTAGAAAGGACGTCAGAGGGGAATCAGAAAACATGGTTTAGGGCTGGTTGATGGTTTTCAAGGCTTCAAATATTCATTACTTTTTAAAAACATTAAAGTTCTCTGGCTGTAATACGGTCCTCCCACCACATGGTGGCTGTAGAGTAACCGGAAGCTGTTTGCTAACCACATTGAAACCATGGAAGGAATCAAACAAGTGCTGAATATTAGAGTTACAAAGGGGTCAAAAGTTTCTTGAAAATTTCAATGAAAACTTTTTGATTTTTTTTTTCTTATGAACTTGAATGAGGTTTTCAAAAATGATCTTGGTTGAAAAAAAAAAAAATTAATTAATTGAAAAAAAATTATTTACTCAAAAATTTAATAAAAAAAATTGCCAAAACTGCCCAAAATATCAGAAACAAAATGAGGTAGCAATATTTTTTGTGGTTTTTGTTAAAAGAGTTTATAAACATCCTAGTTCCAAAAAAATAGCCAGAATTCTCCGGCTATTTTTTTGATGGGCGAGGCTTTAAAGGGTTAAGTTTTGTAATGAAAATATGCAAAAAGATTAAGAAAAATAATAAATTATTTTCAAGAAAAATGAAAAAAAGCATACATATATACTAGAGATGTCTAAGGAATGAAATGCATGCACTTTTTTGTACGGAAAAATTTGAGATTAAACGGGTTAAAGTGCAATTATTTGGGGGAAAAAAAAACATGTTTTTTTTTTTCTTTTTTAAAATTTCTTTATGATTGCAATTATCTTTGCGTTTCATGACTTGCAGCCAGACACAAAAATGCATCCAGAGTTTCTGAGCTTTAATCTTCACAGAGCAGCCCTTCATGAAAAGTCTGATAAATTTATCTGAAGAGGAGCGTCAAGTTAGCCAAAGTTAAAGTTTTCACTGATCAACAGTTTCTTATTTCACTCCAGATTTATCATGTTTCAACCTGAGCAGAAGAGCCTCACTTTGCATCCATTTGTGGCCCCAATCATCATCAACCGTGCTGTTAGGAGTCTGCTTCTCCTTCTTCAGGACAGAATCAGAAGCAAATCCAGCTGTCAGATAACTTCCAGTCCAGACTCTTCACGGAGTTTTATCCTTTAACAAATGCATCGATGAAGCAACACTCAGAGCGTCTGCAGAGCTGCCAGCAAAGTTCCTGGAACTTGTCTGCGTTAATGTCCTGTTTGTAGATGTTTAACTAATCTCTGCGGGAGTCTGCAGCAGTTTCTCTTTCGTTCACCTCAGAGGCTCATGAGAGAGTTTCAGCTCAGCAGAAAAACACACGTTTCATGATGTGTGTCTTCTTTTCTCTGGACTTACCGAGGAGGCTGGATGCAGCGCAGGTCGATCCATGTCTGAGTGTGAGAGCCGAGCAGGAGCCAGAGAGCCGCTGAGAGTCTCACGAGGTCAGAGCGGGGAGGAAGGAGGGGCTCGGACTCGGTGGGGAATTAGCCGTCACATTCCAAACATGTCATCAGGGGACAATGAAAAAGGTGGATGTTGTGCTGAACAGGCTGCCCCTGCTGGGTGATGATGTCATCCAGTGCTCCTTATATGGTCGAAGGGGGCATGGCCTCATGTGGACTCTGATATCTCCTTCTCCTTCCACTCCTGCAGCCGGCGTTCCCATAGCGACACGGCAACAATGCACGGCGAGAGTTTTTGTTTTGGGGAGGACAATGATGGAGCCTTTCTCATTCTAATGCGCCTGCATCCTGCAGAAGGACCGACGTGGATCCAAACCCTTCATGGTGTGAGGGATCAGAGCTGAACTCAGCAGAGGAGGAGGTTTGTGGTTTGTGTCCAGAGGATCTTAAACCAGCCAAATATGATGCAGAAACTGCTCCAAACATGTTAAACACAGATATGATCAGGATTCAGCAGCCCTCTCTGTGCTGCATGGTTTGGACGTTTGCTCATTTGTTGTCCAGATGAAGTCAGCGTGTCTTCTGCTTCACAGATCAAAGCTCTGAGAGATCTTCGCTCTCTAAATATAAATATAAATATAAAGAGCTTCCTCTTCTTCTGACTGCCAGCCAACCAAACAGGATCAAATTAGGAACAAACAGCCACATGTTGCTGCAAACAACCAGTTTGGCCCAGATTCAGAAATATACGGTGTCCCTGAGAGCTCAAAGCACTGAAACTTATGAAAAAAACACACACAAAAAAAAAACCACAAGAAAATAAAGAAAAAACCTTCATTAATTTGACAACACGTGCGCAGCATTAAGAAAAACACACTGCAAAGACCACAGTGCAACACATTAGAAAAGCGCGCTGCAAAGACTACAACATATAACATTAGAAAAATGCGCTGCAAATAGACAGCAAAACATCAGGTGAAAAATGCGCTGCGAAGACCACAAAACAACACATAAGGAAAACGTGCTGCAAATAGACCGCAACACATCACATAGGAAAACACGCTTCAAATAGGCCGCAACACATCACATAGGAAAACACGCTTCAAATAGGCCGCAACACAACACATTACAGAAATGCGCTGCAAAAAGACTGTAACACAACAAATTAGAAAAACGCGCTGCAAATAGACCACAACACAAAAAAAAACGCGTTGCAAATAGGCCGCAACACAAAACATTACAGAAATGCGCTGCAAATGGACTGTAACACAACACATTAGAAAAACGCGCTGCAAAGACCACAACACAACACACCAGGGAAACGCGCTGCAAATAAGACTGCAACTCAACACATTCAAAAAACGCGCTGCAAATAGACCGCAACACATCAGGTGAAAAATGCGCTGCAAAGACCACAACACATAAGGAAAACGTGCTGCAAATAGACTGCAACACAACACATTAGGGAAACGCACTGCAAATAGACCGCAACACAACACATTAGAAAAACGCACTGCAAAGACCGCAACACATCACATTAGGGAAATGCGCTGTAAATAGACCACAACACATCAGGTGAAAAATGCGCTGCAAAGACCACAACACATAAGGAAAATGTGCTGCAAATAGACTGCAACACAACACATTAGAAAAACGCACTGCAAAGACCACAACACAACACATTAGGGAAACGCGCTGCAAATAGACCGAAACACATCACATTAGAAAAACGCTCTGCAAAGACCACAACACAACACATTAGGGAAATGCGCTGCAAATAGACTGCAACACAACACATTAGAAAAACGCGCTGCAAATAGACTGCAACCCAACAAAAGTGTTTCCAGGGGAAACTTCAAAGTGATGCACACATCTGGACAAGCTTGTTGGCTGAATCATGTGATCACAACGTTAAAATAACCATTTATTCTCCCTTTACGTACGAAAACGTAAACTTTGGTTTCAAACCATGTTACTGTCACTGTTCACATACTCCCATGCATCCTTTACGTTGGCATTGCTGTTAACCAATACATCCACCAGGGGGGGCCGAGTCAAAAGTTTATGACAACAACAAACTCAAAAACAAACATGGCGTCTGTGGAGGACGTATTGATAATGTACATCTTGCATAAAAGACAAAAGCAGAAGCAGAAGTTCCTCACCTACTCGCCAAGTTTTCTCTCTAGAGCTACGTATCGGGAGAATAAATGGACCTTTGGTTAGCAAAAGAAAGGATGTGTTAGAGCTTTGCAATGATTCTGAGCAGATAGAAATTATTTTTCATCAGCGTAGCAGCGTTACAGCGACACGTGTTTCTGGATGTTTTGACCTGATGAGAGTTTGAAGATGGAGGAGAAAAAAGAATCCAGGAGATTTCAAACTCTTCTCCTGCCGTCCCGCTCTGGTGCGAGAGCTGTGTTATGAAAACAGATCCTCTAATCGTCCAGAAGCATCTCTGTTTGGAGTGACATCACCCTGGACTCATTCATTCATGATATCACCTGCAGTGAATCTGCACGCTGACTGCAGCCGACAGGAATGTGTTATCAGAGCAGAGAGCAGGGAGGAGGGCAGGACCACACCGAAGACGGGACGGCTCGACTTAGATCTCATGTATAACCTCAGATCCAGAGAGGAGACGAGTTTAAGCTTAATTTAAGATCCGCAGCCAAGAAACCGTCACAGGAAATCGCTCAGGCTGAAACTTGTTCAGGTGCTTTTTTATCTCAGTTTTACTGAGAGCAAAGTCCAGGGTATCCGGTCTCCTGCAGCCTGCAGAGAGCATGAAGGGTTAAACTCCTCTGTGGCTCAGCGAGGTGCAGGTTGTGTTGTTTATCTGAAGACCTGACAAGGCTCCACTTATCACTCTGCCTGTCGGAGCAGTCATCCAAAACCTGGATGCTCTGGTTCTAATCTGATGATCCCGACCGAGTGCATCCACAAAACCACCTCTTTTCAAGACTTTGGGAATAAAAAGTGTGTTTTCAAAAAATCTGGAGCCCAGTTTGAAGTGGGACAAAACCGTCACTTTAAGCCTCATTTTTTACCATTTATAAAACCTTTCGTTATTTTTTCTCCTATGTTTCTTGTTTGCAGATTAAATATATCAGGCTTGTCGTGTCTGAGGGTAAGTTTGTGCTGAGCAGCAGTGCAGAAAGTTCAATGAAACTTGATGTTTAATGAAAACGACGACGCTTCAAAATCTGCAAAAAAATGAAACTTCAGGAGACTTTAGGAACTTGTTACAGTCATTTAATAAATATTTCAAAAAAAGCCTGAATTGTGGGCCCTCACCTCTCTCTCTCCTGCTCCAGCAGGTCGGTGAACTCGTCGCTCTTGTTCATGAAGTCGGTGTGTTTGCGTTTCTCGTTGTCCAGCTCCATCACGGTGCGGCGGTGACATTTCTCGGCCAGCAGCAGCTGCTCCAGCATCCGTCTGTACGTCTCCTTCTGTTTGTCCTCCAGACGGTCCAACTGAAGACAAACACGTCAACACTCGTTATCACACACACACACACACACACATCTGCCGGCACAGTATCCCCAACCATTCGCCACGGCATGGAAACAATGAGCGGAGAGTCTTTTCACTGCGAGCTGTGAGGTTTATTCACGCTCCCTGCAGCCTGCAGATTCCTCTGAGCATGAAAATCATATTTAACAGCACAACAAAAGGAGGGAGTTTAGGCCCTGATTTCACTCTCTGACAGCTGCTGTAAACGCCCCGCCAAAATAAAAGCCCAGTTAAGGTTGTTATGGTGCTTTAAAAAACCTAAAAGTGGTGAACAAACTCAAACATCGATGTATGTTCGTTCTTCACCTCAGCCATGGGTCTCTCGTAGACGTCCTCGGTGCTGTTGCTGCTGCGGGTCAGCAGAGCGTCTCTCTGCAGAGCCTGCAGAGGTCTGAGGGGGGCAGACGAGCCGTAGTGAGCCTCTAACATCTCTGGTTTGGTTCTGTCTGACTTCAGCAGACCGATGATGTCCTCTCTGGCCTGAGGACACAAAACAGAGTCTGTGAGGAAGGTAGGGCTCACTGTCAGACCCATTTATTCAACAACAACGTGAATAAAATTAACAACCTCAGCTAAAGTTAGCCTAATGTTAGCCTAGCGTTAGCTCCTAGCTGCGTTGTTCATCATTCCTCTTTGTTTGTTGGAGTTCATTGGTCTGTTTTTGTTCTTTGGTGATCGTCCATCATTGTTAGCTGTTGTCCAAATGACTCTAGTTAAGCTAACGTTAGCTTCTGGAGCTTAGCTTCATTAGCTTATCTGTAATAGCCCAGATAACAAAGGTTGACAAACGTTCTGCTGAATGATTCAGTGTAAATACTGTAGCTCCAAACTAACAGAGACACTCTTGGTAAAAATGGTAAAAAGGAGGTTAGATTTTTTTAGCCATAGGTCTCAGTAAACCTGATGCCTACTCAGAGTTTAAAGATCAGTCTTTGCAGAGTAAAAAATAACTGACATAAGACAATAAAACACAAAGAATCATGACTCTTAATCATTAAACTATCTCTGAATGTTTCTTCAATGAGTCTCAGCTGAGCAGCTTTCTCATCTGAATGTGATGCTGCACCCAAAACATGACCTCATCAACTCCTCCACACAGACAGAATATGACCTCATGTGTTTAATATGAGAGAGGCAGACTCACCAGCAGGGGGAGACATTTCCTTCATGCTGCTCTGCACAGTGATAGAAAACAACAGACTCCTCTTTCTAAAGAGTGGTATTAAGCTGTCAGTGCTAACATCTCTGAGCTTTTACTGCGTGTTTGTGTGTTTATGATAATAAGGGAACATATTGCTCCAAAACAAGCAAACAGGATGATTTAAATACCATATCAGTGCATTTTTGGCTTCCTGCATGTCCCTGCACCTCGTCACAGTTTGTGACTTTTGAAGGTGGAAGCTGTGAAAGCAGCTCAGAACAAAAGCAGCTCTCCCTGTGTGAGCTGTCGGCCCAGTCGCTAATGGAAAATATCTAACACACCCAAACAGATGGAAACAGAGGGTGAGGCTGCAGCATCCTGCGTCTCTGGAGACCGCTTCATAAACGTGTCTGCATCACAGAATCAGCTTTTTATTGAACTCAGACGCAGCAGCGAGGGGCGGCTTTACATTTTGCAATCGTCACTGAAAAGAGTCCTCAAAGTACCAACAAACATTAACTTCAAACTGCACATGGTTTACTTCTACGGAGGTATTTCTGTGCAATCAGTTCGAGTATGAATTTCTGACTCTGATTTTTTTTTTTCTGCATCAAAATCAGACTTTGAATTTTAAAATCCATAAGACTTCAAGCACTGGTTTTTGATTTTTTTTCAATGTTGAAATAAATTAAGCGTAAAAAAGATGATGTCTCAAAAATATTCAGTTTTAAAAAATTCAACATGCAAAAAAATTAACATCTCAAAAGATATTCAGTATGAAAAAATCAACATCTCAAAAATATTCAGTTTTAAAAAATTCAACATGCAAAAAAATTAACATCTCAAAAAATATTCAGTGTGAAAAAATCTACATCTCAAAAATATTCAGTTTTAAAAAATTCAACATGTAAAAAAAATTAACATCTCAAAAAATATTCAGTGTGAAAAAATCAACATCTCAAAAATATTCAGTTTTAAAAAATTCACCATGTAAAAAAAATTAACATCTCAAAAAATATTCAGTGTGAAAAAATTCACCATGTAAAAAAAATTAACATCTCAAAAATATTCAGTTTTAAAAAATTCACCATGTAAAAAAAATTATCATCTCAAAAAATATTCAGTGTGAAAAAATCAACATCTCAAAAATATTCAGTTTTAAAAAATTCACCATGTAAAAAAAATTAACACCTCAAAAAATATTCAGTGTGAAAAAATCAACATCTCAAATAAATTCAGTGCAAAAAAATTCATGAAAAAAAATTTCAGTGTAAATAAATAAAATCAATGTCTTAAGAAATCCATTTTCCAAAAAATTCAACCTCATAACATTCAGTGTAAAAAAATTCAGTGTCAACATCCGAGTAACTAATCAGTCAATTTTTGGAGACTGAACTTTTCAAGACATTGAATTTGTTGAACACTTTTTGATTGTTTTTTTTTTTGTTTGTTTTTTGAGATGTTGATTTTTTTTTAATGCTAAATATTTTTGCGATGCTGAATATTTTTACGTGTTGGTTTTTTAAAAACTGAACATTTTTATACATTTTTTTTTACGCTGAATTTATTTCAACACTGAACAAAAATCAAAGGCAGAAAAAAATCTGTATTAGAAATTTGGGTTTTTTTTAAAATTCCAAGTCTGATTATAATACACAAAAAAACCTCCATACTTCCATCATTTGAACCTGAACCAGGATCTTTGAAGGTTGTTCAGTGTAGATCAAAAACCTCAGCAGGTGTTTGTTTCATTCTTTCGACGTGCCCTCTAGTGGCCACATCAAGCATGACAACAACAAAAGAGGAAGTGAGATAATTGCTCTTGTGAGAATGAACCGGTACCTGAACTTCTCCCTCCATGACTCCCAGCAGCTGCAGCAGATCTTTCTTCGACAGATCCAGAGACGTCGTCTTCCTGCTCTCTGCGGCTTTCTTCGGTTTCTTCGTCGTTCCGGACGCCGGCGCCCTCCCGTCCTTCTCCTCCTGCTGGGGTTTCATCTTCCTCTTTGTGAGCTCTGGGGTGTTTTCCTCCTCCTCTTTGATGAAAGCTTTCGTGGGCTTGATGTGTCCGTCGTCTGGACCCTCCATGGTGCAGCTCCTGGATCGCATTTTTACCTGAGAGGAGAGACGAAATGGATTTAAGTCACCGGACGAGAGGCTGATGTTTCTGATTTCAAATCAACATTTTTATTCAGGAAATGATCAAAATATTTCCTTTCGTTGTGAAATCATACATCATTCCTTCACGTTTAACTTCGGTGCCATATTTCCAGTCATGTTGGTATTTGCGGTAGATGCTTCCTGAGCACAAATAATCCTTCCTCAATGATTGGAAAGCTGATATTGGTCCTGGGGGTTCAGGATGAGGGGGGTCCTCCTGACAGAGTTATAGCACACTAGATCTGAACTAGGCCAAAGTTCCCTGGGGCTGCAGGTCTGGATGAAAGCAGACCGTGACTCAGCCAGAGAGAATCCTGGCAGCTGAGCGGTAGCAACCACGTTACCTCGGTCTGTTATTAATAGTTGTTACAGGGAGGATGCCAAGATCTCCCACGCGTCAAACCACAGAGCTGTCTCTCTCTCTCTTTCTCTCTCTCTCTGACGGACAGCCAGGTGAGCTGGAAGGTAAGAGTCTCAGGCCAAGAGGAGCCTGAAGCAGAGGACGGAGGGTTTGGCTTTGGAGGATGGATTTTGTGAAGGGGATCTGGAGTCTATCGCGAATGTTTCATGTGCAGAGAGCTCTGGAACGTTTACGATGTGCACGATTTTCATGAGAGTCATCATTAAGATTCAAACAGTGTGTGTTTTCTGCACCCTTCAAACTCTGCTCTGGCTCCCCGTTTTCTTCTTAACACATTAAAAAGGTCACAAATGTGTTTCCTGTAAACGTGTCAAAGCCGTTAAAACATTCAGGATTTAACTTTGGAGCTCGGCCTCACAAACTGTGTCGAATTTCTGTGTTCAGGATTTTAAGGGCGGGTCGGAAATCATAGCCGCGTTACATCACTGAGCCGTCATTAGCATAACCCCGCCCCCTGCTAACATCCATGGTGGTCCACCGTAAGAAGAAGTTATCCGTCATAGCAACACCCACAGGCTTCTGAAGAAACAGTTCAATTGATAGCGTAACTGTATTTGGCTATGCTAGTTATCCATGTTGCTAAATGTCATAAATGGGAGGAGTCAGTTTCTGGCTCTGATGGCTCAGACAGATAGGGCTGGCTCCGTTCCATCAGGCTGCTAGCGCTAGCTTCCATTGTTACTGTGGGTAACGTCCTTGTACAGTACACAGAGGCGGCTCCTCTCTTGCTTGTGGGCGTGGCTAAGTGCCTCTAAATGACACGCCCCCAGCATTCCACAGCAAAGAGAAGTGCTTATTTTTCCATGTTTTTGAGACTTAATTTTATAAACTTAGCTATTTTTTTTAATCTTTCATATTTGGCTCAGTCAGGGGGCGGAGCTATAAGCAGACCTTGGTGTTTGAGGCCTCAATTAGATGTCTGCATTTTCTAGAGGATTGTTTTCTGGGAAACAAGAATTTTTGGACAAATTCCTTCCAGAAGATTTCCATCCCTCTTCTAGCTAGCGCAGCTAAAAATGTGACTCACTGAGCTGTAACACGTTAACATATCTCAGTTTTCTCTGAGAACCAGATCCCTGAATCGACGCATCGAGCTGTGAGTTTATGAGTCACTTTCACTTCACACATTTCCTCCTGACACGTGGGCATTTCTGGAGTCATTTGTTGATCCTGAGGTCAAACCTGTAACCTTCTTATAACTGGATGAGCTTTCTCACCGCTGAAACACCAACACGCTGCCTACATAGCAGCTCCAACCACTTATCCACTGGAGGTCTCGTGTGTCGACCACGGGCCACAGCTGTCCGGGCTTTAATCCAGACTGAGGCGTAAATCAGAGCGCCTCATCGCGTCTCCGTAAATATCTCTCCCCCGAGTAAGAGCAAACATACAATCTTCAGTTTATTTGCTGTGTTTATTTTTGGTTAGTTTACATTGGGTCCTTAAAGTGTGTACATGATAACCACTTTTAAAGGCGTCTTTCACTGCAGCGGCGGACGGAAACATGCAACACACACCCTCAGAAGACTCCAGATTAACAGAGCTTTAATTCAGAGTTAAACCTGCACTGAAACCAAACGCTGGTCACCAACACGGCCTGAAATATGTGGAAACAAGTGCACAGCACTCAGATCTGGCATCTTATCACAAACCATGCCCCGGCTGTTATTACAGCCTCCGCTTTTCTGGTCTCAGACGGACCTGCTGCAGGATTCGCTCCTGTTATTAAGCACATCCAGCCTTTACTTTGGCCTCAGAGTGAAACTAGATCAACTTTCCTCCTGAAGTTTTCACATTTCCAAAAAACAGTACCACTCTGAGTGTGTGTGTGTGTGTGTGTGTGTGTTTGGATGCAGAGGGGACTGTTTTGGTGACGCTGAAACCCTCAAAGTGGACTCTGTGGTCGGAGTTTCTGTCTGGATGATTCAGAGCTCCTCTGCTCTGGAGGTAAACTGTTTACACGGATCGGATCACACAACGGGGACTCGATACGGCACGGTGATGGCATGTGGAGACCCACTTCAATAAAGACACGCTGCTGGGACATTTGGCAACACAGATGAAGACATGTAAACAGAAACGCTCCCGTTTACAGAGCGACATTCAGAATTGACTCATTTTTCAGACGCAGGATGCAGGTCACCTTAAAAGGATCTGTTTATAAGAGACCAGGGTATTCTGCTTCCCTGCATTTTAAACGTGGATAAACAGTAAAAATTGCTGATATTTGATGATTTTTAATGATGTTTGATGATTTTTAAAACCTTTATTTATTCATACGTTGTAGAAATCCCTGAATCTGTTTGTAAACTGATAAAAACGCTCTGTTCTAGAAACAGAACCAGATCTTCACCACATGAAGAGGTCATCAGGTAAGGATCCCTGAGCTGGTTCATGACATGTTTGCCAGGTGGACCATGATGTTTGAGGAACAATGCCCATAGCCCCGCCCCTCCAACAGGCTTCCAGAGGGCTGGCCAATTGGAGTGAAGGGGGTTTGTGGAGCAGGGAGCCTTAATGAGGCAGTAGCACCTAAAATTAAAGTGATTGTAAGGACCTTCTAAGTCAACAACTTTAATGACATTATCAGCACCAATAGCTAAAGCCACGAGCTAAAGGCTAAAGGCTAAAACAAAAGCTAAACCACTGGATAAAGGCTAAAACACAAGCTAAACCATGTGCATAAGACTAAACCATGAGCTAAATCACAACTAAAGGCTAAACCATAAGCTAAACCATGAGCAAAAGACCAAAACACAGGCTAAAGGCTAAAACATGAGCTAAACCACGAGCTAAAGGCTATACCATGAGTTAAACCAAAAGCTAAACTAAACTATGAGCTAAAGACTAAACCATGAGCTTAAGGCTAAAACACAAGCTTAACCATGAGCTAAAGACTAAGCCATGAGCTTAAGGCTAAAACACAAGCTGAACCATGAGCTAAAGACTAAACCATGAGCTTAAGGCTAAAACACAAGCTAAACCATGAGCTAAAGACTAAACCATGAGCTTAAGGCTAAAACACAAGCTAAACCATGAGCTAAAGACTAAACCACAGGCTAAAGGCTAAAACATGAGTTAACCACGAGCTTGAGGCTTAAACATAAGCTAAACCACAAGCAAAAGACTAAACCATGAGCTAAAGGCTAAAACACAAGCTAAACTTATGTGGCTAAAAAGTTTGTATGTTTATTAATGCCCTAAAAGTCTGTTTTTTTCTGCTTGATGTGTCCGTGTCTTCCGGTCTTTCCGTAGCCAGCCTCTAGTGGATGCTCCATGAACAACAACTTTAAGCACTTCAACATAGGCTTCATTTTTCCCTACAGGATGTTGCCCCTTGGGAGCGACCTACATCACAGGAGGCGGGAGTTACGCTCATCAATGATGTCATGTTCAGCTGAGCGTGTGGGTCCCTTCGGGAGCGTAAGCTGTCCACATCACAGTCCGCAGACAGGCCACATTTAAAAATGTAATGTGATCAGCCAAACAAAAATCAGATTTGAACATGAAGGCCTGCAGTGTGAACGTAGCCTCTGTCAAAGTGATCCAACTGCTCATCATCAGTAGTACGACCTGCTGCTTGGCTGCCCTTTGCCTCGTACTCGGACAGCATGTGCAGCTGTTTGTCCGCTGAAATCTTAAAGGGGTATTTTTAGGCTCTCCTCACTTGTGTCCAGAGTCCAACAAGGGGAAACTCCAGGCTATCACTTTATGATCCATCAGCAATCCCACAGATGCCTGGACTTTACTTCACAGCTGCTCCACAACAACACTTGATGTCAACAAACAGACAAAGCTGCTGGTTTAAAACACCTCACGAGCGGTAAACATCTACGACCAAAACACGCCAATTACATCCACAACACTCCCTGGATCATGTTTCTTTGTGTTTGTTTCAGCTCTAATGATATCTGGAGGTAAATATAGCTCCTGTTAGCATCTCTGGAGTCTGTGATCAGTTATTGTTCCACATCTTTGAAAGCATTAGCTGCACTCTGAGACAAGTATGGGCTGAGATTTGTGCCGTTACTATGGTGAAATGCTGAGCACAGCATTTCGACATAGAAATCCAGCTTTCATAAAAGTGTTCTTCCGTATGTTTTTTTGGCTCACTATTCCTCCCACAATCTTTTTTTTTTTCAAATATTCATTATTTTCAATGTTTTTTGGCCCATTAAAATGAATGGAAATCATCTATTACCATGGAAACCACACAGCTGATGGTGTCATAAGGTGTTCCGAGGTCATAAATAGGACTGGTGGGGTTAGGGTTAGGGTTAGGGCTCAGCATTTCAACATCCAGCATTTGCTGCTGATAAATGCAAGCCCCTCCCCCCTCCAGTACTGAATTTAAAGCATGATCTGAAATTAAATTTAATGTTTTAAAACTGAATTTCTTTGCCTTGAATTTGTTTCTAACCTACTTGAAAATTCAGCTCTCCATATTCCTTAAATCAAAAATAGATAAAATTACATTTCTGTTAGAAAAATTCAGATTTTGTTTTAAAATTCAGTTTCAGTTCAGAGTGGCTTTACCAGTACGTAGTCTACAGCCATGTGGAAGACTAACTGAGCACGGATTCAGGTTTAATCAGATTTGCTTTAAACTTAAAAGAACATACGCGCCTCTTTGGTTCAAGCACACCCTGCGGTGTCATATTACAACCAAGGAGCAACATCCGGAAGAGAAAAATAAAGCTTGGGCCTGAAACATTGATTTCGCTTTCAGCACACACTGTACGGGGTGATTTTTTTTCTAACTCAGCAGTTCAGAAGATATTAGAATTATGAGTTTGTCCAATCAAAGGCTCAGCTCCACAAGCTAAAGGCTAAAACACAAGCTAAAGGCTAAAACACGAGCTAAACCACGAGCTAAAGGCTAAAACATAAGCCAAAGGCGAAAACACAAGCAAAACCACGAGCTAAAGGCTAAAACATAAGCTAAAGTCTAAAACACAAGCTAAACCACGAGCTAAAGGCTAAAACATAAGCTAAAGGCTAAAACACAAGCAAAACCACGAGCTAAAGGCTAAAACATAAGCTATAGGCTAAAACACGAGCTAAAGGCTAAAACACAGGTTAATCTGTTTGTGATAATGTTCATTCCAGCCCACATGCAGCAGTTATTCTGCAGTGATCTGATCAAACTTGAGAGTCTGTCAGTAAAAGGAAGAGTGAGGTTACGTTAGCTCTGATTGGAAGATGAGCAGGATGAAAGGATTCACTAACGTTACATGTTAGCCTACATACTTGGGTCTAAAACACTAATTTCGCTATCGGCACACTGTACAGGGCTGAATTTTTTTCTAACTCAGCGGTTTAGAAGATATTACGATTACTAGTTTGTCCAATCAGCGGCTCAGCTCAGCTCATGTGACTGAGAGGCGCCCTATGGCTGTTATAAAGGAAGCTCAGAGCCCGCGATTGGCTTCATTTGACTGAATCACAAACAGATGGGTGACATCATGGAAACTACGTCCATATTTTATACAGTCTATGGTTACAACCACAGAAATTCATTCATCACCACTTTGGAACCGACTAATAACTGGCTCACGATTGGTCTCAAAGGCTAATAACTGGTCAGATGGTTGGAGCTAAAGATCGTGACATTTCCTGGGGCCAGTGAAGTGGTTTGTGTTTATTTGTGAGGGATACATCATGTTATAAAAACAGACGTAATTTAGGAACACGTGAAGCTTCCGTGCAGAGATCTTTGAGACGTCCAAATCTTCTTTGTTGATCTTTGAACTTCGAGCTTTTCTTGCTCGATATGATTTGGACACGTAGATTTATAAATGACTATATAAGGGAGCGCTCAGCCTCATGAGGAGGTTCAAAGAGGTCCGGCCTCACGTCCTGACTCTCCATAAGGGGGGAAGCAATGCAGTCAGTCATCTGTGCTGCAGGAGGGCTTTCGAGTCCTGAGAGGCAGGAGCTCCTTGTGGAGCCAAAACAAACTCAGTCCCGTCAGGAACATAGTGTTTAATATTTCAGTTAGCTCTGGATCGTACGTTTAAAGAGCTGAAGTATTGATTCAGTCTGAGGTGGAAGTCTCAGGAAACAGAGCTGCACATGCAGACCATCACACGTGCATGAATCTACAGTCTGCATGTGAGCCGTAGGTGCTCCAGGAATTATCCTGCACCACAGCTTCATCCGGGCGTTTCCGTATCCAGCCCCAAAGCTCTCGACGTCGCAGGTGTAAGTAAACTAAACAGAGCTCGGCAAACATCAGCCTATCAGAGACCCGCGCTTGAAATAGTGTGACACTTACAGTTGGGACTTGAACGCCTCTGCAGGCTCACGTTACCATCTCCAGCACGTCATAAACACATCAGAAATAGAGCAATTATAATCAGCGGCAGCAGCAGCACGTGAACGCACCATGTCGATAAAAGTGTTTCTAAATTCAGATTTAAGACGGGACGTGTTGGACATTAATACCATTAAGAGGTGAGTGTGACTTTGTCCTCAGCGACCCTCGGACGTCAGCTCAGTGCAGAGATAAGATGAGATACACACAGCAGGACGCTCGTCTTTATTACACGCAGCCTAATACGGACGTCTGCACAGCTGAGGGAGCGGCAAAGAGGAGACACGAGACAACGAATCACACATGAAACCCAGTTTGATGTTAACCAGAGAGAAAACATTATTCTTACAAAGAAAATACCACTTGAGTTTAGTCATTTAACTGCATGTAAAAAGACTTTAACCAGACACTGGCTACATCCTGACCCCCCCATGATAGAGAAGTGGGAAGATATAGTTAATGGAATTTATGTTATGGAAAAAAAATACTCTCTGACTTCGCTTACAAATGGATAAATTTAAGAAATTAAGGTCAAGATTCATACACCTCAGTACTGACGTCTTGTTTATTGATCACAGGATGTTGTGTCACGGGAGCTGCCATTGGCCGCCATTGTGCAGCTAGAGTCTGCGCTGTAGAGACTTACGAGGAACTCTGGGAAAATCTGAGTGGAAACAGGTGACAAAAATATATATTATTTTTATTCAGACCATCTAATCTCTTCTTAACTCTCCTTCCTGATGTATTTTATTCTTCCCGAAAAAACTGCACATGAACTGCAGCTGTCAATCATCGTTAAACGAGACGTAAAACCCCGTTTTTAACCTCTGATAACAAAGGAGGACTTGAAGATAAAAAGCAGCCCAGTAATATCTAAATATCACCACAGTATACGGATGCGAGAAACGTTTCTATGAGGTGTATTAATTTTTTAAAGTTTGACCACATCCCATCTGGAATGAATAGAGAGGCGGAGTTTTTGACCTATACTGCAGCCAGCCACCAGGGGGAGCAGTTTTAGTGGCGACCTCAGTTTGAGCTGAGTGAGATGACGTCCATTTTTTTACAGTCTATGTTTAAAAACATGTTGATCAAGATTTTTCATGTTGATACAGTGACGGACCATGTCATGGGGATGTGTTGCTGTTAAAGGCAGGGTTGGTAGTCACTGAAAACTAGCATGAATCTTAATGAAGCGTCTCCTCAGGACTCAGTTTGTGCCTTCCACTTGAGATAAATGCAAACACACCGAGCTGGAAAATTCAGTCTCGGCAAAAAAATTGACAAAGCCAGAGTTTTCGTGTCGATATTTGCTCCCCAGCGTAGTGATGGGAAGTTCGGCTCTTTTCAGAGAGCGTTTTTTTTTGGCTCTGCTCCCACAGATGAGTCGGCTCTTTCAGCTCCCTTTTCAGCTCCTAATGTAGTATTATTTGAAGCGTTGTATTTAAGTGGTTAATATTCAGTGTTTTTTCATGAGATGCCTCATATTTGCCTCTTTTTGCACATTTGTTCAAAAGCAGGCAGTCTTACTTTTTTTAAATTAAAAAAATGAATCAAGCTGATTTTGCACAAAAATCAAATGAACAAAAGACGCTGATCCAGATGCTGCTTCGTTTTCACGATGCAACGCACTCTCCTCCTCACCGCTGCCTGCTGTCTCACTCTCTGACTTATTGCCCCCCCCCCCCCCCCCCTCTGCTATCACAAAATGGTTTGACCCAAGATCCTCAGACGTGAATAGCTACATGGCTGCCATGCTGTCGTTCTGCTGCAAGCGGAAAACTTTGGAGTCAGCGCTTCCTCTGCTCTTCAAGACGCATCCTTTGAGCATGACACAGCTCTACCACAGCGCCCCCTAGTTGTTTTAATTGCTTTCGACTGTGTGTGGCTGCCACTTTGGCCTGAACTGGTTAAATAAAGGTCAAAAATAAAAATCTGATTTTTAAGACCTTCTGGGTTTTAGTCCTTTAATAATTCGTCATATCATCTTCTGTCTCCGTCCAAAGTGCCAAAATAATAAAGTTTAGTTCTGTATTTTGGAAATTTTCAGATGAATGTGGCGTACACTAACTTTAACGAGACATGTTGTTAGAAATTAGACAAAGACAGTTGGTAATATTTGGGTTTTGAACCATCTCAGGTGAATCTGAATGTTTGCAGGACTCTTTGCACTGTAGTGTCAAACATGTAGATCTCACCCAGGGCGACGTTAGTCCAGATAAATTCCTGGACCGGGTCAGTCGTCAGGGGGGAAATCTGTGGGCTGAGACAAAGCAGGTTTTCATCCTCGCAGCGGTTTGTGTAAGAGCTCTAATCAGCGCTGACCGGTCCAGAAAGCTGACATCACTCTGAGCGAGCAGCCGCAGCCAACTCTCACATGCCTTTCAGATGGAACGAGCATGAACTCACTTCCCTCATAAACTCTGGGAGTGAAGAGAGTGAGGGGGGAGGACGTGAGGAGGGTAAAACGGGGTTAGACCGCTGCTGGTTTCACCTCGTTTTACAGTTTTACAGTTTTACAGGCTGTTTAGCTCCTGAGTGCTGCTGACTCTCCTCTGGATGGTGGTCAGGCCTCCCTCCGGTGAGTTAACCCCTCGCTGTCTCCAGGAATGAGTCATGAGACAGGAACAAGGCCGGACCGTCCCAGAAGTGACCTCAGGGAAGATTTATCGCCAACCAAGAGCACAATAATGGATCTGCGTGAAACTCTGAGGTTATCTGTGCGAACTGAATCTGAGTTTGACAAAGTCTGACAAAAAATTTTTTTTAAAAGCAGGTCGATTTTTACAGACGACAACCGTCTGTTCTCACTCTTTACAAACTTTTTTAACTTTCCCACTTTTTTTTACTCATAATCAACGCCATCGTCCCTGAATCCAGCTGTCTTTTGATGAAAACAAGCACAAACTTCTCGCTGTTTTTGACTTTGAAGCTCTTCTTTGTGCTGTGTAGTTTATATGAGTATTGGCGAGAGCCTCACGATTCGATACGCATCACGATACTTTGGTCACGATACGATAATATCACGATATCACAATATTGTGATATATTGCGATATTCTATAGTAAACTAGGAAAAACCTAGAGGCAGTGAATATGTAACTTTCCATTTTATTTTTATTGAAATATGTCAAATGCAGCGTTACATAAATACACTTAAAACAGACTGCATCAAGTCAATTAAACTGCTGTTTCAAAGAAATTGTTCTTGTTTTCCCTTTAGCAGAGCGTTAAAATCATCCTAACCTGTAGTGCAGCTCAAACTGTAACTGAACACATGAGGAACAAAGAGCTTTGAGTTACTGACAGCACAACAGTAAGTAAAAAAAAGTCACATATTTCTCTTGTCACTGTCTGAACTGAATAGTGCATGAAAAAAACCTGTGCATTCATATTTATAAGTTTTATTTTACTCCCAACTCTGATAAATAATGAGTTTTTATTATTACAAAAATATCGATACTAAGATTTGAAATATCAATATTATATTGGGAGTCAAAATATTGCGATATATTGCGATATATTGCGATATATTGCGATATATTGCGATATTTTTTCACACCCCTAGTAGTTTATGGTCTATTTAGTAACTTTTGACATGATCACTGTAAAGTGAAATCCCATGTTGTGGTGAGTCTCAGTTTCACTGTAAACAGTCACTCAGAGGCTTCACTTTTAGAGCTCCAGCTGTTGATCTGCAAACAGACTGTTTTGCTTGCAGGCACCTGATTGGTCGATGCTCCTCTGACCACAAACAAAACAGTCCTCAAATTACACAGTTTATACACTTTTATGCTGAATCTGTAAACTTCACTCTGTCTACCGTCAGCTGTGGGAAGCTGATTTTTTTTTAAATTAATTTTGTTCAGTTTGCAGAAATATCAGCGTCGCCGTTGACTAACATTTCTGTTTTTTTCAGCGAAGTCTTGCAGCGCTGAAGAGACATACCAAAAAAAATTTAAAATAAATAAATTTTAAAAAACCCTCTATGACACAGAGACCAAGAGGCAAACTCTAGAGCAGCTAATGCAAAACTGCAGAATGCTGCAGTTCTTCAAGCGGCCGCTAGAGGCAGGCTCCAAAAGTCAACCAGCTTCCTTTGAGCTCCATGTTAAAGTGTCAAACTTCACAGCAGAAATAAACATGTTCACATCCTGGTACAAGGACAGTTTTTGTGTCTATGGTTCACGTCTTGATTCAGGATGAATTTTTGCAAGTGGAGTCTCAGGAGCAGGACCACACCTCAACCTCACCTAATCCACTAGCTAGTCCTTGCTAGTGAAACATTTATCGTTTTAAATCTGTGGTGGAAATTTCTTAATTTTAAGTCACTGATTTGTTAGCTAAAGGAGTACGGACTGTTTCTGGCTTTCCTTGATTAGTCCTGAAGGATATTTGTCGAATGGCAGCACGACTGGCTCCAGGAAGAGGCCGATGACTGTGAAACATAAGGATTCATTTAAACCAGAAGTGTCCAAACTTGTCAGGTAACATCTCTGAGTGGTTTCTGTAAAAATCTGTTCCAGACATCCTCCTCACCTGTCGAGAAAAACGACAGGGAAAATGTTCTCCATTAGGGGGCGATATGGGACGAATACGTCAGCATGTTTGTACAGCAGGATCTGGATTTGATTTTTTAAAGTATTTTGACCTGCAAACAACATTTTTAGACCCAAATATTTCTTGTTTCTTCTTTTTTGCTCCACTTTTCGTCTCTTCCGCCCACATCCTCCCCTCTTTGGCTCTTCCTCTTGGTGTCAAGCCGAGCGGTTCCACATCATGAGCAAACTCCTAACTCAACCGCATGAATCCATCATGATGTTATCAGTTCTTTGATATGCCCTCTTCGTCACAGGAACGTCTCCCTCTCAGGACCCTGTTTGGCTGTCATGGGAACAGCAGTGGCTGTTATGAAACCAAACAAGAGGGCAGACGCTGTTGGACGTCACCCTGTAAACCTCCCGGACAGATAACTGAGCTGAATTCAGAGGGTGAGCTCATGGTTCCCGTCTTATCAGCCGGCCTTGGGCTGCCGCTGAAGACGCAGGGACAAAGTGATGCAGCTGGTGAACAGGGAGGTGTGATCTGCAACATTTTAACCTGACGGCTACGCAAATGATGGAGCGTCTATAGGTGATGAGTTCAGACACCCGGAGAAGCTCAGGTGGCTGCATTTCCAGTGCATCAAGCCTGTTCAGATTTAAAGCTACGGTGAGGGACTTGTTAACCGTTTGACTCAAACTCTGGATAAGTTTCAGCTCCATCCATGCAGACAGACGACTTTTTCTGTATCTTTACTGCCGTTTGTTTTGAATTGAAGATTGAAAATAGCTGCAACGAAAACAGTCGGAGGGGAAAGAAGCTATTAATGGAGAGAAGAGCCCCGGGAGATCTGGGCAGGGCAAAGCATGCTGGGTAAGATAACAGAGAGGAGGTCGGGCAGGTCACAGAGCTGCTCCGTTGGTTGTTTGGATTCAACGTGGACCATATGAAGCACTTTTTCCATATTGATACAGTGGATCAGGCTGCCGTCTGACTGACACTAACACTAAAGTCTGATTTATGCTTGATGAGTCTGTGACGTCCGCGCGGTTTCATGCAGACGAATGACGTCACTTTAACAGCCTTGCCCCTTCGTGCGCTCCTTTTCACGTGGAAAATTCCCACATCGTGCACCTCCGAAAATTTTCTAACTCCCGCGCGTGACATTGCGGCCAAACTCAGCAGAGAACAGGAACTTGTGAAAAATTTTGTAAACTGTGTGATCAACTTCTTCTTCTGTGGTAGACGTGTGTTTTGCGATGCATGTGTTTCCCCTGCAGTTTGGGAACAGATGCTACACGGAGTGTGAAAAAGCATGAAAGCCAAACACTTTCCTGCACAGCAAAAACTGAACTCTAACAAGTGTTTTTAGTCTGAATTTTAGTAAAAGACCTAATCTGAACCACATTCAGCGGACAAGTCCGGAAACATGTTTGATTTCAAAATGTTGAGACTGAAATGACGCCTGAATTTGCTTTTTTTTAACCCATTGGCAGATTTTTTTTTTACTCACTATAAATAATTCAGGCGTAGTTTTGTGTTTAATATTTTGAAATGAGTCATTTTTCTTTGCTTGTCATGTGAATTCGGCTGGGAACCCCGATAATATTACATGTGTTAAAGGTGGGTGAAGTTTAAAAGTATGGATTCATGTCTGTTTGAGGCTTTGACAGTGATTGAAAACTCTTTAAAGACCAAATTATGATTCTTTGTCCGTCTAAATTTGAGTTTGTGCGGCAGGAAGTGACCATATTTGGCTAAAGGATAGCGAAGGATAACACAACGACAGGCTAGCAGCTAGCGCTCGCTAAATTTGTCTCTCTTTAAACTTTCTCCAAATTTCTGTCGTCGCAATTCGTTGATTTCGATGTAGCCCCTAAAAGTTTCCACATGCATCACGGACAGATTTTGGTTTTTAAAAAAGGAGAGACTTCTTGTGATGATTGCACCAAATTTCATAACAATTTGTTGCTCAATTTTTAAAGACGTTTCATCAAAAACATCTCGACTGGCTGCCAAGGAGATCATCAAAGTCTGCAGGGTTCATCCTCTGGGGATATGATGTGTTGTGGGGATTTCTCAATCTGGACTGAGAACATGAGCTGCTGGGCCCGGAGTGAAGAGGTGAAGTCTGTTTTCTTATCGGTAAGAGCAGCTGGTGTCCTGAGGGCACAGCTTAAGCACTCTCTGGTAAAGGATCTATTAAATGAAAGCCTCCTAATGTACAGCTTCCTGTAACAAAAGCATTAACTGTCCAGAGACTGAGGGGAGTCATAACTCACTGATTCACTGAGCGTCCCACAGACGCTCCATTCATGAGTCAGGATGGAGACCGAGGGTGTGTCGTCATTCACTCCAGCTCCATCACAGCTTATATTTCACTTTGTTACATCATGTTTATCCGCTTCATTCACTCGCTAACTTTCTCCGTGTCGTATCCCTGCTGCTGAAGTTTCTGTCACGTTTCCCTAAAGTTTCAGGATCAGAAGTCCTTAAACTAGATTCTGAACTCTTGCACGAGACCGTAAAGATTCATTGCCAAACACCGAACCAGATGCCCTTTGCTCTCTCTGAAGGTATCGTTTGGTGAACCAAGCTACTCAAAAACAGCCAGCAGTCACCCAGACGAGCAGCCATATTGGAGGTACACAAACGTAAACATTGAATGGATGGAGAGAAGGCCCATTTATACTCAACGTTAAATACGTATCTAGATATGGACAGAGTCTTCTGTTCGTGCTCTGCGTTCATTTCGTCCGTATTTCTTGATGGACCAAACGGAGCAGTACCACCGGAAACCGTGGGGGCAGTGTTGCTGTTACTACCTCAAGTGAGACACGAAGAAGAAACAACAATGGAGGAACTTTTCGGAGAAAATCTTTGCCAGTTGGTGATGAAATTGACGTACGTTAGCAATACCTCCTCCGCAGTCGCCATGTTTGTTTTTGAGTTTGTTGTTGTCATAAACTTTTTGTGCAGATTTTCATATATTAGCCACAAAGTCGGAAAATTCTGTTTGTAAAATTATGCTGAAATGGCCAAATACAATCAAAAGTAGTTTTTCAGTCTTAACTGTGAAAGTAATCCCATGAGATCTGGTTTGGACCGTAAACCCCGATTCACACTGGATCCGTCTCTGGATATGTGAGATCACAAGATCACAGGAGAACCACATGTTCCCGCAGGAATCACACCCATGACGACTACTTTCATGATAATTAATTAGTATGTTAAACTCACCTGGTCCTACCAGAGCTTCAGCAGCTCCTTCCTTTTTAGTCTCTGTTGGTGTCCTTATATAAAGGATGTGTTGTGTCATATATAATTATCTGGTTTTCCGCCTCCAATGTAAACTTTTCCTCGTCCATGGCGTCAGATTTCCTCTGGGTCTGACCCGCTGATGACTGCTGGCCCTGTGCCAGTGTAGTAGTTTTAATATACGAGGTTAATTTTACGATCGACAGTCTGAACATGGTGCTTTATTTTGAAAAGACCGGAAACTCTGATCGTTTTTTGTGTTTGTTCTCCTGTTTGGTACGATCTGCTCTGCGGAGACTGACGCGTCTCTGCAGCCGGCAAAAATAGACTCGCAGCGGAACAGCCGTGAGCAGCCGTTGGTAGCACGTGTCGGAGACGGACCGCGGCGCGGTGAATGTACTGATTGACTAGAGTGGCAGTGAAGTACAGCGTAGTGCGTGGCGCTGACGGACCACAGCTCACGCTGTATGTGTGAATTAAGGGTAAACCGGTTGGCATAATTCCAAACTGCACATGAACGAGACATCTTCTCCGTTTGCTTTTGCCGCATCCAATATGGTGGTGACGTCAACGTATGGTTCAGCACCCAATGGGGCGTATGTGAAAATGCCATTTTTGGTTGTTCCATGAACTGCAGATTTTAGCGCTTCTTCCACATCGTCTCATATTTTCAGACCGCAGGTTGCTGCTTGGTGAGACCATATTAAAAGTCGTGTGTGAGAAAAAGCTGATGCACATCAAGTGAGTCACTGCAAAGTTTCTTAACGTTGACGGTGCTTCGTTCGTCCGTTTTGTTGATGGTGAAAATAACATCAATTCACAAAGTTGGGCACCAATTTCTTGCCTGAGTTTTAGTTGTTTTTTCAACATCGACGTGAGACGGAAAGTCGATTTTTCCTACACCACATGAATGCAGCGTATCATGGATGTAGAGGGAAAGATTTCTCACGGGAAACAAAATGAGAACGGAGGCGGGGCCACGCCTCCTCATGGACGTACGCCAATGACAGCTGGAGAAATTGATGAATTTTAAAGCAGTCTGTCAGAAAAACCACTTCAAAAATACCATTTATGATCATTTAATGCTGAATAAAGTAAACGACGGTTCTAAAGGCTGTTCAGAATTCAGTAAAACTTGACTCCACGGTCTTGTTTCGGACAAATCGTGAAAAATCTGAAATTTTGTCCGTCTCAACGATCCTTTCACTTTAAGGCCCTAAAATTTTACATCTTACATCATAAACATGCACAACATTAATGTCAAATGTTTTTACACTGCTTATTATTATTTTTTTAATGAGTTAAAATCAACTTTTACATCATCTGAACTTTTTTAAATACTCAGAATATTTTGTTCAAACTTTTTCAAGCTTTTTTAAACTCTGAATCAAAAATATGTTTGATGTTTTAAAGGTGAAATCCAGCCTTTTTACGCTCAGATTAAGTAGCTTGAGTTCACTCACCTGCTCTCTGCTCTCTCTGTGCTGCTACAGGTGTTCAATCCAGGAAGTGGGTCCAGTCTTTTCCACGCACCGACAGCTCTCACAACATCACAGTCTCCTTTCCTGCGTCTCCGTTTCTTCTTCTCTGCCAGAGTTTAACACACCAACAAAGGGATGTTCAGCTTCGTCCTCTCCAAGTTTGGTCTGACAGCTCACAGAGCGAGAGAGAGTCAGGGCCCAAGACAGAGAGAGAGAGAGAGAGAGAGAGAGAGAGAGGGGGATCAGACAGAGTCTTTCTTTCAGCTTCAGGAATAAAAAGTCTTGTTGTCTCCAGGAGATGTGGAGCGATTCTCTTCGGCTCTATATTTAACCTGTGCTCTCAGAGCGTGTTAGCAGCTGAACGCTGGACTGCCTGGAGCTTTAACAAACCCCCAACAGCTGAAGTGTGAGCCGGTCCTGCAGCCAGACCACTCCTCTTCCTCCTCCTCCTCTTCCTCCTCCTCTCCTCCTCCTCCTGTCGCTCAGGGGCTCAGCTCGGCTCTGTTTATGTTGGTTGGATGAGGTTTCCCCGTAGCTCTGCTTCAGCTTGACTTCGGTTCAACAGGTTGTTTTGTTTCTCAAAGCCACAAACCTGTGCCCTGAATCCAAGGTTACAAATCTGCCAAAAACACCAAATATGTCATGAAGGCTTTAAGGGAAATTATGTAAAATGGATATTAAGACACCAGGTTTCTGTTACATTCAGTGTTTAGACTCTAAATGTGTTATTTTCAATAACAAATCTGGTGGGGACTATTTTTGTTGGATGAAGGCGGCGGCCATGGTTTACACTTTTTATCCATTCAAGAGCAGGAAATGTATGAAATGTCCAAAAGTGACCTGTTCTGGGTGAAATCTCTGCAACTCTTTATCTTTACAGCCTCTGAAAACTGACATTTCACAGTGTGAAGCTACGCAGTTGGATAAAGACTGAATCTAAACACTTTATTTTATAAATTCCAGCACTGATTCTTCAGAGATGTAGAATATTGAATATGATAAGATTAAAACGATAATAAAGCCGGAGATATGCTCGATTTTAACTACTCAGGCACGTGTTTCCTGTCTCTGAAAAGCGTGTCGGCGTGTCGTGAAAAATCCGAAAAAATCACTGCAGCACGGATGCGAGATGCAGTACCTACGTGAACACTGGGGGCAGTAGAGAGACAGAGGGGGTTCGGCTCTTTAGGCTCCAAACGACTCCCAATTTAACACTATTTGTAGCCTCATATTTTAGCGTAACCTGGAAAATATGAAGGAGGTGTTTTTATTTTGTTTTTTTTTTGAAAGACTTTTCTCTCAGACTTCAATTTTCCTCATAAACTTTTTGAGAATCAACAAGAAAATGAAGGAGAAAAATTACTGATCCATGAATATTTATTTTCTATCTTTTTTATTGCACTTTATGAATTATTTTTCTGTTATTTTATTCTCAGTTATATAAACTCAGCAGTGATCCTCTCTGTTGACTTTATGTCAGTTGTGTTCAGTATTTTGTGTATTTTTAAACTGGCTTCAAACACTTTTTTAATAGTCAGGGGGCCAATCCTGAAAAGTGCTTCCGTTAAGACTTTTGCGGACATGTCGGGGTACAGGTTGTCAACCTGTTTTTTTAGTTAGAGGGGACCCAAAGGTAAATTGTTAGGGTGGTTGTCAAGCTGAATTTTTTGGGTGGGGATTTTTACAAGCATTTTAAGGTGAATTTTCAGGTTTCCTGCATAAGACGACATGTCCACAAAAAATGTTGAATATCTCCACAACCGCAAGGGCCATAAACATAAACTTGGTATCAAATGAAAGCTTACACTCAGGGGTTACCTGCTGAAGTGTCATAATCAAATTTGTGTGTACTGTTGTAAGAAAAATAGAGATAGAACATGTAGAAATCCATTTCCGTCTAAGAAAAACTATATTTTAAAATTAATTCCATCTTGGTAACATAAGATAGCATCCCAAAACCTCTTTCAATCAGTGTACCAGTCTATGGGCAAGAGTCATGCCAAGTTTTAAGCTTTTAGCATGAGCTGGTGCAACACTACATAAGTTTAAGTACTTCAATGTCCAGGCGGAAATCTGGAACTCTAGATGGGGCCTTTGGTGATATTTGACTTTATTAATGTACCAGATAGTAAAATGAAATCATATTTAAAATAAATACCGCTTTAGTAATAAATTTCAACCCAATTCAGTTGTTGTTTTCCTTCTTTAAAGTTTGTATTGGTTGCTACTAGTAGTAAATAGTACTATTACATACACTCACCGGCCATTTTATGAGGTACACTTTGCTAGTGCCAGGTTGGATCCCCTTTTGTCTTCAGAACTGCCTTAATTCTTGGTGGCATAGATTCAACAAGGTACTGAAAACATTCCTCAGAGAGTTTGGTCCATATTTACATGATAGCATCACGCAGTTGCAGCAGACTTGTCGGCTGCACATCCATGATGCGAAGCTCCCGTTCCACCACATCCCAAAGGTGCTCTATTGGATTGAGATCTGGTTACCGTGGAGGCCATTTGAGTACAGTGAACTCGTCGTCATGTTTAAGAAACTAGTCTGAGATGATTTGAGCTTTATGACATGGCGCGTTATCCTGCTTGAAGTGGCCATCAGATGGGTACACTGTGGTCATAAATGGATGGACATGGTCAGCAACAATACTCAGGTAGGCTGTGGCGTTGAAATGATGCTCAATTGGTACCAAGGGGCCCACAGTGTGCCAAGAAAATATCCCCCACAACCATTACACCACCACCAGCAGCCTGAACCACTGATACAAGGCAGGATGGATCCATGCTTTCATGTTTTTGACGCCAAATTCTGACCATCCAAATGTCACAGCAGAAATCGCGACTCATCAGACCAGGACACGTTTTTCCAATCTTCTATTGTCCAATTTTGGTGAGCCTGAGCAAATTGTAGCCTCAGTTTCTTGTTCTTAGCTGACAAGAGTGGCACCCGGTGTGGTCTTCTGCTGCTGTAGCCCATCAGCCTCAAGGTTCGACGTGTTGTGCGTTCAGAGATGCTCTTCTGCATACCTCGGTTGTAACGAGTGGTTGTTTGAGTTACTGTTGCCTTTCTATCAGCTGGAACCAGTCTGGCCATTCTCCTCTGACCTCTGGCATCAACAAGGCATTTTCACCCACAGAACTGCCGCTCACTGGATATTTTCTCTTTTTTGGACCATTCTCTGTAAACCCTAGAGATGGTTGTGGGTGAAAATCCCAGTAGATCAGCAGTTTCTGAAATACTCAGACCAGCCTGTCTGGCACCAACAACCATGCCACGTTCAAAGTCACTTAAATCACCTTTCTTCCCCATTCTGATGCTCAATTTGAACTGCAGCAGATTGTCTTGAGTTTCTGCCATGTGATTGGCTGATTAGAAAATGGCAATAATGAGCGGTTGGACAGGTGTGCCTAATAAAGTGGCTGGTGAGTGTAATTCTATGTAATAGTTCTCAGGCAAAGGCACAAAACTAAAACAGCAAGGATACCTGCACATTGTGCTGCATACAGTTGCACACTACGCTGTACGGTTTTGACACTGACACTAAAGCAAACTATGACTGGAGATTGGGTCTTCAACCCCGTGCTATGAAATGTGTAATATTAGTGAATCCTGGTTATGTGCTACCGGAGCTCATCTACCAACTCCAACCTCACCAAGCAGAGCAAACGTAACCTCACTCTTCATTTTATTGACATACTCTCAGCTTTCTTTGCGCTTCTGTCCTTTTTTTGTCCCACAGTTCAGCTCCAGTGTCCACCATCACTAATAAATAAACAACATAAATAGTTTTCAGCAGAGAAAAACACTGATCTCTCTCTTCTCACTGCTGAACTTTGCTGGCTAGAATGGGATTGTTGTGGGGACCTCAACATGCGATTAATCAATCCCAACACAACTAAGAAGCTAAGAAATAGCATTGTGAAATAACCTATTTTGGCGCTAATAATCTCATTTTAAACTGCGGATTATAACCAGGCATAAATATAGAGGCAGATCTTTTTCAAGATTACTTAGAAAGTCCTCACAGTCCCTTTAATTAGTAACAGCATGAAACAGAAACTGTTTTTTTCTTCATCCAAACTATCATATTCCAGAAACAGCAGGAAAAGTAAGCAGCCATCAGAAGGCACCCAGGGACCATTTCTGAGAGCTTAGTCCAAGTCCTGGTCAAGGACACAACAGGGAAGTTAACTGTTTTTGTTTTGAGTATAGATTTACTTTCACAAAACAATACTTCACACCAAAGGGCATAACATTTATGATGATAATGATACAGGTACCTGGGTATTCTTGCACCAAACTGCGCAGGCACACCAACAAGCGCCCACTGCAGTACACTCCATTTCTTCGAAAGCTGCACTGCCTATAAGCCACTGCACTGACTTCTACTTTTCTTGCATCAACAAATCACCAGCCCTAAACACCTGAGCCCGTATGCATATTCAGTCATTACACAAACAGGTCCATAATTCTTAACATACTGTTATAGAACAGCTCATTCTGCCGTAGCGTTAGCTGCATTCACAACAGTAAATAATGTCTGTTTAAGTATTTGCGCCATGAAAGCGAGGCAGGTGCAGAATGTCATATGTTAGGGAACCTCCCAGAAAACTCCTATTCAATGTTTTCACTTGTGCATGCCTACTACACATAAACAGCGATAAACCTGGTGAGCAGTAATGATGTGACTGAGAGAATATCAAAAAAGACATTTTTTCAGCTGCTAGTGGGCCCTCATCAGGTGCTGTGATAAGGCATCCTCTGTTGGGGGTCAGGTGTTCACATTGGCTTTCACTTTCTGAAGCAGGGCACAGCCAGTATCATGGATGGAGTTGGTAATTGACTGTGGGTCATACAGTCTGCATACAAACTGTTCTGCAAAGGACAGGGTAGCTGGACCTACTTCATCCTCAGATGTGGAGTTGATAAGGGCACTGTTGAATCACTTTCCATGCTGTTCTTTTCCCTGTCCTGGTAATTTGGCTCATGGTTTCACATTTTAAATTTATTGGTTCCATTAAAATGCATTAGAAAACTTGAGTATTGGATCATTTTGGTACCAGTGATCCACTAATGAAGGTTGTGCTTTTTGTTAAAAGACACAATTTCGAGTCTATATATAGCCAGCACATTTGAAGGTTCTTCAGAGACAAACAGGGCTAAAAAAAAGGAACTTAACACAGGAAACACAACCTGAAGATACAGACTCTCAGCCAGGAAGGGTACAGCTGCTGCCCAACAGCCAGGAAGTGCAGATGCCATCCTTCAGCAGTTGGGCACATTCTGCAGAAATAGAGACCAACCAACAGCTTTGAAGACAAATCAAAATCTGAGTGGTCAAACCAAACTGGTGTCGGTGTTCCACCTGCACTGTACATGGCCCACTTTAGATTACGGCTTGAGGTCCTACAAGACTGTCAAGAAGACCCAGATCAATGAGAGACAGAGGTAAGCCAGGTGTCGTTGGACCCAAGCACACAAAAACTGGACCTGCAGGAACTGGAAGAAGATCCTGTGGTCAGATGAGTCCAGTTTCCAGCTTGATTATCCTCCCGCTGATGTAAGGGTAGATTGAAGGTCAGGCCAAGTATTATCTCCAGCATGTACAAGAGCTACTGTCAGCATGGCGGAGGCAGAATCATGGTTTGGGGATCCATGAGTGCTACTACCCTTCGTCATCTCACTGTCTGTAATGGCACATTGAACTCTGACAAGTATTGTACCATACTCTAAACCCAGATGCTCCCTTCTGCACATGCTCTGTCCAGATCAAAACTGGATGTTTTAACAAGATACTGGACCTCAACAAACATCCAGGGCCAGGAGAACTTGGTTGTAGGAGCACAGGATCCAGGTCTTAGAGGGGCCAGCTCAATCCCAGGACATGAACCCCATTGAAGATCTATGGTGAATTATAAAACGATCTGTTTCAAAGTATAAACCAAAGAATTTAGAAGAATTGAACACAGTGATTCAAGAAAAATGGGACAAGATAAGCTCTTAACAGGCTAGAGAGGAACATGGCAGCCAGGATTAGAGTTCTGCTGTGTGCTTATGCAGGGCTACTAAATAGTCATTTCATGATGTGATGGTTTATTTATTTTTTGTTCAGGTTTAGAACATATTCTCTTTTATTTGTTGACTTTGATACAGACAATATTGAGAAGTGACACATTGAAAATGAGAATTTAGTTTTGTTGGTTTTTCTTAATAACAAAAGCGAACTATAGTTTGTCTCTGTCTATGCTGCCACACTTTTTGAAACAAGAAAATATTTTTCCACAAATAATTCATGATAGTATTTGAGATTGTGTAGAATTTTAAGGGTGTCCAAAAACTTTTCCATCATTGTATTATAATTTCATGACCATATACCATATGATTGACTAGGTGTTCCCTGGTATTTTAGAAGACTAAAACACAAAACTGGTCAGTAAGATAGTAATCATGTAGTAGCCTAGCTACTTAGCTGCTTGCTATTTGAGCTAGTTGGAAAAATATTAAGCCTTCCTTTTTCCGGCAAACTTTGATGGTTAAGTCTTAATGTAAATGTTTTTGTTTGCAGATAAATAGACAAAGTTAATCTGTTATGTGAAAGTCATGAATTTTTGTTCAGCCTGTTGACACCTGCTGTGATCATCTTCGATGGCCTGCTTTCTCATGCCAAATCACAGCTGTACTGGCTCACCAGCGCCCCCTTGGTGCAATACTCCTTGGTATTTATTGATTACTTATTTTAACATCATGTTTGCACATGAATTAAGTTAATTTAGAAAAAGAAAAAGCTCAACATTACTGTTGGAAGTTTAGAATAATAAGGAAGCACTTAGAAAAAAATCCGATTTTACCACTTTTTAAAAAACAGTCAATAAAAGGACAAAAAAACATTTTCTAAGTTGACAACCTAGCTAGAATACATGTTAAGGGGTCAAATATTAATACTGGATAGGTTGTCAGCCTGTACCCCGAGGTGTCCGCCAAAGTTGCTTTTTCAGTTCTGGCCCCCTGACTATAATCCCAGCTTCATGACCTGTTTCAGGATTATCCTCTGTGACTGTTTTCAGCCTTTACGCTCTCATTAAACTCCGGTGATGTGAGGTTTCAGAGAAGGCTGAACCGCTGCAGCATCCAATCAATGAGTGATATCCCATATAGAGGCGTGTCCGTCAGTGGAAAGACATCAATGGAGCCTGCTCTCATGTGTCCTCACCGAGCGGCAACCTCCTGTCTGAAAATATGAGACAATGCGGAAGTGCTAAAGTCTGCTTTTCCTCGAGTGTCGGCTTGAGGCTGGCTTTCGGAAGTACCAGGGGGGGGAATTAATTTCTAACTCGGCAGTTTAGAAGACATTAAGCTCGCCAGTTCGTCCAATCAGAGGCACAGCTCGGCTCACATGACTGCTGGGTGCCCTATGGCTGTTACTGTGGAGACTCAAAGCCCGCCTCATTTCCAGTATGGCTGCGTCGGCTGATTTGCTTCAAAAACCCATTTCAACAACAGACAGGTGACATCGGGGAGGCTACGTCCTCGCTCATCCCTTCTCTGATTAATCTCCTCTCTCCTCTGAGCACAATTAACACTTTGAGACGTCCTTCAAAACGACGTCTCAGAAAGTACTTCCGGTGCTGCAGAGGAGAGAGGAGAGAAGCACTGCAGTTTAAGGCTTTGAGACGCACCCTCAAACGACCAGAGGTATACGTAAACACAGCTGATGTAAAAGCCAGGGCTAGTTTGGTTAGCAAGAGCTAGCTTGGTTAGCAAACAGAAGTTCATGACTTGAGGACTGAAAAAACTGTTTTAAAGCAGATTCCCATTAAAAATGTTCTTTAGTATAAATAAGAAGATTTTTGTCAACTTAACCAGACCCGTTTCCCTCTGATGGGATCATAATTTACTAAACGAGCTTCATGCTGTATGAAGAAACTAGAAGTTGAGACCGTAAAGTGATTAAGAAAACATTTACTGAAGGAATAAATCAATCCTCACTGACTTCTATAAAATCAAATGTCTTATTGCATCTAGCTGTGCCGCCCCCTGCAGGCCATTAGGAGAATGTATGCACTGCGCCCTGCGGTCAAACCCTGCCTGATTGAGTCTGTTTCTGTTATCAAACAACTGTTTTACTTCTTGAAGGATCCTTCAAACACAGTCCTGTCTCTGTGGATATGTTCCACACTTTGGAGAGATTTAATATTTCCAGGAAGAAGTGGAGCTCCACAGGACGAGATGACCTCCAGAAACCGAGCATTCGTGTGTGAGAGAGTGTTACAAAAGGCAGCTTAGCCTCACGTCTTTGTTTCACGAATAGATTAGATTATTTCTCATGTGCTGACATGTTTGGAAGTGTTGCTGGATAAAACAAAAAAGCTCTTACTGTCGTCCTGACTAAAAATATCTCTGTGAAATCTCGGTGTGTTTGGTAAATCACAGCTCACTGATGGGAAGAAGCTTTAACGTCAGCTGTGTTGTGTCTGCTGCTGCTGCTGGATGTCAAACTTTGTAACAACACAGGGCTCGAATTCTCACGGCTTCTCGTTCCTGACACCCAACTCCAGCTCGCGTTTATGGGGAACAAATGTTCTCGTGTTTACAGCGAGGGATTAATCATTTTGTGTTTGAAAAGGTGCTCCTGGCCTCCGCTCCATCCAGCTTATGAAGAACTCGCTGAGACTTTCAAGGCAGCACGAGGTCCAAGTTTGGGTTTTTGTATCTGTAGAACAATGAATAAAAAGCAGTTAGCAAACATCCACACCCAAAGAAAAAAAAAGACATTTTAACCCAACGATGGTGCTGGATGAATAACCAAAGAACTGCAGATAGATGTACAAGAATCACAAATGTCTATATGAGAGTAGAGAAAGCAAGGGAGCGACATTAAAGTAGAAAAAAAAACATCTTCAAAGTCTGAAGGATACATCCTCTTGAGACCATGAATATCTGAACATTAATTCAAAGAAATCCAATCCATAGTTTTTATATTTTTTTTTTATCTTCATTAGAATGGAAAAAGAAGAAGAAATTAGATAAAAAGTGTAAATGGATACAAACCACCATCACACATCCACATCTTTCCACACACATCCTCATGGGATCATGAATGTACACTTTATTTTCTGTTAAAAACTTTTATTTAGGTTATAAGTTTTGGAGATATTTCAATTAGCAAATAAAGTCAGCTTATTTTTGAACCTTGATAAAAGGTCAGAGCATTTCTACAGCATTGAAAAGTAAATCCTCTGAGGATCAGGAATGTCTTCATATCATTTTTTTTTATGATTATACTAGAAGAGCAGAGACTCTAAAGTTAGCTTCATGTTGGCATTCACTTAATTTTTTTTTAAAGTATAACTGCTTTGTGACACAGAACTAGAGGAAAATAACTACCACATTCAGATAAATAAATCCTCAGGGGATCATGAATGTTGTTGGATCTTTTTTTTAAACACTACTTTTCTTTGTTCAAGACAACTTTTCACCAGATACAACGTGACGAGGTTTCAATCAACAGTGACACAGCGCTGTTGTTCGAAACATGACAACAAGTCAACAAGTGCTGCTGGCAGCCCGGCGCTCTGAGATTCATCCAGAGGCTAAAGTGTAGCGTTAGCGAATCCTTATGTCCTGCTCATGGACCAATCAGAGCTAACGTAACCTCACTCTTCAATTTACAGACAGACTCTCAAGTTTGATCAGATCACTGCAGAATTACTGCTGCATGTGGGTTAGAATGAACATTAGCACAAACAGTTTAGCCTGTGTTTTAGCCTTTAGCTCATGTTTTAGCCTTTAGCCCTATGCTATCGCTTTACTTTATATGATACTTTCTTCTGCTCTGATGTCCTTTCTCTGTCAGACAGTTCAGCTGTGTCCACCATCATCAGTGTTATCATAGAGACTTCAACGTGCTGTAAATCAATCCGGTCAGGAAGCTAATAAGTAGCATTTAGAAATAACCTAACTTGGTGCTCATAATCTCATTTTAAATGATGGATTAGGATCAGGCATTTATCTAAAAGAGAGTTTCAAGATCACTTAGAAAGTCCTCACAGGAACTTTATGTTTGAGACTATTTATCAGACAACAATAAAACAGCCAGTTTTACTCATTAATAAATTAAAAATAACAACATTAAGAAACATAATTTCTGCTGTTAGAAGCTCAAATAGCTTTTATGTTCAGTGAATCAGTAACAAACTCACTACAGAGACACAGGAAGGTGCAGTGACATCATAGTACTCATTATTTTATTTAACAATGAACAGCGCCCCCTAGCTGTGATAATTATCTCTGCATGTGGTTTATGTCTGAAAATGATGGTATCCTCCAAACCGGATTATTTCCCCTTTATCTCCTCAGCATTCTTTATTATTTAATCAATGTACTTGATGCGATGCACTTCATGAAATAAAATATATAAGCAGATTTGACATTTTCTGTGCATTTTGTAAAAGAATCAAAATCCTGTTATTTGATTTTCTGGGAGTTTTACATATTAAACAGATTAAATTCTTGTGTGTGGCTGTTAGACTCAGATTAGAGCTGACAGAACAGAAATGTTTGATATGCAAACCCTCTACTACAGCTGTGGGTTAGTAGGCTATGACGTGTAGCTAACGTGAACGCACGGAACTTCCCGAGTCAACCCTTCAAAATAAAACAAAGAGTATGAACGTTTAAATGAGAACTTTTGATCTTTTTCCCCAGAGGGTCTTAATACTTAATAAGCTACTTATAAAATAATAGAAAAAATAAAAAGTATAAAAAATGGTTTATTTTAATATTGTTAATTAATAATTAATTATTAAGACATTTAAAAATATATATTTTATAATCAAAAAGTGATGCTTATGTACTTTTTTTTGTCATTAAAGTTTTTATTTATTTCTTTCTTTAACATAAAAAACAAAACAAGCAAACAAAACAAACTAAACTAAACAGACAGTGTTACTTTGAATCACTCAACATTCAACATTCAAAGGCCCATAACAAATATCTAAACACCAAACAACCACAGTCTATTTTAAACAACTATACTGACTACACGCATGTAGTCAGTTATCTCATCACATTGGTAGAGCAGTGCTACAGGAAAGAAAGCGGTTCCATGACCTTTTAAAAGTCTCAACATCATCATTGATCTTAGCCAGCATGTGTTCATATGATACAGTCTCTAACATTAATTCCA
Source organism: Labroides dimidiatus (assembly GCA_030710495.1). NCBI lineage: Eukaryota > Metazoa > Chordata > Actinopteri > Labriformes > Labridae > Labroides > Labroides dimidiatus. Next base: position 3,395,964 of record CM061158.1, on the reverse strand, counting down.
TCCATTTTTTAATATCTGGTGCGGACGTACTTTTCCACAATCTGAGGATCACTCTGGCCGCCGTGACTACTCCCACTTTTATCACAATACTATCATATTTTGATATATTAGGCAATTCTGATTGATCACCTAGTAGGCATAGTCTTGGTACTGGGTAAATTTCCCTTACACCTCCTTTATAGATTTCCCAGTATTCAACAATATTTTCAGCCAAATCTCATCACTCAAGTCACACCCCAGGTCCCTTTGCCAGATGATCCTCAGATTTTCACAGATATTTCTTCGTAGCCCATTAAATATTTTGTAGAACACAGCTGCCTTTTGTGTTATGCAGGGTAACTCCATGAATTCCAACACAGGGTTCTTGTTCCACATAAACTGGCCTTTACTTATGCAATCCCTGATCTGCAAGTATTTCCAGAAATTGTCTTTACTTTCCAATTTATACTTTTGGCTTATGTACTTTTAATGAAATAAATAAACAAGAAAATAACGCAACCATGATGATTCATCACGTTTTGAGACTTTTTTTTGTCTCCAAAGAGAGAAAATAGAATTTTTGCTTAATCTGGCTGAAGTTCATACTGCAGTTTAAAAGTTAATAATAATAAGCTCAAAAATAAACAAAAATAAAATTGTAAAATGAAATAAGATTAATACTTTAAAGCTCTAAAATACTGCGTTGCTAGGATAATAAAATAGAAGACTAATAAAAATCATTTACAGATAACTCTTACAAAATCCTTCAATATCAACCTTTATTTTGAAGTCTCACCTGTCTTCCGGCTGCGAGGTGGCTCGTTGTGGCTACCTTCACGCTGAGGCAGTTAAGCAGCTACTTCGAGCCGATCTGCTCCGCTCAGTATCTGATGAGCAACACTATCATCCGAGGAGGATCATGGAATAAACATGGCCCACAATAGAAGCATTTTTCTTGAAGGTAAGCGGTGACACTTCGCTGTGCTCCTCCGGCCTGTCTGCAGCCACTATACCCGCACACAGGGCTCAGATTCCCGCAGCTCGAGCCAGATTATCGGTCACAAAAATGGTCCAAAAATATATATGGATCCATAGCTAGGTGGCTAACACTGGCCTCTGAAAGCTGCCTTACTGTTGTGTGATAACACGTTACAATGAGCGCTCCCAGGCCGGTGACAGGGACACATCCTCGGGCCTGGATGGAGAACACGTCACCCCGGCTGGAGGTCACCCGGTTCGGGTGTTTTGAAAGCTCAACCCCGTGAAGCACGTCCGAGCTAGCAGTTAGCGCTGACGTTAGCTGGGTCTACAGTGTGAAAGACAGGCCCCTCTGCCTTAGCTACTGTGTTAGCTGCTTTCAACGTTTAAAAACAACAACAACATACCAAAATAATTATCATAATAAACAACAAAAACGTGTAAAATAAACCCTGACACCCATTCAGCTGCTGGAACCGCATAGCTAGCATGCTAATCCTCCAGCTAACATAATTGTGCAGATTTGTAAACAGACACAATCCCAGAGGTTCATCCTTTGACATTTAGAGGGTTTCACACGTTTTATAGTTCCCACTTTCCTTTACAGATAAAATACTTCAAAAATAGCATTCAAACAGTCTAAAAACTGTTACTGCCTTGCTCATTTCCAGTGTCAGGAGCACAAAGGAAACAGGACTTTAACTGTGTATTATATATATATATAGATAACTGATATCTAGGAGCAGTTGATGTCCTATATTTTACTTATTGCCAACAACCCCCATTCATTCAAAAACCTATCACTGCACTGTTAAGCTTTGCAGAAGTTTTTGTTTTCTTATTTAGCATCGGGTTCAGAATAGTATCATATTAAGTAATCTAGAAATGTCATGACATGCATTAATCAAACAGTTGGATCTAATTTATTCGTAGTGCGAAGTGCTGCAGATTAAAAAACAGAAAATATGATTCAAATGTATAAAATATGGTTAATATAAACATGTAATTCATATAAAATCCAGTACAATCATGTAACAGATACAGTAAAATAGATCATGAGGAATTTAAGAGTTGCAGGAGGTCAGAGATGTAAGGGGTGCATGTGCAGCCCTTGAGTCCAAGTATTGTATTTGTATAATATCCCGTTTAAAGACGATTAGATCTTAAAGTGAGTCCTGAAATGAGCAGGAAGCCAGTGGAAGGATGAAAGAATGACAGCAATGTGCTCACGCTTTCAGATCCCAGTTCAAAAACAAGCACCAAATGCTAAATTATATGCAGACAATTCCACAAAAGCAGACAAAACACAGATTAGGCAACGCAATCGTAAGTCAAAACAAACAGGCTCTCTCTCCTGCTCTCTCAAAAACGTTCACATTATCCACTCCTCTCCCTCTGAGAGTGACAACAAGCTGCTTGGACGAGAACATCATGTGAGAGTCAAAGCTCTCTTTCAGCTCCTCCAGCAGCACGCTCGCCGTTTGGATAAACGCTGTCTGTGTGCTTCAAGCTTTCGTCAGAGGGCCCGTATCTGTAAAAACAAAATAAATGAGAGTGTCGGGCTCTGCAGGGACCTGGATGTCCCCTCGTGGACACTCGCAGGATGTCTGTTGCTATTTATGAGGCTGGAAATGGAGCATGGATCTTGCAGGATGTCGTATTGACTTGTATTAATTTAAGGAGAATGGGAGGAGGTTTATTTGGCTCATGATGGATAAAAACAGACTGAAAGGTTTCTTTTCTTGTTGCAAACACGTCTTGAATCGATGCTCCATTAAAGGTAGCTTTCTTCCTGATGTTCAGATCCTTCCTGCCATTAGAGTCCCATTAATTCATCGACTTGTCGCGAAGCAGGAGATGAGCTGGTGTGATTTCAGGAGGAGAGGTTTTAAGACCTGTATTAATGAATTAAAAAAATAAACCTGACTCTCTGGAGACCGGAGTTGAACTAATATTTACCTCCTGGGCTCACGTCCAGACGGACAACCTGCTGCAGCACGGGTTTCTCGTTTCAGTTTGGCCGAATTTGTTTGAACCGCAGCGCTGAAGTGATCTTAAACTGAAAAAAAAAAAAAAAACAGCAGAGGATTTAACAAAGAAAGAAAGAGACTCCTCCGTTTTCTAGATGATCGTTTGTGATTTCTGCTTCAAAAATTTCAGTTGGTCTTGGCAGGAAATGGGAAGCCGGGGCATCAACAGCATCCAGCAGATGTTAAGCGTTTGTGCGTCTGAAAAAAAATAGCTGTTAGATGAGTTTGTTTTTGATGCTTTTGCTGTAGATTATTGGCAGTTAGCCCGGGCGGCCTCTGATAAGATGTCTCATCCTCCGACACTTCAGGGAAACTGCATGCAGACCTGTCCTCTAGCTCAGTGGTTCCTCTATATATCTATTGTTATGTTCATTAATGCATATTTTAAATCCCTACTTTATTGGTCTGTGTCTCATAATCCAAAATTTAATAGGCCATATTCAGAAGCGATGTAACTGGAGGTGCACCAGAGAAAAGATTCTCACCTTCAGTTTCCATCTGATCTTGTATTCAGAAATGTAGACCTACTTTCACGTCAGTAATCTTAATGTTTGGTGTTGTAAACAAACAAATATTTCCAGTTTATGTGGTGCATCCTGATGAACTCAAACAATCTGCTGCTGGCAGGAGAAAAAAACACGCTCGAGTGTAATTCTGATGCTGGTGCATGTTGATATGTGCAGATCTTTGTTTTTTAGACTTATTAAGCTAAGATGAGGAGCCCTGAAACTGTGCCATCTGCTGTGTCTTGGTCTTTTTATCCCTTCACTGATGCCTTATTATTCGATCCAAGCCCTGGACAGGTCAGAGGCCAGGCGAGATGGAGGGTACAAGCACAACTGGAGCTTTTCTCACTCTGATGACAGTGAAGAGGAAAGGAGACATGAGTAAGCACTTCTCCAGCCCTCGTTTGTTTTCAGCATCACCGGCGCTCGCTGCACTGCATCACTTTTTAGCACACAGCTCCACTTCCTCCACACAGGAAAAGACCCCAGTGACACCTACTGCTGATGAGCAGGCTATTCCCGTCTCTGATGATGCACTCGGCAGCCTTTTTAGCTCAGTGATACGGGGCTGAGCCGAGCACTCGCATGAAACAGTCCTCTCCTCTGGTTTTAAAACTGGGGAGGCCAAAACCCTGTGGTTTAACTGAGACATCAACTCATGCAGTCACATTTAGCAAACTTTATACTTTATTCTCAAGAAGCAGAGCTACAGTTTGGGATGTTCTGAGGTGACTGATTTCCTGGTTGATTAGCCTGTAGGTCAAAAACACAGGATTACAGAGTCTGCATGTAACATATGACGCATGGAGATTTAGATATGTTTTCATATAACATGTATACACGGTGTAACCATAACCTGTTTATTTTCATCACAGTTCGAGTGTGGTGACCATGGAGGAGATGGACAGGCAGCAGGCCACCTCCCCCGAGGAGAAGAAGGTAAACATCTCACCACAAACTCTCCTCTGTCTCATCCTCTGACTCCTGCTCCCAAATCCCAATTAAGCCATTCCAGGTTTTCTGAACCCCAATTAAGCAACTCGAAGTGTTCCAAATCCCCCTAAGAACATTCACTGTTTTCCAAATCCCCAAAAAGCCACTCCAGGCTTTCAAATAAGTCACTTCAGGTTTTCCAAATCCAAAATAAGCCACTCCGGGTTCTCCAAATCTCAAAATAAGCCACCTCAGGTTTTCCAGACCTCAAAATAAACCACTCCAGGTTTGCCAAATCCCAAATTAGCCACACCAGCTTTTGATTATCCATAAAAAAAGCCACTCCAGGTTTTCCCAAACACAAATAAGCCACTCCGTGTTCTCCATATCCCAAATAAGCCACTCCGGGTTTTCCAAATCTCAAAATAAGCCACTTCAGGTCTTCCAAATCTCAAAATAAGCCACTTAAGGTTTTCCAAATCTCAAAATAAACCACTCCAGGTTTGCCAAATCCCAAATTAGCCACACCAGCTTTTGATTATCCATAAAAAAAGCCACCCCAGGTTTTCCCAAACACAAATAAGCCACTCCGTGTTCTCCATATCCCAAATAAGCCACTCCGGGTTTTCCAAATCTCAAATAATCTACTCATTAGACTCTGAAGGGAAGTTTTCAAGCTCAATATTAAATATACTGAAAATGCCGCGCGTAAAATATATTTGTGTCGTCTCCTCCAGACTTCCCCTCTTAGGCACTTCACCTTCTCGGATCCTCCGAGGACGTACGAAAACCGGCCAAATAATCACATGAAGCCCCTGAACAGGCTGCCACCCAAGAGACCCAGGTACGCCATTTAGCTGTCACACACTCTTCAGATCGTTTTATAACCTGTATGACTTGATTTGGTAACCGATAAAGTGATCTTGTTTGTTTGCATCGTACCTAAAATTGGTGTTACATCCTGTCTGTTTTCTCCTCCCTTGCAGCGAGGTAGCAACCAACTATTTTATCATCAGTCCTGCGCCTTCACAAGGAATCGTTTTACAAGGGCGACACTTTCAGCACGCACAGATGCCGTCTACTATTAGGAAGCCAGTCCAAAGGTAAGACAGAGAGTCGATGTTTCTCCTGCTGCTTGTTGTGGATTATTTAAGGGGGAGTAAAAGTTCGCTGTGAAGCTGTTTTTATACCTCAGTTTCTGAGTGAGAGCTGAAGAGAAGGAGTAGGATGTTTCGTGACCCTCATTTGTTTACGTTTGGTAAAATTTAACTATTAAAATCAGCTGTGAGCCAACTCTAAACCCAAGTGAAGTCAGCGTAAACAGCATCGGCTGTGTTTGGTTGTTGTCATGCCAGAGAAACACAAAAAGTGAGGATTGAAGACAGGTTCTGGAGGAAGAAGGAGAGGATCTGTTCTGTGATTTCTGAGCTGATCGATTATCCCAAAAATTTCTTAAACTGTGTATTTCTGTACACAGAATTATAGAGCGTATAGAGAGCACACAGTTCTGTGTACTCTCCTGACTTGATTCCTTTACGATTTTTGGGCTGATTCAGTTTAAATTGCAAATTCTTTCAAATCCTTTAATATTGCCGATTTTTGCGATTTTTAGTTCCCGTATTTAACACCAGCCCGTGTGAGATCGTTATGTGATGATGTCTACGGACGATACCAGGAGCCATATTTACTCAAAAAAATGATCATGACATGCGAGTCAGTGTAAGATGTAGTCTTGAGATCTGACATCGTTACTGGATAGTCAAAGAAAAACATTTCGCCCTCTGCTGGAGAAAAGCGGTAATGTTTTTTTTAACCCATCTTGTAAACAAAGAGTAAAATGAAGGATTTCAATTTGGAAAAAAACATGATTTTAAAACTGTAAAACAAAAAATTTCATACATATATATTTCCTTCATTTTAACTTTCTCAGCATTCTAGAACACCAAATGCTAGAACCCATCAGTCCAGAGCCCAACATTCCCTAATCATACATTCCTAATCAGTCAAGAGCCCAGCATTCTAAAACCTAGCATCCTAGAGTCTGGCCTTCAAGAACTCAAGCACTCTAGAACCCAAATTGCTAGAACTTGCACGCTCAAATCGAATCGTATGTTTCGTGTGTGAAGTCAGTGTCTGAGGGATGATCTTTAATCTAAAGTATGAAGAGACTCTCTGGTTTGTGATGTGAGTTAAGCTTCAGTTTAAGAAAAAAAAAGTAGCTTTAATCCAAATGTAGTGTTGCTGTTGATACGTGTTGATGGCATTTCTCTGGCTTTTATCTTTAAGCGGCCTTGATTTGAAGGAAAGGTAAGACTGTGAACTTACTGAATCTTTGTTTAGAGACTCAGTCTCATTTCATGCTTCATTTTTGTTAATGTTTTTATTTACGTCTGGTTTTCTTCATGCATCGGTCTGTGTTAAATACTTTGGACGGGGTGCGTTGCTTTTTTTCTGGGGATGCTTTAAAAATTGGAAATTATTATCACCAGATACAAATTTCTGCTGACATTTATATTAATGGCCAAAAATGTGATGCAGGAATAAACAGGCTCCTCTTCATTATTTCACATCCACGTTCATGTTTCTGCTCCTCGACATGGACAGACTGTGGAAGTCCAGTTTTCTGCCTCTTTGGTTTCCATCTAAAGAGACGTAATTTGAAAACAGATGTTAAAATGGGATCCAAACAGTCTGACTCCAGCAGCAGTGTGGGAGCGTTCGGTGTTTTTTTGCAGTTTAGACATTAAACCTATCTCTGCAGTCTGGCTGATGATTAGCTGGCCTCAGCTCTATTTTTACACACGCTGGTTTCATGCCTGTGATCTTAGACTTCATGCATCCATCCAGTGACCTTTGATCCAGATCTGGGGAGTGTTTTTACACCAGAAATCTCATTATCTGATTTTATCCCAGCTGGTGGAAAGAAATCAGACACTTTCTGCTCTTTATTGCTCTTATTATAACATGTCCTGTCTCTGTGACTTACCAGCTGTGTGTATTTTCACTTAAACTCTCCCTGTGAAAGATACACACCAAGGGTTTTCCTCTCTGTGTGGTTGATTCAAGACTACAGTGAGCCACAGCTTCGTTTTTCAGCAGCTCTACATGATTTACAGCTCAGTGTGTCAGCTCAGGCTGCTGTCTGTGAAAACACTTATTTCAGCTTCTGTCTGAAACTCTCCAGTTCAGCTACTGTCTCTTTAAGAAACCAAAGCATTCCAGAACCTACCATCCCAGAGTCCAGTATTTTAGACCTCAAGTGTTCTACAACCAATCAGTCTAAAGCCCAGCATTTAAAATACAGAAATCAAGAACCAGTTATTTCAAGGGCCCAGCTTTCCAGATCCCAACATTCCAGAACATAGCATCTTTGAGCCCTGTATTCTAGAGCCAAATATTCCAGAACCCACCATTCAGGAGTCTTACAATTTTGGCCCCAGCATTTTAGACCCTAGCATTCATTTTCCTAGCATTCTAGGGTCCTACAGTTTTTGGCCCTGCATTCTGGAGCCCAATATCCAAGAACCCATCTACTGTATGTAGAACCTAGCATTCTGGAAATTAGCATTCCAGGACTCATTATTCTAGAACCCAACATTCTAGAGTCCAACATTTTTTAGCCCAGTATTCCAGAACCTAACATTTTAAAACATAGCATTCCAGACTCTAGCTTTCTGAGACCCATTATCCCAAAGCCCAGCATTCTGGAGTCCTATAATTTTGAGCCTAGCATTCTAGAACAATCAGTCTAAAGACCAGCATTCAAGAGAGAACTAATCAGTTCAAAGACCAGCATTCAAGAGAGAACTAATCAGTCTAAAGACCAGCATTCAAGAGAGAACTAATCAGTCTAAAGACCAGCATTCAAAAGAGACCTAATCAGTCTAAAGACCAGCATTCTGGAGTCCTATAATTTTGAGCCTAGGATTCTAGAACAATCAGTCTAAAGACCAGCATTCAAGAGAGAACTAATCAGTTCAAAGACCAGCATTCAAGAGAGAACTAATCAGTCTAAAGACCAGCATTCAAAAGAGACCTAATCAGTCTAAAGACCAGCATTCAAGAGAGAACTAATCAGTCTAAAGACCAGCATTCAAGAGAGAACTAATCAGTCTAAAGACCAGCATTCAAAAGAGACGGAATCAGTCTAAAGACCAGCATTCAAGAGAGAACTAATCAGTCTAAAGACCAGCATTCAAGAGAGAACTAATCAGTCTAAAGACCAGCATTCAAAAGAGACCTAATCAGTCTAAAGACCAGCATTCAAGAGAGAACTAATCAGTCTAAAGACCAGCATTCAAGAGAGAACTAATCAGTCTAAAGACCAGCATTCAAAAGAGAACTAATCAGTCTAAAGACCAGCATTCAAGAGAGAACTAATCAGTCTAAAGACCAGCATTCAAGAGAGAACTAATCAGTCTAAAGACCAGCATTCAAGAGAGAACTTATCAGTCTAAAGACCAGCATTCTAGAGCTCAGCATTTAAAACCCAGGATTCTAGAACCAATTATTCTCAGTCAGCTTTCCAGATCCCGACATACCTCTGTGTTCCAGAACCTAGCATTCAAGAGCCTTGCATTCTTGAACCCAACATTTTAGAGTCCTACAGTATTGAGCCCGGCATTTTAGAAGGTTACAGTCTAGAGCTCAGCATTCTTGGACTCTATTGATGTAGAACCTAACATGGTTGAAAATAGCATTCAAGAACCCATAATCCTAGAACCCAGAATTCTAGAGCCCAGGTCTCCTTCACAGTTTCAGCTCTGAGTAGATTCAGTAACCGGTGACCTCCCACATTTAGCAGATCTCGTGTTGATCTCACTGAATTCTTGTCGCTCAGACACACCTGCTGTCTCATTCTGGGACTACTCCAACACGTTGACCTCATTTTTAGATACATCACTTTCCTTTTCCTTGTTTGAAATTTAAAATCTAGATTTTTTTTTCTCTGTATTTGTGTAAATTCAACACCTGCACAGAAAAACCTGCTTTGATGAGCTCTTTAATGTCACAGTAAAATGTGTTTGATGGAGCGTCCTCCTTCACCACATCGTGTCTCTCTCTCTCTCTCTCTCTCTCTCTCTCTCTCTCTCTCTCTTGCAGAAATGACTTCACCAACACGCAGCAAGCTGCAGAGCTGGACAGCATCCTCCTCACCTGTCCAGAAGTCCCAGGTGTGTTCCACCACAACACATAAGTTAAATATAGGGGTTTGTAACGTCAGGTTAATCAGCGTATAATGTTTGTTCCAGGTGAGGAGAGTCTGAACGTGAAGCGTCGTATCCAGCAGAAGAGGAGACCCCTGGAGAACGTTTGTAGTTTTCCTTCACAGGTCAAAGCATCAGAGGTAAGAGAAGATGAAGGACTCGGTTACCCATAAATCATTTCATCTGCGCACCTCTGAAGAGTGTTTTCCTCCTGCAGCCTCTGCGGCCGGTCGTCTACCAGTCAGTCTGCTTGAAGTGCAACAAGACGAGCGAGGACGGCAGCAAGTGTCAGACCTGCGGGAACAGCACCGCGCTGCTTCCATGTCAGCAGGCCACGCAGTCGTCACCGACGCCCAGGCCCCCCATCAGATCGCAGCCCGCCCCCGGACCAAACAGCCTGCAGCAGAACTTCTACAAACCAGTCACGACTATGAGAGCGCCCCGCGGGGAGACTATGCTCCCGATACGGATCACAAGCACCAGGGGGACGTTGCTGCCTCTGAATAACGGCGGGTCGCCTCTGTTAGCCGGGACGTCGAGCTGCTGCGGAGCCAGGAACGCTCCCAAGGGGAAGAGGACGGCGGCTCAGAGGCACGAACTCAACGACCCCAGTGAGTACAAGGAGACCTACATCCACCTTCTTCCTGCGCTAAAACTAGAGATTATTCACCTAATGTGCAGGAATTTCATCAACATATTGGATGAGTTATGAAGAATCGTAAGAAATGATACTTTGAAGAAAGCAAGAAAGAGAAACTGTTCTGCATCAGGCAAGAAACAAAACAAACAAGAAGAAACCACATGAGAAAAGTCAGTCCTTTAGTGGGTCGACCCAAGCTGCTCTGCAAGACCTCCTCAATTATTTCAAGACAACCCTAAAAACAAATATTACAGCAGGTTGAAGACGTCAAAGCTGGAGGGAAAGTCAATAAAACATCCAAACAGCAATCACTTTTTCCATTCTCTACCACGTAAAACAGAAGCAGCAGGATAAATAGCAGGCAGAGGAGACGAAGAAGAAACCAAAACAAACCCAACAAACGTCAGAAAAACGTTTCTTTGAGGTATTTTAACCTGGTTCTCTTTCCTCACCTCCCCAGTCGTCCTGTCCAGCGACGAGGAGGAGGAGGCCGACAACGCCAGCACAGGAAGCGTCAACAGACTGGACAGCGTTTCCCCTCGCCCCGCCGACTCGGCTCACTCTTCGCCGGCGCCATCCGGAGGCCGAGTGGAGGCCGCGGTGAAAAGCCCCGGAGAGCAGGAGGAGCTGGGAATGGAGTTCTTTGAAGACCTGAACATGAAGATCACAATACCTCGGAGAGCGCGGATGAAAGACCAGGTGAGGACGGGGCCGACCTCAAACCAACAAACTTTCAATTTGCAGAAATGGAGAGAGAGAAATCCTTCTTTTGATCAGAACACAGAGATAAAATCTCACGAGGTGTGTTTAATTTAACGAAGCTTTTCTTCAGAGCGCTATCAGGATCGGAAGTGCTCCCGTTTCTATTGGATTCAAGAAAAGAGAAACTGACTGTGTGTGTTTATTTATTTATCTACTTATTTCAAATCAGTGTTTATTTATTGATTTTTTTTTTTGGTGTGTTTTATTTACTCGACAGTTTGGGAATCAGCCTCCTGAGCAGTTTTGTCCCAGGACAAAGAAACCCAAATTACAAGTGCCGGAGAAGTGCGACAGCATCATCCTGGAGTGTCGCAGCGTGAGGATAGGAACGCTGCGCAGGATGGTGACCAAACCTGTCGTCGTGAGTTCTTTGTTTTGATTCGTATTAAAGTGTGAAGACTTTTTTTTTTAACTTTGATCTGACAGAAAATTAGATATAAACGAGGTTAAAATGCTTCAAAATCCACTTAAAGCTTTTAGTTCATCTAAGTTTTGGCTAATTTTGATTTTTTGTGTAATAACATGATTTTATTTATTTATTTGTTTTGTGAAAGAGACATTGAATTATCATAAGAAGTGTTTACAGCCTGATTTAATTGGATGGGAAAAGGTGAAAACAGAAACCTAAACCTGAAATCTGAGCAGAATTTAAAAGAGAGGTTTTGTTTTTCTGTCTTTGCAGTTTTCCATCGACAGCATCCAGCTGGAAACTGAAGGTGAGCTCCTCCAGAAGCTGTTTTATTCCTGAAAACAGGCCGTCCAGAGCGACCGTTCACACCTGTCTCACCTGTATGTTTGGATATATGTGTTGTTTTTGGCAGCCGTCTTAGTTTTAGTCCTTTGGATTGACGTGTTAGTTAGTTTAAGTCACATTTTAGTCATTTCTACATGTGATCGTTTGAGTTAGAGGTAAGATCGGGCCTAAAAAAATCCAGCCCGACCCGAGCCCGAGCCCGATCAATCAACAAACCCGAAATTTTATATTTTAAAAAAACGCAAGTTTTCTTAATGTTAAAATAATCAACATATTTTTATGATCGTTATAAATGCATTTAAAATAACGCTGGAAAAGTCTGTTAAAGATATTTCTGTGCGCCTCCCTGACAAGGAGAGGAACAGCAGCAGGAGCAGGTCTCTGGGCTTCACTGTAGATCACGAGGAAGGGCATCTGAGATACACGGGGTAAAGCCTCCAGAGCGCAGCAGGTTCACGATAGTCTTTGTTACCAAAGGCGGGAACAAACAGCTGCTGTTTGCAGAAGACCTCAGACCTGCTGAGGGAGGTGGTCCAGGGCGGTCATCTCGGTGTAAAGTGCGTATTGTGCAGGAGTTCAGTCTCAGGTCTCGTCCTCTTGAACATCTGGCATTGAGTGCTGCATAAAGCGCGCGCGTGTCCCGAGCCGTGTATTTGGTTAATTCTGCGGCTCCTTTTTAGTAGTTAAATAGCAATTACCACACAGCGCCTTCTCTGTTTTATCCAAATTATTTATTTTATAACAAGTATTCCTTAGTTTAATATCCATACATCGTTTTAGTATACATAATATATAAATATATATTTATTTTTAAAAAGTTAGCGAGAGAGAAGCCCGGGCCCGGCCCGACCTGAACGTAATATTTGACATTTCGGGCTTAAGATCTTACCTCTAGTTTGAGTCCAGTTTTAGTTGACGAGAACTCAAAAAGGTTTCAGTTAGGGATGAGCCGGATATTCGTTTCAAACGAGTATTCGTTACGGATAATGCATTTTTGCCGAATACGAATACAACACGAGTTTTTTTTAGGATTATTCGTATCCGTACTAAAAGAATCCTCACTGGGTGTCAACAACTACTGTCTTCACTCTTCATGCTCTGTGATCGGCCAGTCACACACAGCACACCCCCCTCCCTGCACCCACATGCTGCAGCGAGGAGGTGCCTGCTCTCCTCTTTCACACACACACACATACAGGCAGCGAGTGACAGCGACTACTTCTCTTGCTTGCTTGAGTTGACTGTAGTTTACGTTGCTCTAATCTCTGTACTACTCACTCAGTTTTCTTCTGCTCGTCTCTATTGAGGTTAGTTTGGTATTTAAAGTTACTTCTTGAACTTATTTCCTGTCATACGCGATGCATGTGACAAGACGGGGCTGAAAACGGCTCGTGTCGCGCTGGTCAGTGCCTCTTGCTTATTGAAGCAATTGTCAGGACCGTTTTTTTAAGGTTTTCGTTGTCTCACATCTCTTTAGTTCTTTTTTTATATTTAAAGTTACTTGATTAACTGTTTTGCAACGTTCACGCAACGCATTTGAAGGCTTAAAGCTGTAAACTCCTGGTGTCGCGTTTTTTTTTTGTTTTTTTTAACTGGCTGCGTGATTTTAGTTTGGCTGGTGAGAAAGAAACAGAAACACTGTGCTCAGAATGAGCACAGTGTTTTTGAAAATAAAGTGAAAAACAAGACATATTTTTTAGTTTTTTTGCCACTGAATGTTTGCACAAATCACCTATTAAATTTACACAGATCATAAATAAAGAGACAGTCTTTCACACCACTCCATACACATTTTACCAATTGTACATAATACATAGCTGATCACACAAAAGCCTTTAAAAGAAGAAAAAGCCGGTTTCAGACTTAAAATAAAGTTCGGGTTTAAGCCCCGCCCATTTCCGGACAAAACACAACCACTTCCAGTTTAGGCCCCGCCCATACGAGTACGGATACGGATACAGATAATATGGATGGGCAAACAGCTACAGATACAGATACAGATAATGGTGTACTCGCTCATCCCTAGTTTCAGTCTAAATTTAGTCAGTTTTAGATTTTAAAAAAGAAGAATGTATTCGTCTTTTAACAAACAAACACACAGTCACTCCCTGCTTATGACTTATCACTGAGCAGACTGTGAAATATAAAGACATGAACTGTGTCAATAAAGCAGAAAGAGCTCACAGAGAGCTGAGTCATAACAAAGGATCCAGAAAACCAGGTCCAGACAGAGAACTGCTCCAAATCCATCAGAATATGAATGCTTTTAAATTTTCAGATTACTAATCTGACTGCTTCATAGTTTGATAATATACCGTAGTTTAACGTTGAACTTCAAATCTGTTTCTGTTCATCATTTATTGGTTCACTTATTATTTCCTCTCCATAGTGAGTCCATATTTGGTCATAACCTCGGCTCCAAACCAACTTTTTCATCAAACACTCAAAGTAAAAACTGGATTTAGAACATCAGCAGTTAATATTGATTATTGGTGCTCAAACCTGGTTAACTGAGGTTGGATAAAGAAGACACATTTAATAACACAGCTGGAGACTCTCAGCCGAATATCACTGACATGTTCAGCTGAGAGTCACCAGTTAGCACGGTCACTCTTTACTCCAAAACACTGGTTGCTCTGTAACGCTCTGCGCTTCATAGAAGTTGATTCCATGGTGTCGTATCGTTTCCGACAACCGACCACAGAACAAGCGGACATTTTTATGCTGCTAACAGTCTGAATGAACGGAGCTAAACGCTGCTTCCTCTGCCCAAACGTGCGCTCGTCTTTATGATGACGCAGGTTCTAAAGAGGTCCATAAACTCGTGCCTGTGTGAGACAGATTAAACACACGGTAGGCAGAAATGTCCTGTATTTAAACATCTGACAAACCACACGCTAACATTTCCCTCCGGTCTTGTCTCGTCATGTTTTAGTCATCGAAGAGCCGTGTTTAACTCAACACCGTCTCGTTATCGTCATGAAACAAAAGAGGCGTCAACGAAATAATTTTGTCATCATTGGCAAAAACAACACTGTCCTCAGAACGATCACATGAGCAACACACACTGTGAATCTAACCCTGACGGATCCACGTGGAGGCTTAAAGCGTCAGATATCATCCACCTGTTTTCTCTCCGTCCTCAGGCTCAGACGCTAACACCAAAGAGCAGGTGTGTCTCCAGGCGTCCGGCCTGATCAGCTGCGAGTGGTGCAGCGCGCGGAAGCTTCCCGTTTTGTTCTTCCAGACGTCGCAAGACGAGTGCGTCCGCCTGCGCACGCAGCTCAACATGTCGCGGGAGCAGGACGGGCCGTGGTACGACTGCGCAGGAGAGCGTGAGTACAACACGACGACGCAGATGTCGGATAAAGATCCTGCTAACGTTATTTTACGTTCCAGAATAAAATCAGGACGTTCAGGTGGAAATGAAGCAGGGAAATAATCTCAAACAGTATTAATTCATCGTCCTGTTCTTTCAGAGTCCGACGAGAAGTACATCGTCCTGATCTTCGAGAACGGCCTGGGGGTGAAGGAGCAGCAGATTCTTGGCGACATCCTGGGAGACATCGGCAGGACGAACAACCTGAACGACTTCCCCTCCAAGCTGACCTTCGAGGAGGCGAACATCCGACTGGTCAACTACAACAAGGCGTCCAAACAGAAGGAGGAGAAGGTGAGAGGCGGCTGCACGTCGTCCCTGATTTACAGATTTAAAACTGAGTGACTCAGAGCTTGAACCTCCTGTCCTAGCTCAGGTTAGGGTTAGGGTCAGGGGTCAGGGGTCGGATCCGCAGAAGTTTCTCCCTGAAGCTGAACTTGATCTTCTTCCTCTCTGCAGCAGAAGACTCAACCCCCTCCTAAAGTCACCCACGTGTCCCTGGTCACTAAAGTCACCCCCGTGACCCCTGTGACCCCGATCACCATCACTCCCCGCACACGCATGGCCACCCGCCAGCACACAAGCACTTACGATGAAGACGAGGAGGAGGACATGACGGACTTGCAGCCCACCTTCTCTGGACCAATCATCAAGTGAGATCCTCGTCATTCTCGATCCTCGTTATTTCGTGATCGCCGTGATGTAACTCTCCTCTTTCTTGGTCGTCCTCAGATTAATGGTGTACCCTCCTCCGCCCGCCAAAGGGGGAATCTGGGTTACTAACGAAGACCTCCACTGCCTTAACGATGGAGAATTCCTCAACGACGTTATCATAGACTTTTATTTAAAGTGAGTGTTCTGCTGCAGAACTAACCGCTGCTTCCTTTTCCTCTGTTTCCCCCTGATGTGATCCATCTCTCTCTCCTTTCTCTCTGTTTTTTTTTTCAGATACTTAGTTTTGGAGAAATTGAAAAAAGAAGATGCACAAAGGATCCACATCTTCAGCTCCTTCTTTTATAAGAGGTTAAACCAGAGAGAGCGGAGGAGCGCCCCGGATGCGACCAACCTGCCGTGAGTTTCCGAGTTTTCACCCTCGGGTTTTATTCGCACGTCTTTCTCGTCTTTGACGTCTGGTTTTTGTTCCCCAGAATCCAGAAAAGAAAGCACAACAGGGTAAAGACGTGGACTCGGCACGTGGATCTGTTCCAGAAGGATTTTATTTTTGTTCCCATCAATGAGTCGTGAGTTCTTCAGTCACACGTCTGATCCCCGTCCCTTTCGAAACCCTTCCAGAGCTAAACTGATCCTTTTTTCTTCCTCAGAGCTCACTGGTACTTAGCCGTCATCTGCTTTCCGGGTCTAAAGGGTCCAGTTTACGAGCAGAACCCGCTCTACCAAGGCCAGTTCCCACCCCCCTCCTCAGACACAGACCTTTCCTCAGAGGAGAACATCCCGGATCACTGTCGCCCTCTTTCCCCCGAGGGTGACGGCCTGGACAGCTCGTCCGACGACCCGCCGCCCGGCGTGCTCCAGGCGTCGTTACAGGCTCAGAGCGACTGCGACCTCACGAAAGAAACCCCGGCGTTCACGGGGAGAGCGAAGACGTCAAACCCCCCCTCGGCGTCACAGAGCAGACACACGGAGACAGAGCGGCAGTTCACAAGTGAGTTCAATCGAGCTTTAATCCCACTGATCAAAACAGAAGAGCGTGTTTTAACGTCACGTTTGGATTCATGTTGCTCTACGTGTTTCAGACGAGTTACAGAAAATCAGTGTTTACTACACGCCGAGCAAAGAAGACGACCCCTTCAGCTTCTCCGACGACCAGAGCTCCTGTCACGTACGTATCGCACCTTTTTTTTCTCTCCATGAATTAAATGTTAATCTTCAGAAGATCCTGCTTATCGCCACATAAGGACCTCAAACACTAAGGTCTGCTCATATCTCCGCCCCCCACGGGCGTTTTGTTGTTTATTAATCTGATTGAACACTTTTAACTGGACGGCAGGGGGCGGTATGAGACACAAACTCACGAGAGAGTAAAAAAAAGCGTCAACAGCAAAACGTTTTTAGCAGTTTATGAGGATAAATTGACGGAAATCTGCAAAACATGAGCTGAAAAAAAAGTCACCTGAAAACTCGTCAGTCAGTACGTAATCATGCACGCAGCAGTCAGTCAGACTTCTGGCTGGGAACGTCTCACTCTGCTTTGATAGGGGGCGCTGTGTCCTCTTTTGATGAGCGAGTCTGCGTCTAAATAGTTTCGGTTCACCCGCAGAGAAAACAACGTTCTAATGACGATAAAACACATGTTTTATTCATGTGTGTGTCATGGTGTGTGTTTGTTGTGTTGGAGCCACAGACTGTATGTACCAGGGGTGCCCAAACTTTTTCCTGTGAGGGCCGCAGAACTTTTCCCTTCTCTGATGGGGGCAGAAAAAGTGTGACGATCGCAGTGGTGCCTAAACATAAACTTTTATTGTTTTCCAGAAAGCCAAACATAAACAAATATTAATAACCCTCTCTGGGATCTTCACAGAAAAAACAGTCAGGAAATAAATAAAAACACTGTGTATTATAGGGCTGCCACATACGATTATTTTGATAATCGACTAGTCACCGATTATTTTTTGCGATTAGTCGAAAATGAAGACAGTTAATATCATAGTTCATTCAGCTTTTAATGAACTTTGCAGCTTGTAGCAGCATTTCTGACATTTTTTTTAATGTACCAATTTTCTATTCAAACATGACATCGCTATTAAGTAGGTAGCTCCCTGTTGACGTTAATGTTAGCAGCTAACTAGCCAGTTAGCTTACCGAGATTGTCATTCTTCTTCAGAAAATAAATCAGCCACGGCGTGCTGTCTTTTCAGATGCTCGTGCATCGCCGTCGTACTGTCATGGAAGGACATTTCTGCTTTGCAGATTTTGCATTGCACACTTTTCTCCTTTATTTTGGAAAAATGCTCCCAAACTTTCGAGCTCTGTTGCCGGCTAGCCATGATACTGTTGGGCATAACTTTTCCGGTGACATCAAGGGTTACCATGGTTACCACTTCTGCGCATATGCGTCAAGGACAGAATGGCAGACGAGACAGGTGAAAGTACAGCGACAGTTTAAAAAAAATTTAAAACGACGACGTCGATTATTAAATAAGTCGCCGACGAATTTGATCGTCGACGTCATCGTGACTAGTCGACTAATCGCGTGTCCAGACTGAAAAAAAAAAATCATAATGCGTCTCTGGTGTTGTTCAGGGGGCCAGACAAAATGTGGAGGCGGGCCGTATCCAGCCCATGGGCCGTAGTTTGGGGACCACTGGTATAAGCGCAGTGACCCTATTTATCATCGTCATCTACTTCCTCTTCAGGCCAAATCCAACCTGCATTATCTAGGTGTGTCAGTCGAGCTCAGCTCAGTCTGTGTTCAGTCTGATTAAGCTGTTTACATGCGTTTTAATAGTCCTACTTTAATAATCTCACGCTGACTAAGCTCATAGTAAAGTCTGAGCGATGTGGCCTAACAATAAAATCCCTGATTTTTTTTCCCCACAACACTCGGTTTACAATTCTAATTCATTTTTTTTTCACTCCCAGTGATACAAAAATGACATAAATCAAGTTTTGTCTCTAAGAGGGAAATCCAGTTCGGTTTTGGAAAATTTTTGACAACATAAAGTTAAAGTTTGAGTCATAAAATGTTGATGATGTCATTCAAACGTAGGACACAAACACTCCAGGCTGAGTATTTTCAGATTATATTAAGATGAAACTCTCTGATCAGCATTTAATCTCATTTAAAAAAACAAACACAAGCCTTTGAAAACATCACGAAAACTGGACATTTTTCAAACACTGCAACAACTTTCAGTTGGACTGAGGCAAGAAAAAAAATCTGGATTTTAAATTTTTTTAAATCTTTTGCAGAAAATAATTAGAACTAATGGATTTGATCCATATATTCTCAGCCCTGCTCAGAGTCCGACTCCTGACGCTGCTCGTAAACAAACCGAGTGTGACGAAAACGTGCCGCGGAAACTGCAGGACTTGTAGCTAGCATCGAGGCTAACAAAGACTGAGTGACGATTCAACAGATGTTAAAGCCTTAAAAGAAAAAACAGTACCCCCTCTTTAAGTCAGCCTATCAGAGTGAAGGGGGTTTGTGGATAGAGAGCCTTAAAGAGACACCAGCTAGATACCACGGAGGCACAAGAGGGGCAGAATAAAGACTGAAAACAGCACGATACCCTCTCTTTAAGAACTCCAGAAAGACCTACTGTCATTTTTTTTACTTTAAATGCAACAAGTCCAGTTTTTACTCCTTGAGTCGGAGGTGCAGGGAAAAAAGAGAGACGAGAGAGAGGACACATGAAGATTCCTCACGTTGATCCGCACCGTCTACTTCAAGTTGGTCACAAAGGAGCCAGATGCCCTCAGCAAGAACAAGGAGGACTCTTCTGCTCGTTCTGGATCTAAAGATGGAAATAAATGCGTCACAGAGTCACAAGAGCACCTTAATAAAAGTCCAGTGGCAGATAAAAAGAGGACTCTTTGTGTGTTTTCTGTGTAACAGGACGAGTGCAGCGAGGACGGTACCTTAGCTGACGACGCTCTGGCCTCCGACCCTTCGGCTCTGGCCTCCAAACAAAACCCCTGCCAACAGTAAGTGTGTGCACCTCTGCTGCTCCACCTGCAGGTGGAGCTGCTGCTCACCTGAGAGACAGCAGCAGCAGGAAATGATTCTGTGCTCATGATAAATGTTCCCTCTCTTCCTGAAGGCCTTGTATCCTCATCATGGACTCCCTGAGAGGTCCGGCTCGATCCACAGTGGTCAAGACTCTGAAAGAGTGAGTGGTCGAGACTTTTAACGAGGTTTATCTTCCGGTTTAAGTCGCACCTGTGCAGGATTTCAATCTCATGCTGAGTGAACTGTTTCAGGTACCTGGAGGTGGAGTGGGAGGTGCGTAAAGGGACTCAGAGGAGTTTCGGGAAGGACGTGATGAAGGGCTCGAGCCCACGTGTGCCTCAGCAGGATAACTTCAGTGACTGTGGAGTCTACGTCCTGCAGTATGTTGAGAGCTTCTTTGAGGTGAGACGGGGAGCTTCGATGCACCGCATACCTCTAAACATCCCTGCTTTACAAGCTCAGAGCGTCATTCATCAGTTTGATGATGAATCGTAGTCGCAGAGAGAGAGACGGCTCCTCTCCAGGGCACACGCTCTTCTCTTCCATCTCAAATATTGGTTCATTTTGACATTTCAGTTAATAATATGTAAAGAGATTGTCTGATAGAGTGTTTCATATAAATAAATCAGGGGTAAAGATACAGAAACAATACAAAAACAGATAAATTAAATTAAAGGTAAAGAAAATATATATTAGGGATAGACCGATTATCAGCATATATTAGTCATTTTGACCCATATCGGCATCGGCCTTTTTTTTTTAATACGACGGCCGATAATAGGTCTCTTCAAAACTTGGCAAAGGAAAGCTATTCTTAACTACTTTGCTTCGGTTAGCGAAAGTCTGCTAGCTTAATGCTAACATGAATCGAAAATCCCATTGACCCGCTAACGCAATAAGCATGGTGACTATCTCACAGTCTATGAACTTATTATAACTTTCACAGCTTGCTCGGCTCTTGAAAATGATATTGTTTTTGTTATTGTTTGAAGTTAAAAAAAAAGAGATAAACATTTTAGTTGTATTGAAATTTTGAAACAGTTTATATACTGTAGAAAACTTAAGGGAGCTATTTATTTGTTTAAATTTTTATTGACCTTTAGAAGACATGCTGCTGAGCCTGGAAAATGATAAATAAACATGTGCTGAAAGGCATTTCAACAAAGTTAAGGATCAGAGTTTGTATTATTCAAAATTTTGATGTCAATATATTCACTTTTACCGCAAATGAATATCAGCTGCAAATATCGGTTATCTGCCTCCTTCACAGCTAATAATCGGTATCATTATCTGCCCTGGAAAAAGCATATCGGTCTATCACTAATATATATATATATATATATATATATATATATATATATATATATATATATATATATATATATATAAATAAATATAATAAATATAATAAATATATAAAATTAATAAATATATAAAGAAAAAGATTTCTATCAGTAATTTTATATAAATATTTTCTGCTTTTGGTCTGAATTGTTTCCTAATTCTCCTCGACGCTTTAGCCCCTCCCAGCAGCCGAGCAGAGCTACAGCTCGCAAGAGCACACGCCTGATCAAAACTTAGGACCGTTTCAAAAATGGCACAAATTTCAGATCTTATAAAAGGTTTGAAGTAGAGCTTCAAAATGCAAAGAGAAGAAATGACTCTGAGGGGAAAACAATGGAGGAAGCATTTTATTTCAAACAAGAATTAAAGGTGAACAGTCTGTTTTCAGAGCGATGCCTTTAAAAGGATGTGACTTCCTGTCAGGTGTTCACTCTGTCATGACCTCCTGAAAGCTTCCTCTCTTTGAACGTGGTCTGATTGTTGAGCTGCGTAAGCCACGCCTCTCACAACGCACCATCGCTGCTGAGGGGATCGAGGCCTTTGAAGAGGTTTTTTCTTCTTAAAGCTCTTCTCTCTCAGACGCCGTCTGATGGTTATTGGGCTGCAGGCGGCTCCAGTAACAGCCTTCATTTGGCTCCAGGATCGTCCCGTGTCTTGAAGGACAGCCAATCAGATCCTCCGGCTCAGCGGCGGTGAAATGTTTTGGGTCTACCTCTTGACTTTTAGTTCCATAACCCTCAGGATCTTTGAAGAAACACTTTTTAGCCTTCACCATCAGGAGGTCATGACGGAGTGAACACCTGACAGAAAATCTCTTTCAATCCACATCTCCAGTTCTTGTTTGAAGTTAAATGCTTCCTCTATTTTTTCAGAACGCCTCCTGTTGTGTTTCTTTGCAGGATGCTAAAAGCTAACGATCCGCTTTGTTCCCGCAGAATCCGATCCCGAGTTTCCACCTGCCCATGAACCTCTCCGACTGGTTCCCTCAGCAGCGAATGAAAACGAAGCGTGAGGAGATCAGAGACCTGATCCTGAGGATTAAAGACCAACAGGAACCGGACCGGAGAGAGTCCGAGCGCACCGCGGCTCCACCCGGTTCTCCTGAAGAGCCCGAGATTGAAGAGACTTCTGGGTCCACGGACCGGCCTTTAAATTTCCCCATCAGCCCCTGAAACGACCCTCACCCTTCCTCTCCTCCTCCTCCAAGTTGAGCGAGCGAGCGAGGGGGCGGAGCCTGATTGTACGCTGCTGGTTCGACTGGTGACCTCCCTCCATGACCACAGACATCACACACCTTTAACTTTGTACTGAATAAACGTGTAAATACGCTGACCTTTTCCCGCTGCCTTTGTAATTTACTGTTTTCTGAGCGGCTCACCGAGCGGCGCATTAACTTATGTTTTCATAGATGTTCTTCTCTCCGGGAGGATCCGTGCAGACACTGTCCAGCTCTTGCATCCTTATTTTTTATGCTTTCTAGTTGTGTAGAAGAAAACAGAGACTATAAAAGAGGACGGACAGAGGAGGAAGCTGCTGTTCTTCGTGAGTTATCGATCCCACGCGTCTGGAAAAATCCAAAAAACAAACTGTT
The DNA here is from genome assembly GCA_030710495.1 of Labroides dimidiatus. Classification (NCBI taxonomy): domain Eukaryota; kingdom Metazoa; phylum Chordata; class Actinopteri; order Labriformes; family Labridae; genus Labroides; species Labroides dimidiatus. The sequence continues at coordinate 3,373,171 of CM061158.1, read as the reverse complement.
TCCATAAAGATCAGCTCACGAGTCACAGACGTAGTTCAGTGCTTGTTGTGTCTCTTCCGTGTGAGTGGATAAACCTGAGCATTAAAAGCAAACACAGATGCAAGAGCACTTCAATCTCCTCCTCTTCTTTATTTCTGCTGTGTGCACTCTGAGAAACTTCAAGGCAAGCTGTCCCATTTCTGTTTGTGTCAAAGCTGTGTGGAAGTTACACACCGAACACACACACACACACACTCACACACACAGAGCTGTGCCCCGCTCCAGTGTCGAGTGACGGACTCTTCAGACAGACAGACTCGCACCGTGTCGAGTTTCCAAACACTGAAACATTCATGACTCCTGAACTGTTGTTTTGTCGTCATATTTAAAGAGCTCAATCAGCTCCTCTTATCATCGTTAAAGATTCAACGCGGCTTCATGAGAAGCTTTTAGAAACGTTAGAGGAGAGAAAGTCACGAGCGCTTCATGGGTTCTTTATCGTGAACAAAAAAACTGAATCTTTGACTGGATTTTGAGTCAGTGGATCCACGACGGAGGATTAGGGGCCATGTTTAAAAAAAAATAAAAGAAGTAAATTTACAAAAAAAAAGTCACAAAATTATGAGACAAAAAGTCAAATTTACAAAAAAGAAGTCAAAAATTTATGAGAAAAAAAGTCAAATTTACAAAAATAAAGTCACAAATTTATGAGAAAAAAAGTCAAATTTACAAAAATAAAGCCACAAATTTATGAGAAAAAAAGTCAAATGTACAAAATAAAGTCATAAATTTATGAGGAAAAAAAGTCAAATTTACAAAAATAAAGTCACAAATTTATGAGAAAAAGTCAAATTTACAAAAATAAAGTCACAAATTTATGAGAAAAAAAGTTAAATTTACAAAAATAAAGTCACAAATTTATGAGAAAAAAAGTCAAATTTACAAAAATAAAGTCACAAATTTATGAGAAAAAAAGTCAAATTTACAAAATAAAGTCAAATTTATGAGAAAAAAAGTCCAATTTACAAGAATATAGTCAGAATTCTGAGAAAAAAAAGTCAAATTTACAAAAATAAAGTCACAAATTTATGAGAAAAAAAGTTAAATTTACAAAAATAAAGTCACAAATTTATGAGGAAAAAGGCAAATTTACAAAAATAAAGTGACAAATTTATGAGAAAAAAAGTCAAATTTACAAAAATAAAGTGACAAATTTATGAGAAAAAAAAGTCAAATTTACAAAAATAAAGTCATAAATTTATGAAAAAAAAGTCAAATTTACAAAATGAAGCCATAAATTTATGAGAAAAAAAGTCAAATTTACAAAAATAAAGTCACAAATTTATGAGAATAAAAATAAAATTTGGAGAGATTTTAAAATTGCATAAAAAAAACTCTTGCAAAATTTTACAAAAGTCTCTCAGAAGCTTGTAAAGTGTAAGGATCTCACAAAAGTCTTGTTAGGATTTTACAAATGTCTCTTGGAATCTTGCAAAAGTTTCTTCTGTCTTGAAAAAAGTAGCTCCACGTCTCAGAAAAGTCACCGGGAGGATCTTCAAAAAGGAGAAAAGTCTTGGTTTTGTTAAAGTTTCCTTGGACTGACTGGACTGTGAAAAACTCTGTTTTTCTCAGGATCTTACAGATTTTCTTAAGGTCTCAGAAATATTTGGAATCTTGCAAAAATCTCTGAAATTCCACAAAATTCCTTTTAGATCTAAGAAAAGCTCTGAATCCTGCAAAATATTTTTTGGGACGTTTACGTTTTGTGAAAGTTCCCTGGGCTCTTTCAGGGTAACCCATGTTTTTTTTAGACGCAGGGCCTTTAATCAGACAAAACCTCAGATTAAGACGGGACGTCTCCCATCTTTTAGGACTTTACCTTTTAGATGTTTTATTACAGAACGTGTTGCCAAAGTATCCGTGGTGTCTGTGCTGGTGGATTTACAGTAAAGTTTAGATTCTGGGGCCCCCCTCTGGGTCCTCCCGGGGGTCCCTGAACACGTTTGTCTGCAGTGAGCAGTGGAGGGTGCAGCAGCAGACAGATTATCCCAGTTAATCCTGAACCTCATTATAGTATTACTGCTCAGTGTGACACATGCAGACAGACAGCATATTAGCATGCTGACCTTAGCAATTAGCATCCTCACTTAGCCTCACAGCCTCCTCACTGCAGGAGCAAAGAGACGGGGCGCAGGCTTCATTCATTCATTCAGGATCATCAGGACTGATCGATGAATGTGTGAATTTTATCAAACTCATGAGCAAAGCTGTGTCAGCTCATTGAGCCATCAGTGATTTTTGATTCTGGAGCTCATAGAAACAATAAAACTGTAACAGATGATCACTTCACTCACTCAGCGTCAGGGGGAGACAGACAGGAAACATGTCGGAGAGGTTTAACATGCTGCAGACACCCTCAGGGGGAATCAAACCTCAGACTTTTGGACCATGTGGGCCCCCGTCCTTCCTGTGTCAGAATGAAATATGGAGAGAGAGCAACATCTCTAACATCTGGACGATCACTTCAGGTAAGCTGGTGTTCTGCTCAGGCACAAGACTTTAAGACCTGTTTTTGGGGAATAAAGATAAATCAAAGTAAAAAAAAAATCAGATTTTAATGTTTAAGAGAAAAAATACCAAACTTTCAAAATGACAATAAGAGGGAATAAACTGAAGAAACAAGTGATAAGGATTTATCAAAATAATAGGGAACAATATGTCCCCTATTACCAAGTATAAAAAATGTACTGTAATAAAGGGTTAAATTAAAAAAAAAAAATCAAATGATAAAATATAAAAAATTTAAATAACACAGACTTCATTAAATTGGGAAATTCAGTGCTGAAACATTTCACATTCACAGGTTGCTTTAAGGGTTTCTACGGTGGTCCTAAAGGTCAACTGCAATAAATAACTGGCAAAATAACTTCAACCCTAACCCTTACATAAAAATATTTAATTATAAAAAACTAAAAAAAAAGTTTATCAAATACAAAATTACTTTCACCATCAAAAAAAAAAAAACATCAAGCATGCACAAATTTTGTTAAACACAAATTATTGTTTTAATAATAAATTAAATCTTTTTGGCAAATGCATAAATAAATAAATAAATAAAAATATAATCGCAAAATTTAAAAGAGATTTCACACAACAATGAAAAATTAAATAGCTACCCCAAAAAATTATATGATGTAAAAAAAAACAAACAAACAAACATGAAATGCCAAAAATTTTCAAAAATGTAAAACTTTGTTTTCAAAAAATTTCACGGGACAAAAATTATTCTTCAAAGATTTTTTTGTACTCAATATTTTTTTTTTTTCTGATTTTTTTTTTTTCCAATAAATATTCTTTTGTCTCAACGCTTTCTGCATTTACTGACATGATTTTAAAGTGTTGAAAACATCATGCGTTGGTCCCAACAGTGTCTGAGGAAACAAGAGAAATGTCAGGTGTTGCAGCCGGCCCCTGTCTCCCCTCCTTCCAGAGGTCGTGTACTCCTCCTCCGCTGTTGCCCCTTTAAGATCGTCTTGCATGTTGATGCTTGGGGGGGGACGCGTGGTCCCACCTTGGATGCTCCATTGTGCTGCAGAGCGTGAGTAAACCCCCACTTTACCTCACTTAATGATGGGCACAGCGCCCCCTGCAGGGAGACTCACTGGCTGTATTTATCCAGCTCGTGACGTCACAGGGCCAGTTTCCCAGGATTGCTGCGGGAGTCGGAGGCTGCAGGGCGGGGAGAGTTTGGCCCAGGCTGCCGGAGAGGACACCTATCATCGGGAGACACCCGGGGGCTGGACGTGCGCTTCATTTTCTGGGATTTTAACTAAAGAAAACAAAAAAAAAAACGTTTTTATTCCTGAAACGTTGAAGGAATTCTTTCTCAAACGAGGTAAGAAACACGGAAAGACGCGTGCATGATACACGGAGCTGTGCCCGGTGCTAGCTGCACAGGGAGGCTGTCATCGCACATTGTGGCTTTCCCTGGACGAAAACCGTCAACACAGTGCTTAGAGATCTGACACATCACTACCATTCACCACAAAACCCAACATAGACCACATCTCTATCATTTCTGCAATTAATATCTTAGAAATGTTAAGTTTTGACAGCCTGAATCGTGCCTGGTTTTGTGTAGCTTTGTCAAGAGAAATCTGAACCAGACTTCATACAAACTTACAGGAACTTAAGCATATTTTCTTGTAAATTTGTACATCTACATAAAAAAGCATCTTTCAATACATATTATGATTACATAGGTGACAGTTTATAATTCGGCTGATTTAGATTTACATATCCTGTCTTTGATGCTAGCATGGCTTCAACTTTTAAAATCTTCTTTATGACGCTGCCGTTGCGAGCAGACGGCTGAGCGACGAGCCAGGGACAACCGGCAAACAACATTTAAAAGTTAAATTAAGCAAAAATAGTTATTCTCCATAGATAATTTTCATGCCGATTTAAAGAAAATTACACCCCGAATCAGAAAAAGTGCTGATTCGTTGTTTTCAGTGTGTGTAAGCGGCTGATACAGCACAGGATAGCAGAATCTCGTCTTTTTTAGACGAGGTTTGGCTCGACGCGAGATTGTGTTTACACAGCTACAGCACGGCACGCATCGAAACGAGCATTTAGCACAAGCTTCAGTTCATGAGACTGAGTTCAAAAGGGAGAGAGAGAGAGAGAGCTGTGGAGGATTCAGTGGTGCGTACATGACATGAGAGGCTGTGTTGTTGTACAGCAGCTCCGATATGTCAGAGCTCACAACACGACTGCGGCCTGCACACACATACACACACATACACACACCCACACTGCTGCTGCTGAGCCTGGGAAGCAGAGGAAGAATCAATGGACATGTTTTGCATGATAAAAAAAAGGCCCAGGCCGGTTGGTGGTGCTGGGTTTGGCCTTTGTGAGATGACTGCCTGAGTCCTGATTCAGGATAATGTGGCATCCTCTGAAGTCAGGATGCAGGGAACAAGCTCAGTCATGGCTGTGGTTTTTTATCTGTGTGTTGCATGATTACATAAGAGCCCTGTGTGCTTATTGTGTTGTCCCTGAGCCTGTTCTGTAGGCTGAGGCTGCTTTTAGACCTCTGTTCTGGAGATGGAAACCCTCTCTGATAGACTCTGGAATCACATTCTGCTGTATTTCTGTCTCATCAGGACGTTTCTTCGTGCTGCATGGAGGCCTCTCCTGCAGGGACTTTGACTTTTGCTCCCTCTTTACGGCCCTATGTCTTGCCGTATATTTGCATTATGTCACAGCAGGAAGCAGAGCTGACTGAAAGCGCACTGTCCTTCCTGAGTTCAGGGAGGTTCAGGAACCTCAGGGCTCAAAGTCCTCGTCCGGAAACGATCCTGAAAATGTTATTGGATTAGTGTGCAGCCGCACTGATATGCAGATCGCTCTCTGGAGGGCTTGAACTGAGAGTAAAAGTCTTAAAGTGTAAGAACATGCTTGACTCGTTGGCTGCAGAAATGTGACTGCGCTGGGCATTCTGGGTAATGGAGCATGTCCAAGTGTCTTATTCAGGATAAGCTGTTTACATGCATCTTCATCCACTTAAGATATCCTTGAATACATGAGAAAGCAGAGGATTCCGGAAATGAGACGAGTACAACAGGAGAACATACTTTATCGTGTTGTGTTTAGGAGCTCGGAGAGGAAGCAGCTGCAGGCCAGAGAGTGAAACTGATGTGAAAACCAGTCCGGGGGTTCCTGGAGAATCCCGGATGTCTGTGTGTGGATGCTGAAATAGAAGCAGGTCATTCATTCTTTGTTTATAGGAGGGAGAAAATGCAGAATCATGAGTAGCTAGCTTGATCAGCTTATTAGGCTTGGTGTCGGTACCGCAGAGTTTCAATCGATTTCACGTATTGTTGAATTTTCTGCGTACGAAAAGTCGGCTTTACAGGTTTTCAGTGTCAACAGACTGCAGTCCGTGGAGGAAGCAGAGCCAGAGGACTTGGGGTCGGGGCCCAACCATCACCGTGGTCGAAGTCGCTGAGGCAGTCAAGCGAGTCCACAGCAGCAAGTCCTCAGGGGTGGATGAGATCCGCCCTGAGTTCCTCAAGGTTCTGGATGTTGTAGGAATGTCTTGGCTGATGCCAATATTGCAGCCTTGAGTACTGGCCGATATCGATCCGATACGATATCAGCACAAATGCTGTGACGCTCGTCTCTAAAGTATAAATGTGTCAAACTTCCCCAGTTCTGTGCCACCGTGGATCGAGATTAGATTAGCGCTCGGCTCTTTTTGGGACTGTAACAAAAAATACTGCCACACAGCCGACATCACTCCTACTCTTTGACCCTTTGTTAGCACTTTAGCACACGCTGTTGTTGTGATCAGGTGGGCTCTGGATGAAAGTGCTGGAGCCGAGTCTGGAATGGACTGTCTGTATCGGAGATTTTAGATGCAGGCCGGTATTAGTTTTTTGGCTGATATCTGGGACGATCGAATCGCAGATGGTGCCTCTGGATTGGCAGACTGGGGTGGTGGTTCCCCTTTTTAAGAAGGGGGGACCAGAGGGTGGGCTCCAACTACAGGGATCCCATTGCTCAGCCTCCCTGCTGAGGTCTACTCCAGGGTGCTGGAGAGGAGAATCTGGTGGTTGGTTGAAAATGAAACTCTTGTCAGAGAGTAATGCCATATGCTAAGCTAGGCTAAGCTAGCTGGGGCGGAATAGCCAACGTTAGGACCGGCCGCTCCGGTGTAACGTAAAGAATCCAGAAGGGAATCATTAAGCATCAAAGCTAACGATGTGGACGGACTGAACCGTTTCTAACAGGAACTGGTTCTCCAGACCCAACTCTAGGGTGCATCCTGGGTAATGATGGCAAGTGCACAAGTCATGAAGTGTGCATGTGGGATAAATCTTAATAGAAACAAAGCACACAGACCTGCACTGCTCGCAAAGCATGACCAACCCTGTAAAAGGACAGACGCTGCTTCTACACCGAACGTCACACACCGACCAAAGACAAACCAAAGACACATTTGTAAGGCAAATGTTGGCGGTGCTTCAGTAAAGGTGTGTTTTTGTCACGGGGAAAGGGCTTCTGGGTACTCTGCAAACTCAGCCAAGAACTTATTGCAGAATGGCCTCTGAATCTCAATCAATAGACTTTAAAGCAGGGGTCTCAAACTCAAATTCACCAGGTCACGGTGCTGCAGTCAGAGTCAACTCAGAAATCAGAAGTTTTCTCTCAGACCAGGCCATTTCATATCTTTGTTTTCATCAGCTTAAAGGGACCGAAAAAGAAGTTATTTTACTCATTAAATATTTTTAAAAGAAATCGCCTGATTGGTCGGTTATCGAACATTTTTCCGTCAAAAATCAGTATCGGTCGGTCCCATGTGAAACTTTCCCACGCCTGACCTGTCCTGATTAAAACGTCTCTAAAGTGGCGCCTCAGGTGTGGGCTCAGGAGCTGAAACCAGCTCTGAGAAAATCCACTTTCTCCAGACGATGGAGCTCGAGGGTTCGCTGGTCTCTCCTTTCCGATGGAGGCGTTCTAATGAAGGAGGTTATGAAGGGGTTAGGGACCCCGCCGCCCCCCCTTCGTCGGCCTTTGTAATTAGGGGAATGTGAGCTGGATTAGTCGTGCCTCTCTGGGTAGACCTCAGACTCCTGCGGATGGTGATGAAGAGTGTCGACTTACAGCAGCGTCTGCGAGCGCGGCGACCTCGCTCCGGGGGGTTTCGTGGTCTCTGAGGGAGCAGGAGCGTCGTGGACGGACTCGACTTTGTTGTTGTGTTTTGGTTTCACACACGGTGCCGGATTACCAGCCGCGCGGGGCCTGTAAACAGAAGTCATGTGGACTCGTGTTTACAAAGTGGTGAGTTTGAGCTCCGGATAAACCTGGAGAGGAAACAGCCGAGGCCTGACGCTGTGACTTTAAATCCTCCTGATGGTCCTTTAGTTTCATTTTATGTCACCAAAATAGAAAAATATCCAATTTTTTTACTTTTTTTCTTAACTCTGTGTCATAAAACAGCTAAAGGAAAAGCGGCTATCACATGTCAGCGTTCGTCTTTTTGTACCCAGAAGCCTTTGCAGTTTAATAGCTGTTTTCTGAGGCTGGGTTGTATTACCTCCTCTCTTTAACCAAACTCATATCCCTCCTGGAAAAAAGGCGGCAGCCCTGTTAACTTCTTTAAAGGGATAGTTCTGATCGCTGCAGGCGGTGGATTACGCTTGTGTTGTTTGGTTATTGTCCAAACTATCGCTTCAAATTCAGGATATGACGTTGAGTCCGCTGCCTCCAAATCAAACCTAAAATTTACTGAAGTAACTTCGAACAGATGGACATTTATAAGCTTCAGTGTTCACTGTTTTCTTTATTCTCTGGGGAAAAAAACTTTCAGAAATTCTCAGGATGGACTGCATGTGTAAATAGAGACAGTCAAAAATTACCCTGACTTTTTCTGTAATTTTTCCTCTCAGCCTTTGTATAAAACTTAAAGAGGATGTGAGAAAGCAGTAGGTAAAAGTCTGGAAAATTCCCAGCAAGTGTGAAGCAGAAAACTGATCTGTGATGGGATAAATAGAAATCCTTGATCCTGCATCCTGAGACTTTTGTGATGAAACAATTTTGGGAAAATTTTGTATATTTTGTATATCATGTTTGGATTTTTCAGGAGCTCTTCAGCTCTTTAACGTTCCAACTTATGCTGCGTCCTTTTAAAGTCAAACTGAGTCCCTGTTTGCAGGACGGTTTGAATAATAGCTACTGAACACATGCCTGTTCCTCCACGTGCAGCCTGAAACTTTCTGGAAATTTTCAGGAGTGTTCAAGCTGCCGCCCCGGGTTGTGATGAGTCGTCCTGCCCCCTAACTTTCTCCTGGTTTCAGCAGACGACAGCAGAAAAGTGTGAGGAAGCAATTTTGAAAAATTTTGCATGTAGGGCTCCTGAAAATTTCCAGAATTTGTCAAGATTAACTTATACTGAATCCATCTAAAGTCAAATTGAGTCCCTGGAAAGAGGGATGGTTTGAATGATGAACATACAACACATGCGTGTTCCTCTGCTTGCAGCCTGAAAATTTCTGGAAATTTCTGGAAATTTTCAGGAGTATTTGTTACTGTGTCCTTGTAATGTAATTTCCTGCCTCTCCAGACTTTTCTGGGCAAGCAGACGATGGGAAAATGAGTGTGAAGAAGCAACTTTGGAAAATTTTGCATGTAGGGCGCCTTAAAATTCCGGAAATTGTCAGGATCTGTTAACTGATTCTGAATCCATCAAAAGTCAAATTGAGTCCGTGGATAATTTGATTGATTAACAAATAACACATTTATATTCCTATGCTTAAAAATTTCTGGAATTTTTTTTTGAGATATCTGGATATTTTCAGGAACTCATACTGCATCCATATAAAGTCAGGATAGTTTGAATAATAGCCGAACAACAGACGCGTATCCCTCCACCTGCAGCCTGAACATTTTCAGGAGGGTTTATGTGAATGAAATTACTGTTGACCTCTCTCTCTCTCTCTCTCTCTCTCTCTCTCTCTCTCTCTCTCTCTCTCTCTTTGTCTGAGTGTTTGACTGATTCTCGCCGTCACATTATGTCAACATGTAAATGAACCCAGCCCGTCATTATGGAGCGGATGGAAACTGCAGCAGCTCGGGATCACACGGGCTGCTGACCTTTGAAACCCGCCGTGCATGAAGCACAGGCCTGACACGAGGCGGAGGTGTCAGAGATGTGGTGCATTGTGGGTAACAATCAGGGAGCTGACATGATGGAGGCTCGTAATCTGAGTTGGTTTGCTGCTTTAAACTCTCCTTCTCCTCCTCTCTGAGGGAGTTTCCTCGCCCGCTGTGTCACATTGCTCATTAGTTTCTGAGGCTTTACTCCGTGAGGACTTTGAGCTGAGTTAATCCGGATCCCTTCAGCACTTCTCTTAAATGTTTCAGTGACACAGGAATCCGTGTTTTTAGCTGCTGCCAGGGTTTAACAGCTCTGAACCTTGGACTGCTAACGGCTGCTTTCTGCTGATTTTGAGAGTTTGGGATCAAACTTTGGTCACGTTTGAGGAAAGGCTCGGAGTCTGTGGATGCTCCTTCCAACGCTCACTGCTTCCAACATAAAACACACCTTTAAGCACATTTTCAACCCTTTCAGAACCTGATACCCGCTACCTGGAAAAATGTGGATCATCAAGTCCAGGAAAATCCCTGATTTTATTACATTTTCTTGCCTGTTTTTCTCTCCCTTTAAAAAACCTCTTATTTCAGCCTCTGTCTGAAACACTTCATTTGAGCCGCTGTCTCTTTAAGTCTCCCCGCTCCACAAACCCCCTTCACTCTGATTGGCTGATATTAAAGAGAGGGTATTATGCTTTTTCGTGTGACTTTATAGATTTCTCGCGACCTTTTTTTTCCGTCCTGTGAATACTTACAGCACATTTTGAATATTGTTTTTTGTCACCGATTTTACTCTTTAGCCTTCCTTATGTGCCTCAGTGATTAGGGTTGTAAATAAGTAATTAAAATCAGTTGTTAATGGTTGTTTTATCAGAAAAAAATCTTTTTTTAGAATAATAAACAACAAAATATCCCCATCATCAGGCTGATGACCCTTCAGCTCATCATAAATCTTGCATATCAACTCAATATGATGTTTTTTCGCACATTTAGAAACCTCAAAGAGGATTTAACCCTTCCCTGGTCTCTGGTTTTGGCCCTTAAAGCTGCTTAAAGCCCGATGCTTCCTTTAGAGTAACCATTGAACCCTGAAATTCTGCAGTTTTTACTTTGATATTTTCTGATGAGGCGTGTTTCGTTTTCTCGTAGTAACACTTGGAGGAGGTTTGCTAATATTAGGACTTCACAGCGCTCCTCACCAACACATCGCTTTGTTTCCTGAAGCTTATTTTTAGCAGCGCCGCCCGTCTGCCTCTCATCTCCGACCTGCTCAGGAGAAACCAGAGTCACATGGGTTTCTATGTGCAGACAGAAATAAGGGGTGTTTGTGTGTGTGTGTGTGTGTGTGTGTGTGTGTGTGTGTGTGTGTGTGTTTTTCCCAGGATGCCTTTGGCTAACAGAGTGAATCCAGCTCCGCTCTTTTGATCCTGGTCGTCCTCTGTGCGTCTGTCTCAGAGGAGCCTGACGTTTCCTGTCTTTCCTTCAGGGCGTCTCATGATGTCTGTGAGGCCTGTTTGATAATCTGCTCAGAGTACCTTAAAGAAAGAAGGTTCCTGTTTCAAATCCCAGCCTGGTTTGAGCCTCCGTGTGAAGTTTGCATGTGCTGGCTGTCATGTTAGATGTATTGTTTTACCGTCTTCTGGGTTTTGTCTTCCCTGGTTGCCTCGTCGGCTTGTTGATCCTGGTGGATTTCTGTGTTTGATTCTTTCAGTCCTTAAAATCTAAACTGCGGTGAGGAACCGTTGGTCAGTTCTGGCGCTCCTTAGACAAAGCAGTTTCTTCTCATTGCTTACAGTCTGTGTGTCAGGAGTTTGTTTTGGACATCAGCTATACCTCAATAAGACCGTCTGTTTGGTGCTCATGGTCCACTTTGGGTTGAGAGGTTATAAAGGAGCACTGCTTTCAATTTTAATAAGAAAAAGTCATATTTTGAGGTAAAAGGTCGTATTTCAAGAGTAAAATCTATTTTTTATGACATAAAAATTAATATTTGGAGGTGAAAAGTCCTACTTATGGGATAAAAACCCATAATTATAACATGAAAAAGCCATTATTAAAGGTAAAAAGTCATATTTGTATGAAATAAAGTCACACTTGCAAGATAAAGTCGTACTTCTGAGAAGTGAAGTCATAATTTGAGATAAAAAGTCATACTCATGAGGAAAAAAGTCATACTCGTGAGGAAAAAAGTTGTACTCATGAGGAAAAAAGTCATACTCGTGAGGTAAAAAGTCATACTCATGAGGTAAAAAGTCGTACTCATGAGGAAAAAAGTCATACTCATGAGGAAAAAAGTCGTACTCGTGAGGTAAAAAGTCATACTCATGAGGTAAAAAGTCGTACTCATGAGGAAAAAAGTCATACTCATGAGGAAAAAAGTCATACTCGTGAGGAAAAAAGTTGTACTCATGAGGAAAAAAGTTATACTCATGAGGTAAAAAGTCGTTCTCATGAGGAAAAAAGTCATACTCATGAGATAAAAAGTCACTCATGAGGAAAAAAGTCATTTCTGAAAAATAACGTTATAATTTGATTTCATTTGAAGTCATTTAACAGTCATATTTATAAGGAAAAAAGTCATAGTTCATGGTGAAAAGTCATACTCATGAGAAAGAAGTAATACCAATGAGTCAAAAGGTCATTATGGGATAAAAACTTCATTTTATGACATAAGAATTAATAAATCCAGGTAAAAAAGTCACACTTATGACATAAAAAATATATAATCTTGGGGTAAAAAGTTAAACTTATGAGATAAAAAGTCATATTTATAAGACAATGTCATAATTCAAGGTGAAATGTCATACTCATGAGGAAGAAGTAATACTTATGGGGTCAAAGGTCATACTGATGAAATATGAAGTTTTATTTCAAGGTTAAAAAGTCATTTTTATGACCTAAAAATGATTGGAGGAAAAGCTCTACTCATGGGATAAAAAGTCACACTGATGAGATAAAAAGATACTCGAGGTAAAAAGTCATTCATGAAGAAAAAAAACACATTTATGAGTTAATATAAATAAATTAATTTAAAGGTCATATTTATGAGGAATAAAGTAATATCCATGAGACTTTTTCATAACCGGCTGAAAGTCGTTTCAGGAGCTCTGAGAAACTGCTCGACTGCAGGATGAAGAAGTTTGTGATGGATAATTTGTAGTTTTTATGAGAGGACACTGAGAAACACACACACACACACACACACACACACACACACGTTTATCTGTAATATTCACATTGAATAAGGCTGAATAAAGCAGAGGGGTTCAAAGATGCGGTTTTGAAGGATCACTCTGCCTTCTTCAGACCTCCAGTATCCAGAGTCAAGCCTACGCCCTGCAGAGGACGAGGATTTAAGACTCTTTGTGTAATGTACAACTTTGAGCTGCTTATGAGACATTTTATTAGTGTTAGACTTCGCCTTTAGGAGGATGACTGTAGTCAATCTTTAAACAGCATCACAGGGATTTTTTTATAGTCATCAGCACTTTGAGCATTCCTCTGAAATCCTCACAAAGGAAGCTCACTGCTGGATGAACCGAGCATGGAGGGAGAGCCGAGCTTTAAGAGATTAATATGATTAATAATGACGTGTTTTAAAGACTCCTGAAAAAAATCCTCCTGATGAAGATTTTCAATTTGAAAAAACAAAGTTTAAAATCAAAGCTGAGGATTAATTTTGAACTTTGTTGGAAATGAAACCAGCAGAAGAATAACAAGTTTGATTAAAACAAAAGGGAACAACGTCAGGAGCTTTCTCCATGTTTGAACAGTCAGAGGTTAATATTTGATCTCACACACTGATCTGTGTGTGCGTGCGTGTGTGTTTCTGTGTGTGTGTGTGGTGGGAGGGTCAGGTTCGTTCCAGCTCAGGTGTAGAGAGTCACCTGCCCCTCGTCTGATCTTGAACACACCCTGTTCAGGAGTCTTTGCTGTGGGTGTGGACGCAGCTGGTTAATCATTTTAAAGGAATGCTGGGTAACTCTCACCGCCTTGCTCGACACGACGGGAGGGTTAGAAAAGAAAAGCACAAAACCGTGAAGCTCGGACAGGAACAGGATCAGAGACTCATCAGAGGTTTTTATTTCAGTTTGAGTCTGAGATTTGAAAAGGTCAGGGTGTGAAGGCCTGTGCCATGTTCGGTTCTACTGTGATCCTGCTTTAATTTATTATTTATCCAATTAAACCGACCCTTTGAACCCTCCGTGAACATCAAAGGGTTAAAGTTCATGAGATAAAGATCATAGTTAAAGATGAGAAGTCATATTTATGAGATTAAAAAGTCATTATTTAGAAATAAAAAATCATACTTATGAGAAAAGAAGTCATAAATAAGAAAAAAGAATAATTTTTATGAGATAAAATAACATATTCCTGAGACAAAAGTCATATTTGTGAGATAAAGTCATACTCTGAGATAAAAGTCATGTTTATGAGAAAAAAGTCATAGTTAAGAGATTAAAAAGTCACAATTTTAGGATAAAAAAAATGTCATATTCCTGAGATAAATGTCATACTTGAGATGAAAAGTCACAGTTAAGAAATAAAAAATCATATTTATGAAAATAAAAAAAAACATAATTAATAAATAAAACAATTGATAAAAAAATGATAAAAAAGTCGTTTATAAAATTAGAAGTCATACTTTTGAGATAAGTCAGATTTAAGAGATGAAAAGTCATTAAGAGATTGAAAAGTCACAAATATGAGATAAAAGTCATATTTTTGAGATAACAGTCATTACTCAGAGATAAATAGTTATAGTAGAGAGATAACAATTCTTTTTATGAGAAAAAAGTCATTAAGAGATAAAAAGTCGTAATCCTTAGACAAAAGGCATATTTGTGGGACAAGAAGTCATACTTTTGAGATAAAAGTCAGATTTATGAGATAAAAACTCATTATTAAGAGAAAAAGTCATAGTAAAGAGATAAAAATTGATACTCATGAGATAAAAAGTCATACTCACGAGATAAAAATTTATACTCATGGGATAAAAAGTCATATTCATGAGATAAAGTCATATTAAAGGGATAAAAATTCATACTCATGAGATAAAAATTCGTACTCATGAGATAAAAAGTCACATTCATGAGATAAAGTCATATTCAAGAGATAAAAAGTTATACTCATGAGATAAAAATTCATACTCATGAGATAAAAATTCATACTCATGAGATAAAAAGTCATATTCATGAGATAAAGTCATATTAAAGAGATAAAAATTCATACTCATGAGATAGAAATTCAGACTCATGAGATAAAAAATCATACTCATGAGATAAAAAGTCATATTCATGAGATAAAGTCATATTCATGAGATTAAGTCATATTAAAGAGATAAAAATTCATACTCATGAGATAAAAATTCATATTCATGAGATAAAGTCATATTAAAGGGATAAAAATTCATACTCATGAGATAAAAATTCATATTCATGAGATAAAGTCATATTAAAGAGATAAAAAGTCATACTCATGAGATAAAAAGTCATTATTGAGATACAAAGTCATATATTTTAGAGAGTTTAAATTTTCAGATCAAACGTCTTAACTTTGGGGAAGTTTTATTCACCAGATGTTAAGTAAATTTGATGATAAGGTTAGATGATAAATTATATAGACATGCTTATGAGATGATTTGTCCAAATCCTGAATATGGTGCAAAAAAGAGAAGCTGACGATGTAACATATATGCAGATAACTTCAAACTCGTTTTGCTAACAGAAGGTTTGACCAAAGACCTTTAGTTTTGGTTTTCGTTTTGGTTTTCGTTTTGGTTTTCGTTTTGGTAGTTGTTGCAGAAATGGAATAAACCCAAAGAAGCCTTTAAGCTGAATTTGATGTTACACTCAGTCACAGTTGGTGTTTGGGTCCCTGAACGCCTCACAGCCTTCGTCCCCCACGTGAGCGACTGATGGTGGGTGACAGAGAGCTCTCAGAGAGCGACACACTGATCCAACAATCAGCTGTTTGTGTGTCCGGGCAGAGGAGTGCATACACACACACACGCACATGCACATGCACACACACACACACACACACACACACACACACACACACACGGCCGCAGAGCCAGAGCAGCACTTCCTCTGAAATGTGTCGACCTCTCACACTCACAAAGTGACAGCTGCTGCATCTCTGGCACCAAAACCGGGCTCGGTTTGTTTCCATCACGGCACTTTAATCGTCCAGTTCCCCAAATTTGAACGTCCTGTCTCTTAAAGGGACAGTGCGCTCCGTCCGACAGACAGAATAACTGAGGCTCAGGCGAGTGTGAGAGAGGAAGAATCAAACATTGTTCACCTCGTGGGAACGTTTACTGCAGCTGATGCTCATCGAGCTCACGTTCAGGCTGCAGTTTAACAACTTTCTCTCTCTGCTCGGGCCCTTCACAGACTCAGACCGCCAAAATAAAAGCTTCTCTTTGTTTGAGGGTTGCAGCACGAGTTCAGTCTGATTATTTGTCCGTCTGTGGACTGGTGATCTGATTTAAATCCCCTGAGTGTTTGTTTTTACCCTTCACATGGGATGTGTTTACTTTGTTAACCAGCTCATCTCATCTTTTCTGCTTGTATTCAGTGTTTGTTTCAGCAGAGCAAACACCCAGCAGCTACTTTAGCTTCCATACGTCTGAATATGTAAACTCAGACAGACTCCGAGGGACTGGAAACCAAACACTGGACCTCTTTGTTGTGAAGTCAAAGGGCTGTAAAGGTCAGCCGGGTTTGGCTCTTTTTAGCTGAAACAAAAGAGAGAAAACAGATGGACCTGTTTGTCAAAGTGGTCACATGATGTCAGAGCTGAGGTTTGTCTGCGTATCAGGTGAATCATGGAGCGATAGGTGGAGGTAGAGTCAAAGTCACCACCTTATAGTGCTGAAACACAGCACCTGATGAAGGATGAACCAGGAAGCAAGTGCTGCAAACTAAAGCCAAGGCAGGAATAAAAAGAACTGCAGTTCCTCAAGTGTCCACTTGGGGCAGGCTGCAGGATGAACATGTTAACAGCCTGGTGCCAGTAAACAGGTGCCAGTTTTTATCGCAGCAGATCATTTGTTCACACCTTTACCTCGATGACAACGTGTTATTAAAAGACAAAATCAGCTGTACAGCAGTGTTCCTGCATTTATATACCTGAAAATTACAAATTCCTCCATATTTCTGAAATTCAAAAATACAGAATTTAGTTTTAGGTCATTGTGGCATGACCTTTACGTCATTAAGCACAAACATGGAAACAGTGTTTAAGGTCTATAGCTAATGAGATAAAATTATATTCAGAGTCATATTTATGGAACTAAAAAGTCTTAATTCAGAGATAAAAAGTTATAAGTAAGAGGTAAAAGTCATATTCATGGGACAAAAAAAGTCATATTCCTAAAACAAAAGTCAAACTTCTGAGAAAAAAGTCACTAAGAGTTAAATATTTTTTATTTATGAGATAAAAAGTCAAAAACAAAAGTCATATTTCTAAAACGAAAGTCATATTTATGAGATGAGATGTCAATTAAGAGATAAAAAGTCATATTTCTAAAACGAAAGTCATTTATGAGAAAAAAAGTCATATTTCCAAAAGAAAGTCATATTTATGAGATGAAAAGTCATATTTATGAGATAAAAAGTCATATCTCTAAAACGAAAGTCATATTTATGAGATGAAAAGTCATAATAAAGAGATAAAAAGTCGTATCTCTAAAACGAAAGTCATATTTATGAGATGAAAAGTCAAAATTGAAACATTAAAAAGTCGTATTCCTAAATCAGAAGTCATTATTATAAGATAAAAATTCGTGAAGAGATAAGAAATTATATTTATGAGATAAGCAGTCACTCTCCTGAGATAAAGTATGTATTTATGAGATAAAAAGTCATAATTTAGAAGTCCAGGACCATTTCTCTGAAGACCAGGGACTTTTTTTATTTTAGGATTTAAGAAATACGGAGCGTCGATTTTTCAAAAAGGGTTAAAAACAGTTTCAAAGCAAATGAATTCATCTTGAAAACATTTCTGATGTTGCACTCAGAGAATTTAACAAAGTTCAATGAAATCAAAAAAATCTGCTTCCATCAGCTGTCTTTGTTTGCATGTTTTCTGTAATTTGAGGCTGCTAAAGTGGCCTAAAGGTGCAAAAATCTGTCGTTTGAAGCGAGATAAACAGCTTATCTTTTTTTCCGTTTTAATGCACTGAACTGTTAAAATAAGAGGGAAAAAAAATCATTTCAGTGTTTTTGCATTTCGTCTGCCAGTTAATGTGCTCTCTCTCTTTGTTCCTGCAGTGCAAAATCTAAAAACCAATTTACCCGGCTTCTGTTAGCATAATTCCTCTGTGTGCCGGTGGACGGGTAACCCCGTATGACTCACTGAGGTCGCTGCTTCTCTCTCCTCCGCATCTTTAATTTTTCACCTGACTGACGATGTTAATGGGAATAATCTTCTCTGTGCACATTAACGCTCGATGCATGTAGGAGTTTGATATTTCGGCTAAAGCTGCAAACAGACCGCACTGTGCAGGTTAACGTGATCCTGCATCCTGCAGTCGAACTCAGGCATCAGCTCGCTGACTCCACGGCGGGAGGCTCCTGAGGGGAAGCAGAAATGATGGGGGGGGGGACTAAAGAGGATAAATTTAGCTGCAGAAGCTGAAGAAGTAATAAAGTGAGAGCAGACTGAAGGTGCGTTTTCCCGTCAGGATGAACCGTCCTGCACATTTGCGTAGCGTGTCATATCTGACTTCACAGCTCTGAGAAGTAGAACAAAACCTGAGCAGCACTTTGGATCCTTTGGGTCATGTCGTGTTCAAACTGTGTGTGCATGATTCAGATTAAAGATGATCATTTTAGAGGATGTTTTGACACTTCTGAAGAGGTTTTTCTGAGGGTTAGCATGCTGATGTAGCAGCAGGATGAACTCAATAATTCAGAGGAAGCAGGAGGAGGAGGAGGGAGCTGAAGTTGGCAGAAAGCAGAAAGTCTATTTTTAGCAGTGTTCACGGACGCCCATTTCTGTTCAGAGATGAGTTCAATGTGCAGGGTGATGCTTTAGAAAGTTCCCAACAGTCTCAGTCTTTGTGCATCTTTGTACTCTTGACCTGAAG
Source organism: Labroides dimidiatus (assembly GCA_030710495.1). Lineage (NCBI taxonomy): Eukaryota > Metazoa > Chordata > Actinopteri > Labriformes > Labridae > Labroides > Labroides dimidiatus. Next base: position 3,354,432 of record CM061158.1, on the reverse strand, counting down.
GGGGAGTGACGGCTATACAGGACGTTTTATCCCTGCAGGGAGTCAGATACCTGAATTCCCAGGTTTCCTGAACACCACAGATCGTCCGTTTCATCCTGACCGTCCTGCAAACGTGCAGAAACTTAAATGAAGTATTTTATGAAGTGGAATCATTTTATTGATCGGAGGCTGATGATGAATCCCATTTGGCAGACGCTTTTTACCCAGCATCCCCTGCAGCAGCAGACATGTCTGGTGTTAATGTTTCCTGTGGGATTGTCGATATTTTTGGCCTCATGACAAAGTGAGAGAGTAAAAAATAAATCAAACTTGTTGTTTTGAAGTCCTTTTTTTGATGAATTTTTACTGATTATTATTATTATTATTTTAATCTATGCGTCTTTGTTTGGGTACATTTTAAAGATGCGACACTTGGCAGCTTTAAATCTGTCTTCATGGATAAAAATTCTCATATTTTTGAAAAAAATAATGACTCGTTTTAAGAAAAGTCTTTATTATCAGTTAATGCATCAGCATCTTTAATAACTGATTGGATTTTATTTTTTAAACATATCAAAAAATAAAAAATAAAACACAACAAACAAACAGAAGTCTAAAAAAAACCAAACTAGAGTTTTTTTTAAATAAATTTTTTTAATCATTGATTTACCTTTTTTATTTTTATTAAATTATGATCCAGTCTGTTTCCAAAATATTTATCTTTGGTTTTGGCTCTGGTCAAACTTCTTTTATAGAGATAGGTCTTTATTTTTATTCATTTATTACTATTATTTTATTTTTTTTTACATTTTTATTAATTGCAAAAAATTGCAAGTGGAATTATGGAGGCCCTGAAGGTCAACTGCTCAAACATTTCAGGCGCATTAAAAAATATTTTGGCCAAAAAAATAGCAAGCTTAAAAATTTTTTTGCAGAGAATGACAAAAACATTTTGGAAAAATGCAAAAATCTTTCATGAAAGGCAAAATAATTTTGAAACTTTCTGTAAAAGACTTTAAGTTGTGCAAAAATATTTCAAAAAAGTTTTAAAAAATGCACCAAATCTCCATCAAATCTAAAATAATTGTGCAAAACAAGAATATTTCAAACATCCTTCCAAATTATTTGCACTCTTGAAATATTTTTATGCTTTTTGAATATTTTTTTGGCATTTTATGTTTTTTTTTTCATTCAGTGAAGTGATTTTGGTGTTCATGTAATTTTTGTGCAGTTGACCTTCTGGGCCACCGTAGACACTTTGCAGGACTTTCACCTCATATTTACCTGAATATAAGCTAAGTCTGATTATCTTAAAGGATTAGCCCGCAACTTTTTTTTTGGCAATCTAAACATTTTTGAGTCTTATTTTAAGAACACTGCAGCATTTTTTTCCCCCATCGCTCCTCAGTGTTTATCAGTTCTTAACCTCTCCTGAGTGAAACACTTGTGACTGCAACTACCTGAACTACCTGGTCAGAGAGAGCCTGACTGCCCCGCTGTGGGTCATAAAATATTTGTGTATGGCTTGAAACGGTGACCTGAACGTCAGAGCAGAGGCGACTCGTCAGCCTGGAGCGGTCCTGTCACTGAGGAGGAGGAAGTGGTTTTCTGATGGTCCTAAATGTGTGAAGAAATGTTTTATTATCTGAGGAGTGGAGAGGATTCACTGGAAAAGGTGCAGTCAGAGTGAAGCTGTGGGTAAATGTTTGATAGTTTTATTGGTTGAAAGGATGCTGCCTCCGTTACTACTGCTGCAAAAATGCTGTGAAAGCAGGAAAAAGGCCGACGTGAATCTGTACAATGTTGATCCAATACAGACGTTTTGATCCAGTTTAGTCTGCAGGGAGGACTGAAGGCCGGGGGTGCTAGCTCTACTAGTGTTAGCCACACTTAAATAACCAGTTTGACATTGTTTACCTTTCTTTAAAGAGGGAGTATTCTGCTTTGCCATTTTTTTTTTGAACATGGATCTAAAGTAAGAATCCTGGAAGTTCAGACTGAGCATGTGCAGATTTTCAAACCTCCACATTTTCATATATTGTAGCAATCCCTGAATCCGTCCAGAGGGCTGGCCAATCAGAGAGAAGGAGGTTTGTGGAATGAGGAGCCTTAAAGAGACAGCGCATCAGACAGAGGCTGAGAGTTTTCTAAAACACCAGAGAGAGAAAAACATTTTTTTTAAGTTGTAAATCATGTAAAGATATGACGGAGACACCAGAGGGACAGAATGAAGACAAAAAAAAAAAAAAAACACCCCCTCTTTAACTTCTTCTTTAAAGGAACCCCCTCCCATGTTTATGGCCATTGAATGTCACTATAATGAAATAATCAATCATCTTTCTGTGGGTGTTGTTTGCTTTTTGTAGGTCATATCTAGATATCTGTATTGATTTCAGTCCATTTCACAACCAGAAAAAAACTCCCCACAGGAGCTTTAACCACTGACCTACAGATCAACTATTTCTGTCTTTAATCCTCCCAAACTGGAAACTCACCCGCCTACCAAACCTTACTAATCAATCTAACTCGCCATAAAGACCCAAACTAACCCGTCTACATACCAACCTTCCTTACCTGACACCGTAAAAACACACCTTCACTCTGAAACGGGTTCTGATCTGCAGTCCTGCTCTGACAGTCCCAGGACTGATTCAGACGCTGCTCTCTCTCCTTTAATGGCCTGTTTTTTGTACCTCAGAGAAACGCAGCAGAGTTTTCTTCACAGGGGACTTTACGGCTCTGACAGTGAATAACCTGCAACCTTTAATCTGGATCTGATCCAACCTGCAGGCCTCGGATGTCCCTGAACCAGGCGGACTCTTTGAGCCTCTCTCTGAGTCTCAGTCTCACCCGCTCATCTGGTCGTGAGGTGAACGATTAACACCTGAATGATGAGGCGGCTGGTCAGTTCTCCTCTCAGGAGTTCATGAGTCCGCTCTAATGAAAGACTGGATTGTACTCAGACCGTTATGGTTTGATGTCTCTAATTGAATCCATCAACCTCTCTTCAGAAGGCGCTTAATTTCACGTTCCCAGAGAGGATCACCGAGCGCAGATATTAAGTTTGACGTTTGGCAGGAAGCCACCGTGTCTCAGGTCCTAAAGCCAGATAACTGCCCATCAACAAAACTTAAGATGCTAATGTGATCCTGTCACATTATACAGTCCCGAGTGTGGAAGGTTAACATCAGTTTGTGCTCAAACTCTAAACTGTAAATCTTGTCTTTAACTTTTAAAAAGGCTTTAAATGACGTCTGCAGTCATACAGACTCTGAAGTCCTCTGAAAAATGAGCAGCTGGAGGGAAAACAGACCACAAACTACCAACATGTGTGAGAAAACTGGAAGAACAAGTCTCCACCCCCCCTGCAGGGACCACATCACGGACACCGCTAGAAACAAAAACCATCAGATACACCACCAACACACATCAACACAGTAGAAATCACAACCGACAACAAACAGACCAGAACAACCAGCAGCCCAGACGAGAGCCGTCTCTGTACCAGGGTTTGGACTCTACAACACCTATGAAAACGGATCCAGATCAGTTTATATCTGGACTGACAGAGAACAGGAAAGGACTTCCCTGTGTCTCTCTCCAACACTTTTATTTTTCTCAAACAGCCGTAAATATGAAACATCAGACTCTGACAGACGCTACGCAGTCTTCCACCTGAAAATGAGGAGAATTAAGGTCTTTAAACATGGCGGCTGTTTCTCTTTAGTCCGAAATAAGAAAAAATAGATAGAAAAATAGACATCAGACTCAGTGTGCAAAGGCCTTTAGCGGTGTAGTAGCTGTGACGGAGAGCAGAGACACACAGGAAGCAGGAAGAAGCCTCTTGAGCTTCAAACAAACAAACATCAGTTACCTTCCTTTGGTTTGTGTCCCAGAACTGTTTCAATAAGATCTGACCAGCGTTACACAGTTAGAAAACAACCTGCTTTTCTTTTACTTTCCTTTGTTGAGGCTCTCTTTGTGCACTTTATGTCCCTCAAACATCACTACTTCCTGCATCTCTGTCTTTAGCTCACATCAGCTTAATAAAAACAAACATACAGTTTTTTTTCTCAAACGTTGTTTCTTTTTGATTCTTTTTTTCTTTAAGCTTTTTAACTTTTTATTTCCTTTTTTTCCCAAAGCTGTTACTATTTGTTTTAGTTTTTTTCCTTGAACTCTGTCACTTTTTGTTTCCATTCTTTCCCTTAAGCTCTGTTACTTTTTGATTACTTTCTTCCCCATAAGCTTTGTTTCTTTTTGTTTTTTTTTCCCTTAAGCTCTGTTACTTTTTGATTCCTTTTTTCCCCATAATCTTTGTTTCTTTTTGTTTTTTTCCCTTAAGCTCCGTTACTTTTTGATTCCTTTTTTTCCCATAAGCTTTGTTTCTTTTTGATTTTTTCACTGAAGCTCCGTTACTTTTTGTATTCATTTTTCCCTTAAGCTCTGTTACTTTTTGTATTCATTTTTCCCTTAAGCTCTGTTACTTTTTGTATTCATTTTTTCCTTAAGCTCTGTTACTTTTTTGTTAACCTTGTTTTCTTTAAACTCTGCCACTTTTTGATTGCATTTTTTCCCTGAAGCTCTGTTACTTTTTGATTCCATTTCACCCATAAGCTTTGTTTGTTTTTGTTTTTTTTTCCCCTAAGCTCTTTAACTTTTTGTTTCTGTTGTTTTCCTGAAACTTTTACTTTTTTTGTTACCCTTGTTTTCTTAAAGCTCTGTCACCTTTTGAATCTATTTTTTCCCTTAACGTCTGTTACTTTTTGATTCTGTTCTCCTTCCTTCAACTCCTTCTTTTTGATTCTTTTTTTCTCCTTATGCTCTGTTGCTTTTTTATTTACTTGCACTTAAAATCTGTGTACGGATCATGGTTCTATGAGAGCAGCCAAACATAGAAGCGGAAGTCTTGATTTTGCATTTAAAGAAGTAAACAAAAAGAAAAAAAGAAAAACAGAAAAAAATGCAGTTTGGTTTTGTTTTACTGGTTAAATTTTTCTAATCAAACTTTCTGTCAGAAGACTAAACAAAAGATTAAACCATAAAACCGTGAATTGGTTTCAAGTTTTTCATTTCAGAAACTGGAACATGAAACTTTTGGTATTTTTCTTTGAGAAATGCTTCAGATGTTGAGAACTAATCACTTAAATGGTTTCTGATTAAACTGTTGGTCACATTCTTTGCTAAAAACAGATAATTTGATTTAATTATTCAATAAAATTCTATATTTATAACCGAGTATAAAACTCCTGGAGCTCTGCGTGACCTGATGCGCTATTTTTACTGTTATCTCTTTAGACCATTAGAGTCTGAGAGTATCAGAGGTCATCCCCCAGAGGAAAGCCCTTGTTCTGTTACAACATCACCGCAGTAACACTATCAGCCTCCAGTTTGACTCAATAACACAGTAATTGGTTTGTTGGCTGCCACAAAGCCCCAGAGAGCTCAGGGTTAGGGTGAGGACAGGAGTCGATGCAGTTTGAAGATCGTTCCTGTTGTTCAGGTTCAATAACTCGTCTATAAACCGAAACAATTACTGCTGTCACAACTTAAAGTTACATCAAGTACATCTTTATCGTGCAAAGATTCAAGGAACTAAAAGGTCTACAGTATGACTCTGAGTGTTGAACGAAACCCTGAACATCTGTCTGAACCTTCATGAACCTTCATGCTCACAGATGGTTTAAAACACACGTCTGACTCTTTCACCTCATCTTTTCCAGAGCCTCCCCAGCAGTGCGATGGAGGATGGGAAGCCGGTGTGGGCGCCCCACCCAGCAGACGGGTTCCAGCTGGGGACTATTGTGGACATCGGACCCGACAGCCTCACCATCGAGCCTCTGAAACAGAAGGGAAAGGTAAGAGACCTGAGGTCATACAGCAGCTGAACAAATTCTGCTTTGATTTCCATCATGAGTCAGAGCTCGGAGTGAAAACACGCTGGTTAAGAAACTCTTGCCTTTCTGTTTTTGGAAAGGAAGAGAAGAACCAAAAATAGACGCGTTACAAGTCCCATGTGCACATTTAACTGTTACATCACAGCGTGGTCATGTTTCGTTTTTTTTTTAAACAAAAATTGTGTGGACACTTCGTTTATGCAAAACTCTACCAAACTTTGTTTGCTAAGTGGACATGCTTGCACTCTCTATTATAGCCAGCAGGGGGCGACTCCATTTGTGTGGAACCAGATAAGATCCATCCCCTCAGTGGCCGTCTAATTTAATGACTTAATGTTCTTAATCAAGAGTTTTATGTCTTCATTATGTAAAAGGCGGCTCATGCAGAGTCCAACGATCGTAGAGCAGAGCAGAGTTTAGGACTTGGCAGTCTGTAATCAAGGACTCAAGGAATCAACTTCCAGGACTACCAGTCAGCTTAGATAGAGATGAATCAAGGTGCATATCAACCCCATGTCCAAATATGGTCGTCTTTGGTTCTAAAGCCAACATGGTGGCTGAACTCAAGGCCTCAAATGTTGTTTTCACACCATTAAGTCAGCTCTGGGTTGTTAAATAAGGTTTTAATATATATATATATATATATATATATATATATATATATATATATATATATATATATATATATATATATATATATATAACTGTTCATCACTCTGGAAACAAGATTAATTCAAGGTCTGTGTTGAAGCTGATAAGCGGGCCCTCGCCCACGTGTGCATATGCAGCAAGATCTGCACATGCACATGTGTATATGAGTCCAGAGAGAGATTGTGATTGTTTGGGTTTGTGTTACTACCATGCATTGCCAGAGGGTGGCGCTATTGCAGTAGTACAGAATTGAGCATACGGATGTGTTGTGAGGTGAACCTCGATCATGTGTGTGAGATTTGAATCAGACTGGAGGTTAAATGAAGGAGCTACAATGAGTTCCTGGTTCATGGCGAGATGTCAGAGTTTGATGCGTCTTTACGGATACATTTTTTAACTAAACGACATGACCTGATCAGTGGTGGTTTATGAAGGCCTGAAAGACATTACTGAATGGAATGGAAAAGAAATATATAACGTAACATACTGTGACATTTATATCATAACATAACCGTAAAATTATCATAACATAACAAACAACATGTTTATATCGTAACATACCGTAAAATTATGACAACGTAACATGCTACATCTTTATATCATAACATGTACCAGAATAGGTTTGTATCACATTAGTTAATTATAATGTAACATACTACATGTTTATATCACAACATATTTTAAGATGGTCGTAAAAAAAAAAACAAATGAAACCCTCTGTTAGCCTCCCATTGGTCTGGACCTGCATTAGTCTCACCTTTTCCGCAATTAGCAAACATTTAGCAGCTCATGCTGAAAACGATCTGCATGAAAGTCAGAAACTCTGAGAAGAACCAGACCCTCTGCGGAACGACACCTGCCATAAAACATCAGAAAAACAGTAAAAAAACACCCATGAAAACGTCGAACACATGACAGAGACATTTAAACATGCAGGCTGTGTTTAAAACATTCAAATTTAAACAGTTTAAAAGCTCAGAAAGAACAGAAATGCTCCGCAGAACTGAAGAGAATACAACACTGAGGAAGGTGCAGAATGTGGACTTGTTCACAGAGTCCACTTTAAAAAACCATCTGCTGTGATTCGATGGGTTAAAAAGATTTAAAAACAGCTCATAAGATTTGGTTTTCCTCTCCTAACATCACACACATGATGAAACACGGTCCAGTTTGAACACAAGGTCTGTAATGAGATCCATGTTCCCATTAAACCCTGACAGTCCTGTTTTATTGGCCCTCTGCACACAGACTTAGAGAGGAGCCTCTCTCAAAGGGAGTCCTCAGTCACTGAGGCATTCTGGGAAAAGATTACCCAGACGGACACCGAGCTTTGGGGGTTACCACAGCTACGAGCTCTTAGTGACATTAAAAGCTTTACTGAGGGCCAAACGGCACCTGAAGCAGCAGAAAAGTGAATTAACACGGAGCAGGAGGGGGCGGGACCAGATACAGCCGGTTTGTCTTCAGCTGAGAGGAGCCACTCCACTCCAGATACCAAACATTAGAGCTGCAGGCTGTCAGAGGCTCCATCTGGAGGTGAATCAATGAGTGAATGAAGCTTTATTGGTTCAGGAGCCGCGACCTGTTCCTCAGAGGATTAGATGAGAGGGTGAATCATTAACACGCTGAGGGTAAATCGAACGAGGCTGACAGGGGCGAGAAAGAGACGTCCAGGAAGAGCTGAAATAAAACCGTCTAGTCCCCTTTAAAACACCAGAGAAGAAGAATGTTACCTCTTCATAGTCATATGTTGTGGAAACCCATGAAACTGTTTGTGAACTGATCAAAACACTTCACCAGACCTGCTCAACTCAAACAATGGCGGGTGCTGCTGTGTAAACACATGAATAAGTTACTTATTTGGGACAGAATTTTTTTTGTTTTTTTTTTTGTGACAGAACGAACTCGCCAAGTCTGAACTTCCAAAGAACGCGAGTTCGAACGAGTGAACTTTGAATCGAGTTTTGAAGCAAATCAACACGTACGGCCATATTGGAAATGAGGTGGGCTTTGAGTCTCAACACTATCAGCTATAGGGCGTCCAGCAGTCACGTGAGCTGAGCTGTGCCTCTGATTGGACAAACTGGCAATCTTAATATCTTCTAAACTGCCAAGTTAGAAAAAACTACCCCCCCCCCCCCCCCCCGATACAGTGCATGCCATTAGCGTAATTAGCGATTCAGAAAGGAGGCATTTTTTGCACCAGGCTGTAAACATGTTTATTTCTGCTGTGAAAACAGATTTTTTTGGCCTACAATACCCACAATGCAACTTGTGACCAGTTGAAATTGGTCTGCGTTGAGATACAGCGTAAAACGTTACATTAAGATGTGATTTGATGCCCTTTTATTGTCTTGGCTGATGTTGCACCTTGCAGTTTCTCAGACCCCTGAGCCCTGAGTTTCGTCTCACAGGAGTCAGAATCAAGCAGGTTATCTAACGGAACATGTGCAACTCAGGAAGCAAAGTTTGGAGTGCTGTAACTCTGAAAAAGGAAGAGAGGGCTATATGAGTGGTTCTATAATTAAGGGTACATTTCAGGTGTACCAAAAAGTGGAAAAAAGACGCTTTTTGCTTCGTATTGTATTTGTTTGCATAGTGTAAGATCAGATGAATTCTTGAATATTTGAATCAAAACTGTTATGGACAAAATTTGTGACTTTTTTTTCAACATGAATCCATATTACTAAGAATTTAGAGTTATTCAACATTTTTTATGTAAGACTTTATTCACTAGAACAGGGGTTCCCACACTTTACCACGCCAAGGCCCCCAAAAAGCATTAGCTTCTGGCCGGGGACCCCCTTTGCAAACCAACAGACAATGCTTCAAAATATGAAAGAAACATCAACTTTTAAAAGGCTTTTTTCTTACTTTTTTCACTTTTCAGTAACCATTAGATTCGATTAGCATAGAATATTATTAAAAAATGTGTTTTTAGCTCTGTATATTCCCAATGAATAATAAACTTTTTCAACAAAGTGTTGACTGATGAGACCAAGTTGGAGCTGTTTCACGAGGTGTGGTTAGGTTTAACTTGAGAATCCAACCATTACGGCAGTTTACGTGTTGTTTGTTCAGGACAAATGGTTATATAAAAAGAATAACAAAATAGAAAAATAAAAATAATTCAATGCTGTTTTTCCCCTTTCCTCCAATTTTCTGAGGCGCCCCTAGAACCCCCTTGGGGCCCCCCAGGGGGCCCATGCCCCCACTTTGAAAACCACTGCACTAGAAGATTATTATTACATCTAAAGTAACTACACAAGAAAATTAAAGCTCACCACATACAGATGATCATTTTAATGAAATATTGATGAGGGGGAGTTGAAAGAAAACGCGCCTTCTTCAAGATAACGCCCAAAAAGGACGTGACCTCAAATGATTTGGGTCATGTGACTTTGGAGCACATAAACCTGCAAATTCCAATACATGATTTACGCCATGAACTTGAAATGAACCTCTAATTATAGATTCACTCATGAGGAATGAACAGTGTCTGTCTTTGGTTTATAGAAAGAGCTGATGGTGTGGACAGAAGTCTGCAAGATGTTTCCATCCAGACTTAAACCGTCCGTGTCTCAGAGATGACAGTATTTTCCCACCATTAGCTTTGTTTGACTACGCGTGGACGTGTCCTCGTCAGATCTGTGCTCAGTGCGAGTTTCCGGGCTGCAGCCAAGGCCTCTGACGGTTAGAACAATGTCCCGTCTGTGCCTCTGCAGCCAGTTTGTGCCAGTGTGTGTCGATGTGCTCACTCTCTGGCAGAGCTCCTGTGATGGACGTCAGGAGAGCGACGGAGGGCATGATATCAGCCACAAAGGCCGAGGCTTTGTCCTGCAGACTGAGTCCAGAGTCTGATGGAGAGATTTCACATTTAGGGATGTTAGTCCAGGTATCAGAGGCAGGAAAAAGATGCTTTCCTTTAACTCTGAGTAAAGAAGTGGGGAAATGGAGCAGCGGCAGTTTCTCTTTGCCCTGCAGCTCTCTCTCAAGACCTCTTTGAATGTCGTTCTGCAGGTTTGCACCTCCTTCTAAAGGGGGAATCCATCATTTGTTGCACAGTCGCTACAAGGGATCTGCACAGTTTTTGGGTGTGTTTTTTTTTTCATGCAGGCCCAAAATCACAGTATCTTGTTAATGCTGTAATGCAGCCTCCCACCACTAGCGGTGCTATACCTCACACTAAATCACCTTTTCTTCCCAGATATCAACCGGCTCCTAGCACACCAAGGTTTGCACAAGTTTTGATCCAGAAAGTGAGGATAGAGATGTATGTAAACTTTCTGATCAAGGCTAGAGCTGTTAGCTTAGCTTTGCTTAACTTAGCTTAGCATTAAGTCAGTAAATGTGGATAACGGCTGACTGGTTTTTCTGTGGTTACACTGGAGTAATGTGTTGAGAGTATTTCTGGAAACCTGGATGTGCCTGTGTGCTTCTTAAAGGTACAGTGACGAGTTTTAACTTAACTTAAGCCTTTTAATGAGCTACAAGAGCAAAAGTAAGCATCGTTGTTTATTTATTTGTAGGTTAAAGGTATTTTAATGCTCACTGAATTGCACTCATGTTGTTATATTTCTTGATGCTGGTGTATTTATGGTGCTCTGGGGTATCCTCTTCATGCTTCTTGATTTTCCTGCAGTGTTGAGAAACATTGTTCTTAAACTGTTGGACTATTTGCTCACGCAGTTGTTCACAAAATGGTGAACCTGGCCTCATTCTTGCTTGTGGACGACTGAGCCTTTCAGGGATGCTCCTTTTATACCCAATCATGACACTCACCTGTTTTCGGAGCATTCCTCGACTCTCCCAGTCTTTTTACTCAATTTCCCGTCTTTATTGGAGTTGAGGTTGTAATTCATCATCTCTGAATAATTTAAAGTGAAGTTATTGGACTCTAAAGCAGCGCTTTGAGCTGCAGGCTGAGGTTGATCCAGGGATTAACTGCACCCACTCACACTTCCTCTGCTCTGTGCTGGGAATGAAAGGGTGAACAGTGTTTAGCTTCTCTCTCTGATTTTTGGCCTCCTCCTCCTCCTCCTCCTCCTCCTCCTCCTCGCTCTCTATTCTCCTCACGCGGCGCAGCGTGGTGGAGTCCGTCCAGTTTGGGCTGGGAATGTGGAACATGCCACCGCTGGAAAGAATGAGTCAACTGTACATCGTCACCTCGGCCCTGCAGCCTGCAGCGTCCTCGTTGGCCTGCGGTGCCCGTTTTTGAAGACTGGCCTGCAGAGGGAGCCCGTTCACCTCCCTCTGAACACAGAGGTCATGTGTGGCCTCATAAAACCGCGCTGATTAGTTCAACATGCCGGGTTTGAGCTGCAGGGGGGAGAGTGTGGAGAGCAGAAAACCAGCGTCTGAGAAAAGAAGAGTTCAAGTTTAACTCATCAGGAAAAATCATCACTAACTTTAACATCCTTTGGTTTCTGAAGAGCTGTTCAAAAGCCTTAAGATGTGTGAGGTGAAAACTAAAAATACTGACAGGATTTCAGATTGAAATCAAGCAGCAGTTCATTAAAAGTCAAAGCCTCTGCTCTGTAATTAAAGACGTGTTGTTGAAACCTGTAAAATCTGCCTCCAAGTGAGTTAAAGCTCTGAGTTACTTTCTCAGGCAGCTCTGAGCTGGACGTGAGATCCAGAGTAAAACTGAGACTTTGTCAAACAGGATTTTATCACATGTTAGTTTATCGTCTGGTTAATAATTCAGAGTTCAGGACCAGTTGACTCCTCTCTGAACTCTCTCTGTCTCTGTCCGCTCCTCTTCTATCACTCTGATCCCATTTCTCCAAATTATTCATCAGGCCGGCAGCAACAGGAGCCTCTGGGTGGACACGAGTCCAGGAACCTGTCCTGAAAACAGCAGAACACAAACACCAGAACAAACCAGAAAAATAAAAAACAAGAGAACAAACAAGAGAACAAACCAGAAAAAAAAAACAGGGAGCAAATGTGAAAAAAAACAAGAGAACAGACCAGAGAACAAACCTGAGAACAGACCAGAGAACAAACCAGGGAACAAACAAAAGAACAAACCAGAGAACAAACCAGAGAACAAACCAGAGAACATACTAGAGAACAAACTAGAGAACAAACCAGAGAACAAACAAAAGAACAAACCAGAGAACAGACCTGAGAAATATTCAGAGAACAAACCAGAGAACAAACCGGAGAACAAACCAGAGAACAAACCAGAGAACAAACCGGAGAACAAACCAGAGAACAAACCGGAGAACAAACCGGAGAACAAACCAGAGAACAAACCAGAGAACAAACCAGAGAACAAACCAGAGAAAAAACCAGAGAACAAACCGGAGAACAAACCAGAGAACAAACCGGAGAACAAACCGGAGAACAAACCAGAGAACAAACCAGAGAACAAACCAGAGAACAAACCAGAGAAAAAACCAGAGAGCAAACAAAAGAACAAACCAGAGAACAAACAAAAGAACAAACCAGAGAACAGACCAGAGAACAAACCACAGAACAAACTAGAGAACAAACAAGAGAACAAACCAGAGAACAAACCAGAGAACAAACCTGAGAACAGACCAGAGAACAAACCAGAGAACAGACCTGAGAAATATTCAGAGAACAAACCAGAGAACAAACCAGAGAACAACCCAGAGAACAAACCAGAGAACAAACCAGAGAACAAACCGGAGAACAAACCGGAGAACAAACAAAAGAACAAACCAGAGAACAGACCTGAGAACAAACAAAAGAACAAACCAGAGAACAAACAAAAGAACAAACCAGAGAACAGACCTGAGAAATATTCAGAGAACAAACCTGAAAACAAACCACAGAACAAACTAGAGAACAAACAAGAGAACAAACCGGAGAACGAACCGGAGAACAAACCAGGGAACAAACAAGAGAACAAACCGGAGAACAAACCGGAGAACAAACCGGAGAACAATACGGAGAACAAACCGGAGAACAAACCGGAGAACAAACTGGAGAACAAACGGGAGAACAAACCGGAGAACAAACCAGAGAACAAAACAGAGAACAAAACAGAGAACAAACCAGAGAACAAACAAAAAAACAAACCAGAGAACAAACAAAAGAACAAACCAGAGAACAAACAAAAGAACAAACCAGAGAACAAACCAGAGAACAAACCAGAGAACAAACAAAAGAACAAACCAGAGAACAAACAAAAGAACAAACCAGAGAACAAACCAGAGAACAAAACAGAGAACAAACCAGAGAACAAACCAGATAACAAAACAGAGAACAAACCAGAGAACAAACAAAAGAACAAACCAGAGAACAAACAAAAGAACAAACCAGAGAACAAACCAGAGAACAAACCAGATAACAAAACAGAGAACAAACCAGAGAACAAACAAAAGAACAAACCAGAGAACAAACCAGAGAACAAACCAGAGAACAAAACAGAGAACAAACCAGAGAACAAACCTGAGAACAAAACAGAGAACAAACCGGAGAACAAACCTGATAACAAAACAGAGAACAAACCAGAGAACAAACCAGATAACAAAACAGAGAACAAACCAGAGAACAAACCTGAGAACAAACCTGAGAACAAAACAGAGAACAAACCTGAGAACAAACCTGAGAACAAACCGGAGAACAAACCGGAGAACAAACCGGAGAACAGACCGGAGAACAGACCGGAGAACAAACCGGAGAACAAACCTGAGAAAAAACCGGAGAACAAACCGGAGAACAAACCACAGAACAAACCTGAGAACAAACCACAGAACAAACCACAGAACAAACCAGAGAACAGACCACAGAACAGACCGGAGAACAAACCAGAGAACAAACCAGAGAAAGAATCAGAGAACACCCAGAAAGCAAATGTGAGAACAATCAAAGGAGAACAAACCAGAGAACAGAGAGAAAAGATTTCTGTACTTTAGGACAAAGTTTGAACGGCTTCATTTCCGAGGTCTCACAGGTCACATGTGAGGATGATAACTGTGGGGGTTTTGTTTGGGATGCTCTGTTCTAAAAGAGATCCTCACAACATTCTCACAAGATCCTTACAAGATCTTTACAAGACCATTACGAGATCTTCACAAGATATTCACCCGATCCTCACAAAACCTTCACGAGATCTGCACAAGATCTTCATGAGATCTTTATGAAATTTTCTTGAGATCTTCAAGAGATCTTTACGAGATTGTCACAAGACCTACAGGAGATCTTCATTCGATCTGCAGGAGAACTGATGGGTAGGGCCTCAAACACCAAGGTCTGTCCATAGCTCAACCAATCAGAGTGACGGTGGTTTGTGGGGCAGGTAGTCTTAAAGAGACAGCAGCTTACTGAAACACATCCTTTCTCTTATAATAAGTTTATCGTCCTCCTTTAAAACTTTTTGGTGTTTTTTCTGTACGTCTGACTCTTTCTGACTCGCCGTCACTGAAGTCGCTGAAGTCTCTCTCTCTCTCTTTTCCTTTCAGACCTTTTTGGCTGCTATAAACCAGGTGTTTCCTGCGGAGGACGACGTCAACAAACATGTGGAGGATAACTGTGAGTCTCCTCTTTCTCCTGTAGATCATCAAACAACGATTTTCACTCTTGCAGAATATTTTCTCCCTAAAATCGAGACACTTGTTTTTTTTTTCTGTGATTGAACATTTCATCATCGCAGTCTTCCCAGTTTTACTCTAATCCTGTGACACTTTGACCCACAGATTTGAAGCCAGAGTTTAAAGTCTCCAGGATCGACTGTCTGTCTTTAAATTAAAGTGCTGCCATCGAGCTGCTTGATTTATGAAATGTAATTGTTTGTTTTTGTGTCTCTCAGGTTCCTTGATGTACTTGAATGAAGCGACTCTGCTCAACAACGTCCGAGTGAGATACAGCAAAGACAAAATTTACGTAAGTGAGGAAACGACCGCACAGTGAAGGAGAGTCTACTTTCTATGACGCACAGAAACTGATCCACCAGTTTGCTCCTGGAGGTCCAAACGGACGCTCAGAGGGGACAGAGCTTTTTCTGTTGCTGGTCCGAAACTGTGGAACGAGCTTCGGTTCCACAGATTCTTTGGCTTTGAACCCGGCTTGAGACTCGGCTCCTGTTTTCGTGTTTATACGAGTTGTTTTTAGTTTCTGTTTCATTGTTTTTAAAAACAATGAAACAATTATTTTAGTGCTTGGTTTTATTTTATTTTTATTTATATATTTTTTATTCCTTTTATCTTCAGCCCTTTGTTTCAGCTGTGGTTGTTTTTAAATTGCGCTGTAAACAAAGTTGAGTTGAGCCTGCGCCAGTGTTGTAGTCGAATCGTCAATGTTCGAGTCCAAGTTGAGTCCGAGTCACCAAAGAAAAAAAATCGGAGTCAAGTCCTCAGTACCTTAGCCCAAGTCCTAGAAAAGTCCCCAAAGCAGGACACAGGAAACTCACTCAGTGGAGCTTTAAATATCCAACTTTTAGTATATAAAATATTATCCATGAATGAGTTCAGAGTAAGAAATTCTGCTGTTTGACTTCAAATTCTTGGCTGTGTAAACCTGGACTGACCGTGTTGGACAATTTTGAGTCGCAGAAAAGACTTTCAATAAATGAACATTAATGTCTGTTGAGCTGAATGTTACAGTTTGACAGTTCAGTAAAGAATCTCTAATAGAGAGCTCGGTGTAATAATGAATACAGAAGAGATACGAGCACACTCTGTGCAGCGGACAGTCAGGAAAATTAACCAAGACAAGAAACGCAGGACAAAACTTTTTCAAGTCTTCCAGACGTCTCTGTGGAGATGGCTAACTGGTGCAATCATGAACCAACCTTTTTGTGTTTCATTCGTTGTAAGCACTTTTATTTTGAAGTGAGGTGCGCTTCACAGCATGGAATGAAACCGAGAAGAAGCGCTTTGGCATGAGGTGAAGATTGTGACTTCCTCTGTTAGCCAACGAGATCAAAATGTCACGACCACCACAAGGAACACAAAAAAAGAAGCTCTGTGAAGATGGGAACACTCGCCCTCCTACGAGCGGCACATCACCACTATTCCCATCTTCTTTTTCTATTCAAAATAAAAATGTCCCCGTCTCCTCTTGAAAAGGAAACAGGGTGAGAGTCAGAGTCCTCCACTTTTGCTGCATTTCCTGTAAAACTCTGCAAACAAAAACACCCGATTAGCATCCTTTCAGGAAACACGGCTAAAACAGGACTGCACGCGACAGGAAGTCAGAGTCCTCCTGAAGTTAATTTCTGTCGGCTGCTTTTCAAACTACGGATTGAATCCTGCCAGAGATCGATTTTAATAAAAGAGACGTCAATAAAGACGTCAGCAGAGACGTAGGACAGACTGTAAACACAACACAGAGCTCTGTGTTCGCTCCACACACAGACACGAACCTGAAGACGACCTGATGCAACCGCAGACTGTTTGTTTTATCCTGCCCGGAGCACCTCTGGGTGGAGCACACACACTATCACACACACACTCATGCAAACACGGAATAACACACACCTTCCAGCGTTGACTTGCAGAAACACGTCTCACCTTTAAATAGACTGAAGTGACGCTAATATCAGTAGATGAAGGGAAGAGTCAGTCAGTCACGTGACGTCCACGTGGACAGGTGTGGACAGGTGTTGTCGCCTGACTTAAGCACTCAGTGCTGTTATTTATGTCCTGAGGTCTGAATTCAGTCTTTAACTCGTCCTGGTCCTCACAGAGACAGAAACCACCTAAAAACACACACCTGAGCACACAGGACTCAGGTGAGCTCAGGTGTGTTTAGATCTTCCTCCTCTGATGTGAGTCCTCTGGGTTCTGCTGGCTCACACTGACCTCTAGTGGTCAAAAAGAGGAACTGACTCTGGATCTAACAGGATGTCCAGTTTCTGCTGCTGTTGACGGATGAAAACAGAGAAATCATTCAGTTTGTTTACTGATGATGAATGTGTCTCACCTGAGACTCACCTGAGACTCACCTGAGACTCACCTGAGACTCACCTGTCGCTGACGTGTTTTCTTCTTCTTCTTCTTCTTCTTCTTCTTCTTCTTCTTCTACTTCTTCTACTTCTTCTTCATCTTCTTCTTCTCTTTCTTCTTCTTCTACTTCTTCTTCTTCTTCTTTTCTTTCTTTATCTTGTTCTTCATCTTCTTCTTCTTCTTCTTCTTCTTCTTCTTCTTCTTCTTCTCTTTCTTCATCTTGTTCTTCTTGTTCTTCTTCTTGTTCTTCTTCTTCTTCTTCTTCTTCTTCTTCTTCTTCTTCTCTTTCTTCATCTTCTTCTTCTTCTTCTTCTTCTCTTTCTTCATCTTGTTCTTCATCTTCTTCTTCTTCTTCTTCTCTTTCTTCACCTTCTTCTTCATCTTCTTCTTCTTCTTCTTCTTCTTCTTCTTCTTCTTCTTCTTCTTCTTCTTCTTCTTCTTCTTCTCTTTCTTCATCTTGTTCTTTTTGTTCTTCTTGTTCTTCTTCTTCTTGTTCTTGTTCTTGTTCTTGTTCTTCTTCTTCTTCTTCTTCTTCTTCTTCTTCTTCTTCTTCTTCTCGTTCTTCATCTTGTTCTTCTTCTTCTTCTTCTTCTTCTTCTTCTCTTTCTTCTTCTTCTTCTTCTTCTTCCTCTTACCCCCTTCTTCTTCTCCTCCTCCTCCTCCTTCTCCCCCCTCCCTTCACCCCCCCCCTTCTTCTTCTCCTCCTCCTCCTCCTTCTCCTCCTCCTCTTCCTCCTCTTTCTTTCTTCTTCTTCTTATCCTGCAGACGTTTGTAGCCAACATCCTGATTGCGGTGAATCCGTACTATGACATCCCAAAGCTTTACTCTCCAGAGACCATCAAGCAGTACCGGGGCCGGTCTCTGGGAACGCTGCCGCCACACGTCTACGCCATCGGTCAGTCAACACACACACTTAAACACACTTCAGCTAAATATGGGTGTTAGGTGAGGCTGTTGATCATTTTGGGTCCAAGTTCTGACCTTTGAGTGTTTCAGTTCTTCAAACTGTGTTATAAATTGTGTATTTAATATCAAATATTGTTTTTTTTAACATTTTCATACCGAGTCCTTCTTGTTTTAGTGTTTAAAGACAGAAAAAGAAATGTTCCTGTCTTCTTCATCCTTCTGCTCTTTTTTCTGGTTTTCTTTTGGTCCCTTTAACTCTCTGAAACTGAAGGTCTATTGATCCTGTTGATCAGTTTTTGCTGTGTAGACTCTGGATGCAGTTCCTGATGTGTCCACCAGGAGGCAGTCAGCCCCCAGCTTTAAAGTCAGGTGTGTTTCAGAGTCTGAGCTGACGTCTGTCCTCTGTGTCCTCTGTCCTCTGTTTTTCCGTGGTCCAGCTGATAAAGCCTACAGGGACATGAAGGTCCTGAAGATGAGCCAGTCCATCATCGTCTCAGGGGAGTCCGGGGCCGGGAAGACCGAAAACACCAAGTTTGTGCTCAGGTGAGGCTGTGGAGACGAGGCGCTGATGAAATCAGTTATTCATCGTGAAATATCTCGGAGTATATTTCAAATATTTCACTTCTAAACTTGATAACATGAGTTTTGTTGTTCTGAGTGAGTCAGTATGTCGTAGACTTCAGTGTTTTCACTCTGTTTTTTGGCTCAGTTGGTTTAAAATCCATTTAAATTTCATTTTTTACAGTGTGGTAAACTGATAAAATCCCATTCATGGGAACTTTTTTCAGGAATGTCAGATTGTTTTCATGTGCTAAATGAGAACGGCCTATTTCTTCTGTACAAGCTCAGGTTCAAACTGAACCATCTTTACATGAGCACGTTTCTAAAAAGCTGGGACAGGGTCAACAACAGACTGGGAAAGTTGAGGAATGCTCCAAAAACACCTGTTTGGAACATTCCACAGGTGAACAGGTTCATTAGAAACAGGTGAGTGTCATGATTGGGTATAAAAGGAGCATCCCTGAAAGGCTCAGTCGTTCACAAGAAAGGATGGGGCTGGGTTCACCACTTTGTGAACAACTGCGTGAGCAAATAGTCCAACAGTTTAAGAACAATGTTTCTCAGTGTACAGATTTGATCATCTACAGTCCATAATATCATCAAAAGATTCAGAGAATCTGGAGAAATCTCTGCACGTAAGCAGCAAGGCTGAAAACCAACACTGAATGCCCGTGACCTTTGACCCCTCAGGCAGCACTGCATTAAAAACCAACATCATTGTGTAAAGGATATTACCACGTGGGCTCAGGAAGACTTCAGAAAACCATTGTCAGTTAACACAGTTCATCACTACATCTACAAGTGACAGTTCAAACTCTACCATGCAAAGACAAAGACATATATCAACAACACCCAGAAACACCGCCGGCTTCTCTGGACCCGAGCTCATCTGAGATGGACTGACGCAAAGTGGAAAAGTCTGCTGTGGTCTGACGAGTCCACATTTCAAACTGTTTTTGTAAATCATGGACGTGGTGTCCTCCAGGCCAAAGAGGAAAAGGACAATCTGGATTGTTCTCAGGTCAAAGTCTCAAAGCCAGCATCTGTGATGGTATGGGGGTGTGTTAGTGCCCATGGCATGGCTAACTTGACCATCTGTGAAGGCTCCATTAATGCTGAAAGGTACATACAGGTTTTGGAGCAACATATGCTGCCATCCAAGCCACGTCTTTTTCAGGGACGTCCCTGCTTATTTCAGCAAGACAATGACAAGACACATTCTGCATGTGTTACAACAGCGTGGCTTTGTAGTAAAAGAGTGCAGGTACTAGACTGGCCTGCCTCATTCCAGACCTGTCTCCCATTGAAAATGTATGGAGCATTATGAAGAATTCCACCTCCAAAGCTTCAACAATTAGTGTCCTCAGTTCACAAACACTTATTGAGCATTTTTAAAAGGAAAAGTGATGGAACACAGTGGAAACATGAGCCTGAACCAGCTTTTTAGGAACGTGATGCAGACATCAAATTTAAAATGAGTGAATATTTACAAAAAAATCAACAAATTTTATCAGTTTGAAGAATAAATATGTCCTTTTTGTAGTTTATTCGGTTGAATTTAGGTTAAACAGGATTTAAAAATCATTGTTTCCTGTTTTTGTTTGTTTATTTACTTCATTGGAATCGGGGATGTATATGTTGCTTTTGACTCACAGCCTGCTCTCTCTCTCTCTCTCTCTCTCTCTCTCTCTCTCTCTCTCTCCTCACAGATACCTGACCACTTCTTACGGAACGGGTCAGGACATCGATGAGCGGATAGTTGAAGGTACGTCTCCCGCGTCTCTTCTCGTCTTTCTCTGCCGTTTTAAATCCGTGTTTGTGACTCCGCTCTCCCGTCCTCTCCCCTCTCAGCGAACCCCCTGCTGGAGGCGTTCGGTAACGCAAAAACCGTCCGCAACAACAACAGCAGCCGCTTCGGGAAGTTTGTGGAGATCCACTTCAACGAGAAGGTGCAGCGAACTTTCCTTTTCATCATCAGAGAATAATAAAAATAATAATACAGGTCTTAAACCTCAGAGTTAGTCTCCTGAGAGGGTTTTATCAACCATGAAAGGCTATGAATAAAATATGACGCCTAATAGAAGCAGTTATTCAGCATAAACTGTTTCTATTGATCTTAAATTATTCATATTTGTGAATTTATCTGCATGTATGAATAAAAACAATATTCCCGCCGTCGTCCCGGATGCTTACGCGGCGAAACAAAGCGTAATGAGGCGTCACTTCATGCAGTTATTATCCGTCTGCAGAGCTGCATACATGCATGAATCTGAATATTTCCACCAGCTTTTCAAACACACTTTAGATCCTGATAAATGATGTTGTTCTTTATGTTGTTAGTGTTTATCTTCTTAAAGTTTATTAACTCCACTTTTTTTTTTTTTTTTTTCCGCCTGCATGAATAAAAAAAAAAAATCAGCTGAAGTTTCTGGAAATGTTGTGTCAGGGTAAGAAGATAAATAAGCAGGCTGTAAAGAGCTCATAAAAGCTGGCACAAGTTATGAAATATTGATGTTTTAATGATCATGACGTGCATCTAAAAAGAGGATAAGTGCTTTAACGTGTTTCAAGAAGAACGTCAAAACTGACGACTACTATGGCGAGCCGATTTAACATTTAAAAGCTGAGTTCGACTTTCCTAAATTCGAATTTTTTTAGTTTTGACGAGGCGAAATTGAATTACAGATATCTTGAATTACGTAGCCAAAAACGTCATTCGACGAGTCACACATCCATTCAATTTCGCCAGGGTATGGCAAGCCGTTTTAACATTTAAAAGCTGAGCTCGACTATCCGAAATTTCGAATTACAGATATCTTGAATTCAATTTCGCCTCGGCGAAATTACGTCCTATTTGCCATTCATGTGTATTGGATGACTCATTGCGGATATCCAAAACGTCATTTTGGATATCCAAAATGTGAATTACAGATATCTACAAATGAATTTTGGATATCCATAATTCGAATTCAAGATATCTGTAATTCAATTTCGCCTAGGCAGAATTCAAATTACAGATATCTTTAATTCGCCTCAATTTAAGATATCTAAAAAAGTAAATACGGATATCTACAATTTAATTTTGCCTAGGCGAAATTAAATTACAGATATCTTGAATTCGAATTATGGATGTGTGACTCATTGAATGACGTTTTTGGCTACGTTATTCAAGATATCTGTAATTCACATTCCGCCTAGTCAAAATTGAATTACAGATATCTTGAATTCACATTTTCGCCTAGTCAGAATTCAAATTTCGGCTAGTCGAGCTCAGCTTTTAAATGTTAAAACGGCTTGCCATACCAGGGTGAAATTTGAATTACAGATATCTCAAATGTCACCCGTGACGTTGCTCTCTGTTTTGGATATTGATAATTTACGTCACTTCCCCTCCCTGTGAGTTTAATTTCCTTATTTCTATGAATGGATGAAGATGGAAGCAGTCGTGGTGTTTTTTATTTATGAACAGATAAAAGTGAGATTGAAGATTCTTATCTCATGGCTTTTTTATCGATCTCACAGGGAAAATCAGCGCTGCTGCACACTGTCGCCCTCTAGTGGCGTTAAAATGTAACAACACGGCGACCCAAAGGACAGCACTAGCACATAAAACCTGCTTTTTTTTTTTACCGAAGAGAACTAATTCTGTTGAAAACATTTAAAGAAGTTTCAGAAGAAATGAAGATGTAACATATGGCGATCGGATTTCCATAGATTTCATGTTTTGAACAACAGGCGGGCCAAATTTGTCGGAATCTGTGATGTATTTTCGCCTCGTCAAAATTCAAATTTAAGATATCTGTAATTCTGTTTTGACTCGGCGAAATTGAATTACGGATATCTAACTCAGTTTCTTTCACGGTATATCTTATTGGTCCACGTACCACAAAATAAATGAGGAGATAAAAAAACTCAAATGTTTGCTAAAAAAAAAAAAAAAAGTAACTAAACACTCCAGAAGACATGCATTTCTATCTTACTCTGTAGTGGAAGTCACCGCATGGGCTCAAAATCTCCTCTTCTGCACAGAGGAAACCAGATTTAAACCTGATCCAGGTGGTTTCCATGGTGATCGATCATTTCCATTCATTTTAATGGGCCAAGAAATGTGAATAAAAAACACACACACACACACACACACGCTTCTTCTGAACAAACTGAACAGTTAAACTTCGAGCAGTGAAAATCTGTGAAAATTTGTAGGAAGAGGCTCGGGCTGGGTATCAATCAAAAATTTTCGGTTCCTGTAGCGATACCTTCACTTCGATACCAGTTCCTGAACGATACTTTTTTCAAAACCAATTTTTATATCAATTCTAACAAAAAGAAACTTTGACATGTTTGTTTATTCCGTGTATTAGTGGGCAGTTTGGAGCCATATGCAGTGAGGGTTGATGGGTAAAGGCTGTCGCCCACTGTTTCACACGCTAATGCTGGCTGGAAATTCACAGAGGTCAGGATTGGGGTTAGCTCTAACCCTGACCCCGTCTCCTTTTACAGATCCTGTAGAAATGTCCTCGTCTGTAAGTGCAGCACCAAGTTTTATCATCCAGGTCTTTAAACCAATAATCCAGCCTCAGCTCAAACTCTAGTTTTACGTCTTAATCCAGTAAAACAAAGTAACTTTGCGAAGGATTAAAGATCTGACGTCTACGTCACAGCGTTCACAGTCTGATGTCTCTCTCCTCTCTGCAGTGTCAGCGTTTCTGAGCGTTTTCCTTGTTTGTTTTCGTGTGTGCAGAACGCGGTGGTGGGCGGTTTCGTGTCCCACTACCTGCTGGAGAAGTCCAGGATCTGCCGTCAGAGCTCCGAGGAGAGGAACTACCACATCTTCTACCGCCTGTGTGCCGGAGCGCCGGAGGACATCCGTCAGAAGTTCTACCTGAGCTCCCCGGACACCTTCAGGGTACGGACGCTTCATGGTTCCTCACGGTTTGAGAGTGTGGTGTGAAAGTCCATCCACTGTGCGTGTGCAGCTGCAGGTGTTCAGCAGGATGACTCACCTGTGGCTGAGGAGAACCGTCCTGAGATATTAAATCAGAATATGCTTTGTCTCCTCTTGGACGCGTTTCTTCCTGTTCGTTTTTGTCTGATTGAGCGAGAGCAGATGTTCCTAACATCTGGACGCCGCTCTCTCTCTCTCTGTTCCCTCTGTACATATGAAGAGCTCATCTCAAACTGATGGAGACACAGAGCTTCTTATTTTCTGGTGATTAGACTCTGATGAAAACATCTCTGTGAGTGTTCCACTCAGATCCTTCCTCTGTTTCTGGCTTCCTCCCTGCGCGGTGATCGTAGCGTCTGTAAACGGATCCGTCTTTGTTTTATTTAGGAGAATAAAACTTTAAAGAGCAGCTCCTCAGCCCTGTTTCTGTTCCGTGTTTTATCGCTAAAAATGTCGTTTATTCAGGACTTGTACGAAAAACGTTGTTTATCTAATTCCTCCATCCAGTGGCGTACTTCGAAAGAACTTTCACTGTCGTTGGAAAAGTCTGAAACATTTTTGGTAAAATCGGCATACTGCGAAGTCTACCACTGTAGCAAGCTTCAAGATGTGCTTTGTCATAAATACGGTTAAAGAGGGGGCCTCAAACACCAAGGTCTGCCCCCGACAGGCCTCATTGGCCCTATAAGAGAGGTGATGTGGTAGCCTCCACGTTTGTTTGTTTTTTTTATGACTGGCTGTTTTCCGCGCTGATTTTTGGTCACAGTAACCCCGCCCCTGCCCCTGCCCCCGCCCCCTGGCGTTGTCAGTGCTTTGCTCTGGCCCAGCAAAAAAGTTGGGACGGTGCTTTGTTGGTGGAAACAGAAAAAACTGGAGCAAATTCAGGCACTGGCCTGGAAGGAGCACTGACTCTGAAAAGCAGAACATGCAGACTGCTCTCTCTCTCTCTCTCCCTCTCTCTCTCCCTCTCTCTCTCTGTGCCCGTCACGTCCAGCAGAGGGCAGCACTGAGCCGTCCCTGAGCCCAGCTGTGTGTTGTTGCAGTGTTTTCCTTGAACCTGAGCCCCCTTTGGCTGAGACTCCGTTTGTTTATCTGAGTAGACGGAGCACTAGAGGACGATAAGAGGTTCCTGTTTGTTCCCCTTTCAGAATAAAGCGCTCACTTCCAGCCGCAAACAGACTGTCCAGTAATGACAGCAGTGAGGCAGATAACAGCTGCTACGGTCTGCTCCCATGGAAACAGATCTCCAGCTGGATCATCGGTCAGCTCTTTAACTAATCTGCCAAAATGCTTCGAAAACAAACTTTTTTCACCTCTCTGAGGAGCCACTTCAACATCTCTCTGACTATCAGAGTCCTGCATCATGGACCGTTTTCAGATCCCCCCCTCTGTCCACCAGGTGGAGCCCTAACTGTGCTGAGTGTCAACAAGGACGCCGGGTGTTTCTTTGACTTGTTCCAGGACTAAATGGTTCCTGTTGACCATTGTTGTCCATTTCCACTGAGGCCAGTGACGTATGGATAGGAAATAAAATGAACCCAGGAACTAAATTTAGTTCCCGGGGAGAGATTTCAGCACGGATGGATTTTGAGGTCATTTTTTATCCTTTAAAACTTCAGTTCAAAGATTTGATGAAGAGAAAATTATCTTGACCTTAAAGAGCGGTACCCTCTGTGGTTTGACTCGTTTTCTGAATTATTGCTAAAAAACTTTGAACATGTCAGAGATTTGTGTCTTAGTGAAGTGTAACTCTGGTTTCTGGAAAAACTTTTGTCTATTTAAAAAAAACAATAAATGTTTCCACCAATCAGAAATGTCAGTATAGAAGGCCACGCCCCTTAAAGTTCCTGGCGCTTTGGAAAGTACTACTGACTTGAGCAGGAACTTTTCAACGTTTAGCTTAACTCACAAGGAATTAAATTTAGACCCTAGTTCCTGCTGTTTGAAGGCACCAAGTCCCTCAAAAGGTTCCTGGAGAAAGTTCCTCCTCTGGTGAATAAATTTTTTGGCCTTAAATTTTTTATTTAAGTAAAAAAAAACAAAAGTGATTAAAATGTGCCAAAGTAAAGTGTTAATGGTAGTTTTTAGGAGAGTTGGGAAAACTTTTGGTTGCTTGCAAAATAAATGTTTCCACCAATCAGAATGTTGCATCAGCAATGCATGCCCAGCCCAGCCAAAGTTCCTGGACCTTTTGATAGAAGTGGCTTTAAGCAGGAACTTTTTAAAGAAGGAGATGGGGAACTAAATCTAGTCCCCAGTTCCTGCTGTCAAAATGTAAGAAGTCCCCTAAAAGGTTCCTGGGGAAAGTTCCTGCTACCTTAAACACCTTTACATCCTTTTTTTTTCTCGTTTTGGTGCTTTTGGCACCAAATTTAAACATTTAAAGTAAGAAAAAGTGAATGGAAATGTGTGATTATCCATTTATTTTCTGATGTTTCTGAAGTCTTAGAGAAACCTTTGGCTGTTTGTGAAGTGGATGTTTCCACCAATCAAAAATGTCAGCATGGCAAGCCGCGCCCACCAAAGTTCCTGGAGCTTTGGAAAGTAACTCTAAAACTAGAACTTTTCAGGTTGGAATTTAACTACCAAGTTACTAAATTTAGACCCTGGTTCCTGCTGTTTGAACAGAGTTCCTTAAAAGATTCAGCTCTTGAAAAATCCCTTAGTGTGCCTTTAATTTTCATATTAGTGGCTGATTATTCATGTAAATTTTGTCTTTTGTACATTAAAGAAGAAAGAAAAAGTCTTCATCATTCATAAAGTTCCACCTCCAGCTGGAACCAGATCGTAAACACGCCTCGTTTTCCTCCGCCTCGTGCTCTCAGAGACTGACGAGTATTTTTCTTCTTTGCTGGAGGAAAGAGACGTTTTTCAGGCTCTCTTTCTTCTTTTATTATCAGACTCGGCGCCCTATCCTTACCTGTGTCATCCGTCCCCCTGTAACTTATTCCTCCTCCACAGCAGCTCCAGCAGCTGCTAATGGCTCCATATATCCACGGTTTTCCTGCAGGTCGGTAGAAGAAAGAGATTCAGTGAGGGCTGCTGTAATAAACGCGCAGGTTATGTGTTGAGAACGCGTTTACAGAGCGAGCTTATCTGAAATGAAGCGTCTGCGTTTGGAGGGATGTGGCGGAGTCAGGGAGGATATTCCTCTCTGAGGTTTGATGAAGGATGAGAGTAAACAGATGAATGTGGAGTAAACACAGGAGATGTTCTGCTGCTGATGGGGCCCTGGAGGTGTTTTGTTGTTTGAGTTTGACTGAACAAGCGTTTGCAGAGGAGAAGAACAAAAATGGGTCCCATCTGAGCAGGCAGGGAGCTGAATGAAGGTAAAAGCCTCCCTGTGGCTCCTCCTGTAATGAGAACTTTTTGTTTACGTCCACCTGCTCCATTCGAAGGACTCCCCGTCCCCAGACCCTCCCCGTTTCCTCCCGTTTGCCGCCGCCGCTGCTGCTGCTGCAGTTGTTGTTTGTGTGCGCGCAGCAGAGGGAGGACAGATGGTGGAAACACATTAAACCTCGTAAAGAATCAAACAGAGGGAGAGGACGGCTCTCTGTGCTGATGCAAATTCAGTTATTGAGATGAATTCCAAACAGTGGAGAGCGACTGGAAAACAAAGTGGAGCTCATCACGACAGAAACTCCGCAGATTAAGAGAAGAGAAGCTGACTTTGTAACGTGGACTCGATCATCACGTCGTCATGTAAACTCAAAGCCTTCCAAACATTGTTTGAAACCTGACAGTTAAAACTCATTAAAATCAGAAAAAGCCTGCTAAGATTTAAAAAAAAAAAAGCTTTTGTTTGGTTGTTTTTTTATGTGTTTTTTTCTGTCATGTTCTGCTTTTTTTAAAGATAATTTTCAGGCTTTTTATGTCTTTAGTTAAAGAGGACAGGACAGTGGGAAGCAGGGTGAGAGTGGGGACCAGTAGGGGACCACAGGCTGGACTCAGACTGCATGGTGTGCGACCTTGACTGCTCAGCCGTCTGCGCCCCATGTACGGCACTTTGATTCGACTGTGGTTGTTCTTTAACTGCTTTGTAAATAAAGTTTAGTCGAGTAAAATGAAAGTTTTGGGAATTGATAGTATAAAGTACCTGTCATGGTTCCCAAACTGGGGGTACGGATCCCATGGGGGTCGTGAACCTCTCAGTACGTTTACAAGCGATTGCTATCAGACTGCAGCTGGATTGGGCAGGACCAGAGGGACGGAATAATCGGCATTAGTATCGGTATCGGCCGATGTTTGTCATTTTGTAACAAATCGGTATCAGTCCAATGAGTAAAACTGGGTCGATGTTAACATCCAGTGTTTGTATCCGTTCTAGTTGCTGTTTGTGTTTGTGTAAGGAGGGTGTTGCCATGGATACTGGTAGGTTTTTCTTAAGATAACCTTGTCGGAATATTATTTTGATTTATGATCCTTTTAGTAATTTATGATCCAGACTTTCTCACGGGAGTTTTGTGAGTTGAGAGTTTAATGACGCACTTGCTACAAGTTGTGAGGGTTACTTGTGTTTATGGTCGCCAATTTAAAAGTGAAACACCCTTTCAAAATAAAGGAAGACATTGAAAAATTCAGTGTGCATTATTTTCAGTCAAAATTTAGTACTAAAAGTGCTTTTCAACCAGAAGGTGCAGGAACTTTTAGTTCCAAGTGAAACATTCCTGGAACTTCATGTTTCTTACGTTTTCAGATTTTGAAATTCAGAGGTGAAGAAATAAACGGTTCAGCATGCATTTGCTTTTAAACATTCCCCAAAGTTCCTGGAACTCTGGAAAGTACCACTAAACCCCCAGGCAGGGGCTTTTACACCAGATAAATAAGTTCTACTTGGCGTCATCCCTCGTGGCTGGAGGATGTTGTTCATCGTGGGCACTGTGTTCTTCAGTGGCGCTTGATGTTACAGGCTGGTTACTCATTGTCGCCACCTGCTGGTCTGGCATGCTCATGCAGGCCTTGGTCGGTGCTTTCATGTGTTTGAAATCTTGACGAGTAGTTCCTGTTCTCCTCCGACTCTGTGTTTATTCCTGTTTGTTCTCTCTCTCTGTGTTGCAGTACCTGAACAGAGGATGCACGCGCTTCTTCGCCAACAAAGACACGGACAAGAACATCATGCAGAACCGGAAGAGCCCAGAGGTACGCTTCAACTCGACTCTTCTTTTCTGGCCCCTGGCCCGCAGCATCGACCCTCTGACGAAGAGTTTAAAACCTGAACCTGATGTTCTGATCCTTTAAAACCATCTCAGAGTTCTGTTCATCTCTGGTTAAAATCAGCCCGTGGTCCTGAGAGGTCTGCAGCCAGAAGTCTGTGAATTACACTCCAGCGTTTTTGGCTTTAATGCTCTTTTAATGTTAAAATCCTCTTTTTCTCCTAAGAAAACAGCTAATGGAGCATTAAAGTGTAATTTTCTGACTCCACCGAGGATTATTATCATAATTTTATTACCGCTGCAGTGTTTTTGTGTCTCACTCTTACTTACAAACTGAAGAAAAGTAAAAATCAGAGTCCCTATCGCCCCGCGGTGCTGAGGAAACGGGCTCTGCTGACTCCATTAGTGTTCCTCAGAGCTGACTCAGCAGATTTCTGTTCGATTTACTGCCTCCTGCTCCTGTTTTCAGCTCTCAGCTCTGCTCTCGGTGTGCGGGACACTTTTGATTTAGCCCCCGTCACCTCCTCTGTTATCTCACTCTGCGCTGTATCTGTTCGTCACTCTGATGCTCCTCATCCTCCTCTTTCTGCTCCTCCTCTGTCTGTTTGCAAACACCAAATCCTCCAGTGGCTCTGAAAACCACGGCGGGGGAATTGTTCTCCCTCCTCACAGAGGAAATGTGAACTGTGTTTCCTGATTTAACGTTAGAGGAGGAGGAACTTTCAGCTGGAGACCTGCAACAGTACCAAAAACAAGATCAGCAATAATAAGTCTGCTGTGCTTTGATTTGCTGTTTCTGTGATGCAACAAGTCCAAATTTGATGAAAGCTTCCAAATAAGACCGGATAATTACCGCATGGACCGGAATTTGAGAGCAGTTTCTCTTTTCCCTGAAGTGGGACCATGTTGTGTTCCAGGTCTTGAGTTTTAGAGGGCGCCACTTATCCGTAAAGCGAATCTTCCCCTCATGACTGAGACTAACTGATTCCACACGCTGAGCACCAGATGGATGAACGTGGGACTCAGCAGCCAGATGATGAGGTCATCACATAAGGATCTCCTAACTGGTTTTCTGGCTTCAGAGACCAAAGTCTAACTGTAGCCCCGCCCCCCGTCCCTGAAGTTTGAAGGAAAGTCTGGAGTTTGATATCAGGAGGATTAGATTCTCAGTTTTCTTCTAACTGGTTCATGACATGATGGAGGATGGGGCCTCAAGCACCATGGTTGGCCCATAGCTCCACCCCCACCAATCAGAGCGGTGGGGGTTTGTGGAGTGGGGAGTCTTAAAGAGACGGCAGCTAAAACAAATTGTTTCAGACAGAGGCTGAAATAAGGTTTTTTGAAAAAAAAAAAAACACCAGGGAAAGAAAAATAGAGATTGATTTGAGCTATAAGGTTGAAACACAATACCCCCTCTTTAAATAAATAAGGTTAAAAAATGCTGTTTTAAAACAGTGGTTTATATTAATGCAGTCCAAGCCTGGAACTAATTAGTCCAGATTAAAAAGAAAGCTCTCTGCCCTTGATGATGAACATTCTAGAACCTCATTGGTGGAGCCGCATCATAAAGGCCGCGTAGAGCTTTAAAACCAAGAACAAGGACTTTAACATCAATTCTTAAAGAAACGGGGAGCCAGAGCCGAGTTTGAAGGAGGAAATAAGGCGTCAACGAAACCCAAGAGAGAGAAAAACAGAGATTTTACTGAGCTGTGAATCATGATAAGATACTACGGGGGCACCAGAGGGACAAAATCAAGACTTTAAAAAAACACAATACCCCCTCTTTAAAGTGATTCACCAACTGGTGATGTCACAAGTTGAGTGAATCTTGTTTGATTTTAACTTCATTTGTTTCTAGATTACGAAAAAGATCATAAAACGATTTAGAAGCTGAAATTAAAAAAATAAAATTTGTGGTTTTATAATTAAAGAAATGCTGATACAACAGGCACTTTCTGGATCTTAAAGTTCCTGGCACCTTTGGTTGAAATGTTCCTAAACTGAACCTTTTTGCCTCTGGTCTTCATCTCAAAGCGGACCATCAGCTGTTCTCAAAGTTTATCATCATCTCCGTCGTCCTGAACTTTGACGTCTTCTTGGACCCAGGAACTTTGTGGGAATATAAATCAAAGAGTTTAGTGTCTGGAATAAAGGCCGAAGACCGGTTCGATTTCTCAGAGTTGACAGGATGCTCAGTGTGACGGCTGTTTCACAGAGAGTGATGAACTTAATTAAGAATCCATATGATTGGATTTATGAGTCTCTGTGGAGTATTCTCCATTAATCCGGCGTCCTCAGCGGGGACCAGCGAGCACCAATCTCGTGTCCATGTTCCTCTTAATGTGTATAATAATTAATAATGCTGCACTGCGGGCTGCCACATACACCCACAGTAATGGAATACTTGTGCATAATTAATCAAAGGCTGAAGGCGGAAGAAGGAGCTCATTTCACACGATGAGCTTTTCTTATTAATGCAGAGCTGTGGACGTCTTTGTGCCGTGCAGAGGCTCTCAGCCAGCCTGCTAATTAAAACGTTTGAATGTAAGCATCTGAACTCACGCAGCAGATTACAGGAGCTTCACGGAGACGACTTCCAGGCCACAAACACAACAACGCCGGTGAAATATCTGAGAGGGTTTGTGTTGTTCAGATAATCTGCCGCCGAGGTTCATTTCTTTAAAGTGTCCGCACGCCGCAAACCTTCGTAATTACCCACATAAATCCAAACCCGGCGCCGCTCACGCTTCCACGCTTGGGTTTTCACACCTCAGTAGCTTCAGGTGGGAGCTGCAGTTTTATCTCATTACCAGACACGTTCCTGCGGAAGGGCCACTTCTAATGATGGGCAAAGTGTCAGACGGTGAAAGTCCTCCATCAGGTTTACGACTCCAGTTCAGACACAAATCAGCAAATCTCAGACTTTAAATCCCTCAAAGGGAAACATTCATCTGATGCTTTTTACAAACTGACAAAAGTTCCTGAAACTTTAAAGGTTTAAGGACAATTAAGCTGCTCTCCTGCAGCAGGAACCAAGCTCTAAATTTAGTGTCTTGGTATTAAGAAACTCAGACAACAATGGGGCACAGGAACCATTTAGTTCCTGGAACTGGTTCTGGTTGAATAGCACTTTAAGTTCCAAGTTTTAACAAATCCATCTGCAGTGGGTCTAATAAAGAACCATTAAAAACCAGCACAGGCTGAATCTCCCCCATGCTAACAGGCTAACAGGCTAACATAAAGGCTTGTCCGTCTCCTTCTATGGTCTCATTTTCACTGAAAGGCCTTCGTTGTGGTCTTACTGCCCTCTGCTGGTCTGGTGCTGTTTTGCATAATTGGTCAGACAAACAATGGACCACAGGAACTATTTAGTTCAAGGGAATTTTTTAGAGATAAAAAAGTTCCTGAACCCTCTGGTCCAAACGCAGCTTATGTGCACTTTGACGGCAGGAACCCAGGTCTTAATTTAGTTCCTGGGTTGTTAATCTCCCTGTTCAGGGTCAGTACTTTCCAAATGGGATGCAAAATCTTTCTGATTGGTCGAAATATGTTTTTGTTTTTAATTTATTGTTTCGCCATTACTGATTTGCGTAATCTTGACAAGATTTCAGGCCGCAGAGGAAACAAAAAGAACCGCGGGCCACAGGAACCATTTAGTCCCATAAAAGAGAAGTTCCTGGAACCGGTTCAGGTTGAATAGCACTTTAAGTTCCAAGTTTTAACAAATCCATCTGAAGTGGATATAATACAGAACCATTAAAAACCAGCACAGGCTGAATCTCCTCCATGCTAACAGGCTAACAGGCTAACGTTAAGGCTTGTCTGTCTCCTTCTATGGTCTCATTTTCACTGAAAGGCCTTCGTTGTGGTCTTACTGCCCTCTGCTGGTCTGGTGCTGTTTTGCATAATTGGTCAGACAAACAATGGACCACAGGAACCATTTAGTCCCATAAAAGAGAAGTTCCTAGAACTGGTTCTGGTTGAAAAGCTCCTAAAGTACACACCTGCACCACCAGTTGATCTGGGATCTCCCCAAGTTCCCCCACTCTTTCCTTCGGTGCATCGAGTGTCCTTTTTCTCCCTAAACTGGTCCCTAAATGTGGGTCAACATCAGGTTTTGACCCTGGACTCACTGAGCGAGTTGATATCCAGCTTCGTAGTCCAGACCTTAAACAAAAACACAAACAACTTGGGTCCAAGAAAAAGTGCCAAACTCAGTTAAACTGGAACTCTAGCTGACAAACTTTTGCAAAAAAAAGTGAAGCTTGTTGTATTTTCTTTATTTAAAAACAGCTCGCTTATTTGTCCTCAGAATAAAACCACGCTGGAACATCTTTTTGTTCAAGAAGAAAGAACCAAACCCGTAGCAGAAAGTTCAAACGGAGAATAAAAGTTCTGCTTCTTTATTCATGAAGCGATCATGAGAGGTGAAATTGGAAAGGTGTCCAGCTGTGACGACATTCAGAGAAACCCTGTAATTAATCTATTTTGGAAAAAAAAAAAAAAAAAAGTAAAGAAACAAACAAACGAAATCGAAAGCACTTCTTTTGTTGGAGGTTCCTTCGGCACGGCTACGACTCTTTTTTTTTTTGTGCCGAGGAGGCAGACAAAGAGCTGGATATTAGAAATAAGTTTGGACTCAGCAAAGTTTGGTTTGTAAAATCCTCTTCTGCTTTTTTTCATTACCTCGGAGAATGGGTCTGCAGAAAGTCATAAGAAATCTAATTTGCAAGAAAAGCTCGGTTTGTGCCTCAGCTCCACTCTCACATGGAGGGGAGGGCGGGTCCCCGAACAGACGGGGTGTAATGTGTGATTAAATCCATGAAGACGGAGGGAAACCTGCGTCTCAGAGGAGCGTGTTGACGTCTCCACATGTCTGGATTTTATTCTGCAGGAAACGCTTCATCACAGGATCTAATCTTCATTATCTCGGCCTCCTCTCTGTGTGTTATTGCCTCTCAGCCGCCTCATTGGATCAATAGCTTTACGTTCATTTCCAGAGTTCAACGTAAAGAAAGCAGCTTTTCTGTTTCTCCTCTCTTTTAATAAGAAAGGCCCGAGGTCTTCGAACTGCAAAACTCATCAACAGGTTTTTGTGTTTATCGATTAAAGATGGAGTCTCACAGGTTGCTCTGACGGCAACGGTATCGACTTTAGCTTCTGCTACTTGGACAAAGTGCTCACATCTGTGTTTCTGCTTCTTGTGATGATTTTTTTTTTTGGAGTTTGAAGGCGTCATATCCGGTTAAGCTGCCACAACCAACCACAGCGTCTGTTTAATAATGTCCTGAAAGTCAAACTAAATCTGCTTTTCATTTAGAGTCTTTATCAAAATCAATACTTTTATTGACAAGATTAAAATAAACTTTAAAGTTTTTAGCAGTTTTTCCAAAAGCAAATGTTATCTAAAGAAGCTCCATCTAGATTTTTTTTTCTAGAAATGTATCAAAACATAATCAAAAGAAAAAAATACTGAAGAACAAGTTTCTTAAAGAGAGGGTATTTTGCTTTTTGTTCTGTCCCTCTGGTGCTCCTGTAGCATCTTTACATGATTTACAGCTCAACAAAAAAATCTTTTCTTTTCTAACACTGGTGTTTTATAAAACAAACGTGTCAGCCTCTGTTTGAAACATTTGTTTGAGCTACTGTTCCTTTAAGGCTCCCGCTCCATAAACCCCCTTCCCTCTGATTGGCAGACTTAAGCCTGATTTTAATCTTGGCGCATCCATGAAGTCAGCCCCGCCCCCTCTTGTGCTGTCCTTTCCACATGGAAAATTATTGCGTCGCCCACCCCCGAAAATTTTTACACGGACGAACCACAGTCTGAAGCAAATCGGCTGGAGCGGCCATATTGGAAACGAGGCGGGCTTTGAGTCTCAACAGTAGCAGTCTTACGGGTTCCATGATAAATATAAACCACACAGAGATCACCATGGTAACCCCAAGATTAACAATTCCTGGCGTGAAATTACGGCCAAACTTGGCAAAGAAGAGGAATTTGTGAAAAAATGTTATAAACGGTGTGAACAACCTCTTCTTCTTTGGTTTAGTGCTGTGGTAGCTGTTTGTTTGTGATGCACTGCCCCCTGCAGTTTGGGAACAGACGCCGCAGGGAGTGTGATAAAGCACAAAGCCGGTTCCTCTTGCGAACGTTGCGCATCCAGTTTCATTGTGTCACGTTCGTGCGTAAAGCATAATCAGCCCTTTAAAGAGGGAGTATCGTGCTTTTAAACTTTTTTAAGACTTTTCTTACTGTTTCTTATTTTTCAGTAATGCTAGCTTCAGCTCCTGCTGTTTCGTGTTTCTTCAGCACATTCTTGTTACGCTGACGACTTACCAGGTGACTCTAGAGATTTGTAGCTTCGAAACTTGAGGACTTTTTTGCTCCTCTCAGTACTTGCAGTTTATGTTTCGCAGATTCAGTTCATCCTCTGAAGCAGTGAAAAACGTAGTGATGCTGTTTCCACTCTCTTGTTGGCTTGTTGCAGCCGCGCTTGTTCTTCTTTGTGTATAATCTCATACCGCCCCCTACTGTCCAGATAAGACTGTATAATCTGAATCATAAACAACAAAATATTCACGTTATCACATGATAACCTGTTCGCTTAATAGCAGCTAAATATGTATGACCTCTGGAGGCCTGTTGGGGGTGGGGCTATGGGGAGACCTTGGTGATTGAGGTCCTCCCCCTCCGACATGTTATGAACCATTTAAGGGCTGATTGTGCTTTATGCTCGAATGTGATGCGCAGAAACTCCAGGAATAGTTAATCTTGGGGGATCTCTGTGTGGTGAATCATGTAAATGCCAGCATTGAAATGTTAAATGACGCCATACGTCCGCATGAAGCCGCGCGGACCTCGCTGACGCGTCAAGCATAAATCAGGCTTTAGGAGCCTGTCAAAAACTGAAGATCTAACCGTCCTGGTATCAGAGCTCCAGTCTTTTCCCACTTTCCTTCCGTCATTACTGCTTTCTTGGTTTAAATCTCGCTCTTATCTCTGAGTAACTCGTGTTCCCTGACAGAAGACTCATGGTCGGGTCTCATAGTGTCGTTTATCGACTCGTATCTGAAGCTCCAACAAGCTGCTCTTCCTTTCGGTCTCGATCCGATCTGCACGTGCTCAGAGTGGTTTTCCTCAGAGGTCCGCTCTGCAGCCAGTGTTACCTTCCTGCTGTTGATTTACTCTATTCCACTTCATGAGCCTGATGAAAAGGCCAAATGAAAATCCAATGAGAACCTGATTAAATAGTGGAACCGACTAAGCAGGAGAATCCATTTTCTGCTTAATTCGATCACGGGGGACGCTGAGTGCTTGGCAGCTAGTTTGGCCCGCGGCTCTCGTCAGACTGTGACAGTCTGCAGTGTCTGACTCTGACGTGTGCTTCTGTTTCTTTCTGCTCCTTCTCTGATTTCTCTTTGCTGCAGACTGTTTGACTCTCATGACTTCAAGATTTACAAATGATCTTAAAAACAAACGTAAGAACGCCCCGAGCCGTCTGTCTCTGCTAAGAAGGCATCAGCAGAAGGTTTGGAGGCAGGGAGGCGACAGGAGATTAAAGCTCAGGGCGGAAACAGTCGTAAGATCTGTGTGTCCTCTTCTTTCAGCACATGAAGTCCGGCCCTCTGAAGGACCCTCTGCTGGACGACCACGGAGACTTCAACAGGATGTCCGTGGCCATGAAGAAGATCGGCCTGGACGACACGGAGAAGCTGGACCTGTTCAGGGTGGTGGCCGGCGTGCTGCACCTGGGGAACATCGACTTTGAGGAGGCTGGAAGCACGTCAGGTGAGCTGCAGCAGCATGAACATAAAACACCTGAAAAAGATCCCGAACAACGGGAAACTTTTTTTTTTCTCTCTTTTTTTAAAGTTATTTTTACACACAAATCCAAACATGCTCACACAAAGCATCGCCGACCTCTTCCTGACCTCTTCCTGACCTTTGTTATTACCTCATGAGAGGATCAGAGGACGTTAAAGAAGCTCTATCTTATAAATCTGAGAGATGCAACACACCATTTTTGGCTAATAGAGTGCAAAAAATATCAAAAGAGTCTTTATTCTGTCCCTCTGGAGCCCCCGTAGTATTTTATTACATGTAAATAAACTCTTTTTTTCTCTTTCAGTTGTTTTAGAAAACCCTTATTTCAGCCGCTCTCTGAAACATTTAGCAGGAACACAACTTAAAGAGAGGGTACTCTGCTTTTCTTAGTCATTATTTTGTCCCTCTGGAGCCCCCGTAGTATTTTATTGCATAACTCACAGCTCAAATAAACCCTTTTTTTTCTCTTTCTGTTGTTTTAGAAAACCCTTATTTCAGCCTGTCTGAAACATTTAGCAGGAACACAACTTAAAGAGAGGGTACTGTGCTTTTCTTAGTCATTATTTTGTCCCTGTGGAGCCCCCGTAGTATTTTATTACATCACTCACAGCTCAAATAAACCCTTTTTTCTCTTTTGGTTGTTTTATAAACCCTTATTTCAGCTGCTGTCTGAAACATTTAGCAGGAACACAGCTTAAAGAGAGGGTATTGTGCTTTTCTTAGTCATTATTTTGTCCCTCTGGTGCCCCCGTAGTATCTTCACATGATTTAAACCTCTATCTGTTCTCTCACAGGTGTTTTAGAAAAACATTTTTTCAGCTTCCAAATCATTGTTTTATGTTCTTTCATAAAACAATAATCAATATGCGTCTTTAAGTAAGAATTCAGAGAGATCAATGCAAGATTTGCTCAACTTGTGACATCACTAGTTGGTGAATCACTTTAAAGAGAGGGTACTTTTTTTTTTTCAGTCTTGATTTTGTCCCTCTGGTGCCCCCGTACTATCTCTACATGATTCCCAGCTCAGTGAAATCTCTGTTTTTCTTTCTCTCAGTGTTTTAAAAAACACTTTGATATAGATGCTGTCTCTTTAAGGCTCCTCGCTCCACAAACCCCCTTTACTCTGATTGGCCAGCCATTTGGAGGCCTGTCAGGAGGCGGGGCTAAGAGGAGACCTTGGTGTCTGAGGCCCATTTAGGTGATCCTCATTTCATGAAGTCTGGTGAAGATCTGGTGATCGACATATGAATCTGCACATGCTCAGTCTGAACATCCAGCTTTGGATTTAGGACTGAGATCTTGAGACCGATTCAACACCTTGAACAAAACCAGTACTCACCGGAGCTTCAGAGCACATGGCCATGACCAGTGCACATCATCTGGACCAAGCCTTGGCTCTCTGGTTCCCCTTCCTTGGACCACTACTGGTAGGTGCTGCCCCCTCCAGGCTGGGGTGTCCCAGTCCTCCGACCGTCTTCTTGTCAAACGCGCTCACATCCTTTCGAGAAGTGACCGCTGTTCTCCACTTCCTCTAACTTTCTTCAGGTGAACGCTCCCCCGCCTCCACCTGCTGTCCCGTTTGAACTCAGACGCCACAGGAATGGCGGTGAGGAAAGTTTATCATGGTCTCTAACCGCTCAGCCTGCAGCGTGCGGTGTGATTGCATTCGCTCCGTATCACAAACCATCCATCTCGCCAGCTTTTTGGGCTCCTAAACGGCGCCGGTTTGGGTCCTACGAGGCGTCTGCTGCCATTCGATCCGATCCCTCCAGACTCTGCGCTGTGATTGATGGCTGTAATATTCAGCCCGAGTCTCTCTTCACGCTCGTTGTGGTCAAAGATGGATGCTTTTATAACTTGGGATTTGGGTGTCTGGCTGATGTCACGCTTTGTCTTTTATTAGAAATAAACCCGGAGGAATCCTGACGGGAAACTTCTGACCTCTTCAGTCAGCTGTTTCACGCAGAGAGGATTCATTAATGGAGTGATTAAAACCAATTCAGGAGATGATTTTACAAACGATATTTGAAAAGATGTGATTCACAACATTCCCAGCAGCCGGCCTGTCAGACGCTCCACCTCTGCCTCGCTCTTCACAGCGGTTCGGTCTGAAACCTCCAGGGAGGCTCAGCTTCCATAAAATTCAACTAATCCTTTTGAACTTCCTCAGTGAAGTTCCTCGGCTCGCGGCTCCTCCCCGTCGTTTTCTGCCTCTGCGGGGAGGAGAGGAGGCTCGGCAGGGCGCCTATTAAATGGACTGGTCCTCTCGGCGGGGGGGCTTTCAGGGAGCGTGTTTTACAGCAACAGAGAAGAATGTGTTCAGAGAGAGGAGGGAGGCTCAGAGGTTTGAGACGGGCTCTGCGTGAGGATGAAGGCGTCTGCATGGGAGGGTTTGAGGGAGCTCGGAAAGGTCGCTCATTCGTCTTTGGTGCTTTTAAAGAAAATTAGGAACAAAAAAACAGCTCCCTCTAAATGTGCGCTTTTAAATAATTCTAGAAATTTTCAGGAGCTCTGCAGACTTCTGTAGAAATCTTTCATCTTGTGAGAAACTCTCCTTCTTTGACCTCGGATGGTTTTATTCATCCTGTCATGTTCTGCTCTTTCATTCTTGCACCTGTTGCATCACGTAAACATCCTCACACCTGCTCACTGGAGGTGAACCGTCACCAGGGGCTGCCAGAAAAAAACGTCTGATTGGTCAAAGCTTCAGCCAATACCACCAAAGACTGTAAAACAGTTGGATGTCATCTCAATTGGTTCGAATTCGAATTGGTGTCTGGCTGCAGTATAGGTCAAAAACTGCTCCCCCTGGTGTCTGGCTGCAGTATAGGTCAAAAACTGCTCCCCCTGGTGTCTGGCTGCAGTATAGGTCAAAAACTGCCCCCCCTGGTGGCTGGCTGCAGTATAGGTCAAAAACTGTTCCCCCTGGTGTCTGGCTGCAGTATAGGTCAAAAACTGCTCCCCCTGGTGTCTGGCTGCAGTATAGATCAAAAACTGCTCCCCCTGATCTCTGGCTGCAGTATAGGTCAAAAACTGCTCCCCCTGATCTCTGGCTGCAGTATAGATCAAAAACTGCTCCCCCTGGTGGCTGGCTGCAGTATAGGTCAAAAACTGCTCCCCCTGGTGTCTGGCTGCAGTATTGGTCAAAAACTGCTCCCCCTGGTGTCTGGCTGCAGTATAGGTCAAAAACTGCTCCCCCTGGTGGCTGGCTGCAGTATAGGTCAAAAACTGCCCCCCCTGGTGGCTGGCTGCAGTATAGGTCAAAAACTGCTCCCCCTGGTGTCTGGCTGCAGTATAGGTCAAACTGCTCCCCCTGGTGTCTGGCTGCAGTATAGGTCAAAAACTGCTCCCCCTGGTGGCTGGCTGCAGTATAGGTCAAAAACTGTTTCCATGGAAACACAGATGTATTTTCACTGTTTTTTTGTGTTTTCTGGTGAATCGTTGTCGTGTTAATGGCCCCTGAAACTCTGAGTTTACATCAAACTTCTGGGGATGTTGTCAGGAGTTTTGTGCTAGCGAACTCAAACTGCAGCAGTACCAAAGAATAACTGGTTCCTGGTCTTTGAACCCTCCAAGATTAGAAATAAAACAATCCTCAGATTAATTCCATCGGGGACGTCAGCCGAGCAGCAGGTTGCTCGCTTCATGGTTGCCAGGTATGCGGTTTTCCTGCAGAGTTGGGCCTCTTTTTAGGCACTGCCATGGGTAGTTTATTTTATTTATTTATTTTTGGCCAATTGGCTTGTTTTTTCTAATTGACGTCATACATACCCCGCAACCCTGGCTAGCTTAAAAGATGGTAGCGGTACATGTTTACATTCAGCAGCTGGAAATATACCCATCACTTCAGGTTGTTAGAGCAAGGATCTTGCAATAAAATCTGTTCACCACACACAATATCCACCCTGCATTTTTTTTCCATGTCTGCGGAAAGTGATGGAAACCCCTAAAAGATTTCCAAAATCTCAAACAGCGAGCTGAGATGTGGTCATGGGGGCTCTGGTTTCTCAGCTCCTTCCATCTCCATCGCCCGGTTTGAATGAAGGCGGGAGAGCTTCGTACACAGAGCGAGGAGGATGAGATTTTCAAATACATCCCAGATTTGAGCGGTGGCTGTGATTGGTTCCCTTCTGTGAGGAGCACGGTGTGTGCTCAATCAAAGGAAAGCACCAACAGCTGACCACAGCTACAGCATAAAAGGAGCGAGTATCGAAAGCTTCTGATGAACATGGTGGAGTCCACAGTCATGAGTTTCCAAACGCATGCTCCTTCTTCCACACAGACGTGGATTTTCCTCCCAAAATCTGAAGCCCACGGACTCAAACTGCCATCTTCTGATGCTTTCAGTCAGATTTGGACTGCAGCACCTCATAGTCAAAGTGAGGGTCAAAGAGGCGTCGTTGTAGGAGAGGGTTTTGCGACTCAGAGGTGGTATAAGTACTGATAAATCTGTGGCTCTTAACGGGCTCTTAGTTCACTTTCATCACCTTTAACTTCTTTATTCAGCTGCTGCAGCTTCATGAAAACCCGCCTAACGTCCACTTTAAACTTCTCTGTTTGATAGATTTCCCTCCACGCTTCGGCTCCTCTTTCTTCTCCTCTGCC